>OY720677.1:83798536-84181019 GCA_963170755.1 Amphimallon solstitiale | reverse complement strand
ACGACACATGTGGTAGGTATGTCACGTCGTGATATTGACAACGATTTGTGGAATTAACCGGGAGGAAAAAATATAAATAAATATAACTTTCTGTAAACATTTATTAAGTATAATTAAAAAATTTACATAAATTAGAGGCCCTGAAAGATAACCAGTTTTGTATATTTTTGTCTAATGTATTTTTCTTTTTCCGACACAATTCGCCCTTCGTGGTAAAACCTAATTGTAGTAAATAATTCAATAATAGACTTAATTAATTGTACTTTGTGGTTGTCAAAGCGTTCTTGTGCCGCAATATGGTGCGTCATTAACTCAGATTTAAATACAATGTTGCAAACATTAGCAAAAATTTTGGAATTCAAAGTATTTTTAGAATTGTTTCTAAACATGTTATGTTTAAATGTTCGCAGCAGTTTTTCTGCCGTGACACATATAAAAATAACGTCTGCAGAAGGATATTTCATACCTCCTCTATTTTTGAGTTTAATTAAGAGGACGTCTGTTGCCTCCGTGAAAAGCAGGTCACGACAGAGAGTGCAGGATACTTTCTTGGAAACTTTATTTCCAACATATCCTGCAATATATTTTGTTACATTTTCCACATATGGTGACAACGACATCATGGTATTTATGTAATCATGGTCAAACAGGCTACATTCAGAGTGGCAAATGTCACCAACTGAATTTTTATAATTATATTTTCGAGATGAAATGCTTAAAAGATCAGCACCATCTGCAATACAATTTGAACCCAATGAAGTACTAATTTCATGCCTTAACAATAATCGCTTGTAAGCAGTTTCAAATTGTCTAGCATTTGGGTTATTGTTAAATCCCCCCCTAGCTCGGATACAACCAAAAAATGTTTCCAAGTAGTCTTGGGATAATTTAAATGACAATAGATATTCCAAATTCCCAGTGTGCATAATTTGATATATGGGGAAAATATTCCTGAGACAAATTATAAGACCTAGAAAACCCGTT
The DNA here is from genome assembly GCA_963170755.1 of Amphimallon solstitiale. NCBI lineage: Eukaryota > Metazoa > Arthropoda > Insecta > Coleoptera > Scarabaeidae > Amphimallon > Amphimallon solstitiale. The sequence goes on along the minus strand of OY720677.1, from coordinate 84,180,035 downwards.
TTTCTTTGTGATTTTAAAATATTCACCCCCTCCGAGTCTTTTAAATCTTTTACATAATTTTCAAACGTTTGCGCACTGTTTAATAAAAAATCTATTGTGGTTTCACTTAGTGGCACATTGTATGTATTTTTTTGTGGAATTTACTTCGACAATTTAACATATCAAAAATATTATTGAACAATAAACAAAAATCTGCCGTTGCCAAGCACCCTTCAAATTGTGACAAGTTTAGAGAATTGACAAATCTTAAGCTATTATATACACTTTGGCTTAAAACTTGTGCTGCCAACTTCACATTCATGCGATTTTCACTAAAATTAACGTGTTTGCTACTTAATTTATTGGCAGCATGAACTCCTTCGTCTTTTTGTAGTTTCCACAAATTTTCAATGTATTCCCATTTAATTTTGTTTCCACTGGGATCAATCAGAACTTTCTTGTCGCCCAAAGTATTCCTCACTAACTTGAGCATGTGACATGCATCCCACATGACATACACAATTTCATTATTAATAGGGTTGACAAACCAAGGTTGAAACTCTTTACTCCAGTAATCAAAATTTGCTCCCAGTTCTGCACACATTTTTATGTTTACTGCGGCGCCATCAAACGTCAAGCTTGTAACTTTTGCCCCAGTATCTTCCATCAATAAAAGACACTTTGTAAGTAAATTGGCACGTTCTTCCCCATTTAAGCTTTTTATCAAAAAATATCCTAATGGAACCTTCCAGGAACCATTGTGGACAACTGCCATGAACACAAGTGCACTTTTTGCTTTGATTTGGTTATCACTGTCACTTGCTATTTCAGTCCCCAAATCAACTCCTCCATAAAAGCGGTCCTTATTGAAAAACAACTGCTCTTTAATGTTGATTTCGTCCACAACAAGGTTGCAAAAGAGAGGTGTATTGGTTGAACATTTGGCTTTTATTCCAATTGCTTTAAATGCCTCGGCTGTGAACCCTGGCTTGCCATTTACTGTGCAGTACCAGCTTCTCAATGTAGAAGGAGCTGGCAATAAATTAAACCAGACTTTTCGCACATAATTGTATGCCCGAGTAGAGTAAAAATGGAGAGTAAGGGCAAATCGTCTTAACTCGGGAGAAAACCTCTTCTTGCGTTTGCTCCTTAAGGTTTGTTCTACAAGGTCCCTCAGGCTTGTCGGCATTCCTGACTGCAATGCACAAAAGTTAAAATGCATTAGCATTACCATATTATACAACAGGCCGATTCTCTAAAACAAACACCTATGCAACTGACAGTGAGTAACAGTTACAGGTTTGTAATAAATGACAGAATCGACCCTTGATAAATTAAAACAGTTACACTGAACTGCTAACAGTTTCACTTTTAAATCATGATAACTTTAAACCAAATTATGCAGCATTGAAATACACAGAAAGTGAACTGCAATTAAAGTTGCTAATGACTTCACAAAGACTATTTATACAAATGTGGTTTAACTCAAAACTGAATCACTTCTAACATACAGTTATAAAACTTTAAACATATGGTCACAGAAAACTTACTGTGATGTTCTGAACTGTGCCTTTTAAAATTCAATTCAACCTACCAATATAGTATCTTGTGCTTCATCAGTGATAAGACTTTTATCCTTCAAGTGCTCCAGCAGCATTTTCAAAGTACGAATCTTTTTGATAAATCGTCTATTCTGTTGTTGTAGTAGTTTAACTTGTTTGTTTTTATTCTTAACAACCTCCTTTACGAACTGTAGAGTTTTTTTTGCCCTCCTAGGTGTTGCTACATGTGGTGAACCCAAGTCACCAATGTATCTTGGAGTGTAAATTCTTCTTTTTTTGGGTGTACTCCCACCGGCTTCACTATTCTTTGTCTTTAAACACAGCTTTTCTTCTAGGTTATTACTAGAAACTAATACAATACTAATTAATACTTAATCAAAACATTATTAGCAAAACTTACTTTGTACGAGTTCACTACCAACTTGTTCAGTTGATTCGCTCTCACTCCCGGTGGATAGTGAAATTACTTCATTCACACTTGCAAGGAAAGGTGGCTGATCAACACTAACTGGAAATGGAACTGATACTGTGGGTACAGAATCTGCTTTCAATTTTATTCTGCCCCCAAACTCACGCCCCCTCAAGTCTACATAATCACTTTCTACAAAATGTTTTGAACAAATTTTCACATTGTCTACACAATCCACTTCATTATTTAAACCACAAGCTGACATCCACATAAGACGAAGTGAGCTCTTGCTCTTTGAAGGAAAACTAGAACATCATAAGTAAAATAATTTAAGTCCACGCTGCAAAAGTGAGGTTAAAAGTCATACCTATGCAAAACTGGCGGATCAATCAACGATGAAGCTGTTGTTTTGTGAAAGGAACACAAAAAGCACTTGGGCATTTTCGATACTACTCCAGAAACGTATTTAACAATAATTACACTCGAAAACGGAAAAAACAACGAAAACTCCAAACCAACAAACTACAAACACGGCGGAACCAAATACGTTATATATATAACGTATTTGGGCGGAACTGGTCTGGCAGACAGCAACCAATGAGAGCCAAATAATCGGAACATGCGCAGACAACCTGTATCAGTTAGAGAGACAGATATATATATATCTGGTCTTAATGCTTGCCTCTTACCCAGCTTCTTGCTAGCCGTATAGATATATAACGTATTTGATTTAAGTACACAGCCAGTTCATCTATTTTATTGACTAGACCCTGTATATTAATGTTCAAGAGCTTTACTTTATTCTGATGCGATTGTACATTACTATAAATTATTTTTTGACTACTCACTTTGTTTAAGTGTTCATCTCTTTCCTCCGGGCTATGTGCCATAAAAAATAGGTCACGCATGTTCCAGCTGGCCATAATTCCGGATTCTTAATGTCGTTTATTTGGTCCATTGGAACTCCTATTTTGAATGAGGAATACTCCTCAGGGTGTTTTGATTTCATTTTGGTACACTTTACTTCCCTAAAATTTTGTGATTCCAGGTAGTCAATTAGTGAGGCCTCCTGCACTCCTGGGTCAAGTCTATAAACATGTATGTATCTATACTTTGGAGCGGCTTGGATCGCACACACCTTAGAGCTGGAGCCAATGACAATATTTCTTGGTTTCCTTGTCCTTCTCCTCACTTCCACAAAGTCACCTCCCTCAGACTCACTCTGTTTAACTGGACCACTACCAGTGAGATCCTTCTCGTTTGCTGCTTTATCCAGCCTCTCTATGTTCACCACACCGACCAAAACTTTCCCCACTGTTTTATTTTTCGTCTCTTTCTGACTGATAACCGCTTCATTCTGGTTAGCTTCCCCTGCATCTCTAATTCCGTTTGATATTGTCAACTGTGCATTGGTATCTGTGACCGTACTGGATTTCCATTTTTCCAGTTCTTCCTCCAGTCTATCGTGTTTCACGCGCTTGTTTGCGTCCTCTGCAAGTATGTGTATTATTTGTTTGAGGAGTACCTCGTTTCTCCCATTTGCCTCGCAAAGTTCTCTCTTTAACTGTCCTATTTCATCCCTTTGCTCTGAAATACACTGTATTAGGGCATCAATTTTTGTTTCAATGTTCTGTAGATTGCTACTTGGCGATTTCAAACCTGTCGGATTATCCTTTTCGCAATCCTCGCCCAGTGTCGAGAACATAACCCCACTTTTGCCACGTGCTCCGCAGCACTGCACCTGTTCATCGGAGTTTACGACTCCTGCCTGAAACGCACAACTTCTATGATATTTATTCGCGCAATCCATGCAGTCCATAGATGTCACGACCTTTTTCTTGCAATGTTTACACAATTTATCTTCTAAAATTAGTTTACCGGTGGGCGCCATGATCGATTGCTTATCTACTACTATTTTACAAACCATAAGAGGTAAACATAACGATTCTAAACAGTCGTCTAACTAATGCGACAGACTTACTATACACAAAAATATTAGGTCAAAGTTCAAAGTTACATTACAAAATGACAATAAATTAGCAATAGCTAAACTGAATGAAGGTATTAATCAAATCTGAGAAGGTTCAGAACACAATGCCAAAGCCCTTAACCCTCAACATAGACTCGTAAGTTCAGGACATAAAAATTCAAAGTACTTAGAGCAACCGAATACTCCAAAAAAGAAAAATACCACCAGTCTATTGCTGAGCTAGATACGAACTCTGACATAAAACTTCTCAGTAAATGATACTAACTCACTGAGGGTGATTAAAATTCAAACCGTAGCTTCTCATTAAGCTACATAATTTAATGAAAGTTTTACAAAAATCCCAGGATAATTACGTGGAATCAGCCACTATTAACAGTAAAAGCAAAACTCTATATGCTACCGAGCAAAATAGGTTAAACAGCAGTGAAGCTGACTCTCAAAATTTACTAATCGTAGAAAAAGGTTATAAGCAACACAGAAAAACCAACAAAGGTCGAATTGACGTATCACTCTGTATCGTCAAACAATATAATTCCTGAAGGGTTTAATTATTCTAAGCAATAACGTGCTTAATAGGCACAAAGATAAAATTTGCAGTACCAACCGTTTCAAAGTCCACACTTATCTGACACCAAATAGGCTGGCAAGGTGATGTCTTGAAGCTGAAGCGGAAAGCTGTGACACCAGGGGCCTCCAACCACAACTTAGGTGCAGACAGGTATCGGTATAATAATAATAAATTCACTCCAACGCCTTAATGAAGGTGCTTTTAGGGTGTGAAATATTTCACCCCTACCAGAAAAAGCCTTCTAAAAAAAATTAGACAACGAAACACACAAGATATTAGAAATCACGTCTAACAAAAGAACCAATAATATATAATTGTTTCAAACTCACCTTAGAATGAACTAAAAAGGCTCAACAAAACTCTCAGAGGTTCTTATAGGTCCAAGAAAACAAAATGGTAGCCGGCCACGCCGTCCAAAAAAAAAACTCAAGCGTGATTGCTAAATTAGCAACTCACAATCGATAAACCCATTAGCGGTACTTCAATTTATAACATACCCCATATAAGCTCGCATAAGCGATAAAAATCAACCTTGATTAAATAAAATTAGGGCGTATGCATTTCTTGCACCAAACTTCTGCACTTCAAGATGGACTCGATAAAAGTGAACGAGTTCAATACGTCAATCAATTCACGTATACGTTTCCGACGTATATTACGAACGACAGTATTGCAACACACGGAAGACTTAACCATTACAGAATGTCCTAATTTGATATACAACATTCCAACCTGGCATTACAATACAATTATCATCAACACTCACAAAAGACATACCACGACAAGGCTAACTTGCAAATAACTTCTCAAATGAACAGGATAAAAATTAATATGCGACATTGATTCTGGCAACGCCAACACTAAGTGAACGTACTGTCTACGTCTAACATGCTATTAATCCTACTTAGGGATATTACCTTGTAACTAAATTTCAGTTGTCTAAAACAGAATTGACAACCAAGCGACAAGTAAACAAGTTATAAATAGATTTGAAATGGACTACTGGGTAACCTAATCAGGTAATTTAGATCGCAATATATTTAAACACTTCACGCAATCGTGAGGGCTTGACCCTCAACAATGACATACTGTTGCAGAAAGAAAACCTAACCCTACCACGCTACCGCAAGATAGAACTCAAGTGAATAACCGATGTAACAGCAGGCATTCACCAATCTTAACCGCAACCCAGCAGTTGTAAATAAATAAGCAGGACACTAGGAAAGGCAGCTGACAAATAAAAATATCCTTTACACAGTAGATCAGATACCTAACAATTCAGTCCTGGGGCATTATACTAGGCCGAAAGCAACCTGTTCACATACAAATGTCGACGGGAAAACTACCAAGCAATACAGAACTAGTATTATCCCTCGCACAAACGGTAGGTAATATTTGTGGAGAGCAACTAGTAATTAAGATATGTATAAATACGAAGTAAATCATTTGCAATGAAATCAGTAACGTAACCTATAAGCGTACAATGGCCAGAATCGTAGATTTATAGATACACAATGTCAAATGTTGCATGTACCCCTTAATATGACACACACACAGTTAGTCATCGTTCTTAGACACAGGAAAAGCCACGAGTTATACGTTTATAAGTCCGGAACCAGCACATAAACGTTCGCTAGCCTTAGTTCTTGTACGATATGAATTTAATAGATACACCGAACAATTACAAAGTCATGCAAGTTAATAGATCGAATGTTAGAATATATCAGGGCACAATCAAAACCATTTGTGGCACGTAACAATATTCATATTATACTTAACAAAAGTCAATGCGGAAAGAGTTTCTACCGTAAGACGTGACTTTTCCACAGTCCAAATTTCATTTATTAATGTAAAAACTCTTTCTACACAAGCATTAGTTCCAGGAAGACAAAGGCATAATTCCACTATTACTTTTAAATTCTCGTGAGGAATAAAATTATTTTTTAAATGGTTAAATATTTCAAGCCACCTTTGTCCTACCTCTACATTGTTTTGAGTCCATGTTGAAATTTTTTCAGGTGTAACATAATTCTTAATAATTCTCACCTCATCGAATAACTTATTGTCATCAACATGAACATGGAATTTTTCTTGTAAAAATAGTACACTATTTTGAACATCTTCCCATTCAAAGTTTAGATTGAGTAAAATCCACTGGAAATTTTGAAAACTGTCCGTTTGCTTTGTCCATTCTTTGAGATAACCAAGACTATTTGCGTAGAAGTTTCTTACTTCTAATAAAAATTTTTGTTTAATACCTGGATTACTATTTTCTAAGCGTGTTAATAAACTGCTGACTGTGATTGGCAAAAAATTAATTTCTAGCCTAGACTCTAGTTGTTGTTTTAATTCTGATAATGCTGCATTAACTTCTGTAACCGAAATGTTATTTCCTTCAATTTTTAAAATGGTATTATGAAAAGTTGTCGCCTGAGAGTGAATAAAATAAAGAAAAACTTGTGCAAGATCATTCTCAAAAAAGTTTTTTATGATGTTTGGACACTTCTGTTGGCTTAAAAAGTAAGACTTTAAGGGCTCAAACAAAGTAAGGATTCTTTCAATCGCCGGCATTAATGCAAGCGACCTCGTTTTTGAGTAACCTAATAGATTTTTATACTCTACTGATGCTTCCTCACAAAACTCTTTTAAACCTGCTACCCTGACCGTGAACCTATCAAAATATAAATATATTTGGGGTATTATTACTTCCACATCAATAGTCATCAGACTTGCAGCTGTATTTATAGCATTTGAAACAATATGAGAGCTGCATCCAATACCGACAATATCTTTGTTTATTAACTTATTTAACTTTTTATGTACGTTATTTTCACCTTTTCTATTTAAGCCACCAAAATTTGTGTTCGTGTTGTCAGCAGACATAGCAATAATTTTGTCATGTAATGAATACTGGTCAATAATTTTCTTTATGTGATTAGACAAAATATCTGAAGTTTCACCACATATATCCTCTAAATTTAAAAGTTTTACATTAATACCAGTGTGAAATTTAAAATATCTAACAAGAACAGGATATAATTTAATGGCTTTGTGATTAGAGTCATCACTTAACAAAGTAACATACCTTGCCTCTGCCAAGTCTTTTTTTAAACATTCTTGGGCAAAATCAAAAAATGGGCGTTTTACCAGTGCTTCACATTTTGTTCTAGCGCAATGAAACTTCTTTTCATACAAATTTTGAATTACTTTAGATGTACAATCCATACTTCGAAAACTGTGGTTGTGCATTAAAGTGTGATACGCAAATATTCCTTCTGACAAAGCAGTTTTCTTCTCGTCTTGTAGAAACTTCACATTTGCGAAAAAAGAAGAGATACCTTCTGTGACGAGACTGTTGCTTCCAATTTTTTTTTTATGTTTGTTGCATTCATTGTGCTTGGTGATACTTGCACGTCCTCCTCTTGAAATTATGAATGAAGTGTTGCAAACAATGCATTTCACTATTGAATCATCTTCACTTGATGCATCGGCTTTAATGTGGGGAAACTCAGCTTTCAGCTTTTCTGTAAAATGGCACTTTCTACGTTTCACGTTCATTTTATCATTCATTTCTGATATAATAACTGTTAATAATAATTGCAAAGTCAAAACAACACCAAGTTACTGTAAAATGTACACCGCCACCAAACCACCACTTAACTTAAATAATAAACTACATCTGTAATAAAAACATAACCTGTGTAAAAAGGTTGCCCTCTAATTTTGTACTTATTATTTATCAATGATTAGTTATTATAGGTACTCACTTATTGATTTTCCAGAAAACATTTAAATTTTTGAAATTATACTTCAACTACCGAGTTTAAAACACTATTAATAAAACAAAAACGTCAGATCAGAGCGTATACCACAGCGTCAGACAGTTGATAGAGTTGGTTCCAGCAGTGTTGTTCCTCATATTTTGTTGTTGGTAATAGAATTTTAAGGAAAAGGTAACAGATAGTAATAAATTTTGGTTTAAAGGTAATAAAAATGCAGTTTAAAAATTTGATATACTTTATTTATAAATTAACAAAAGATGTATTCGAAAACGTGATATAAATTCAATTCCTGAGGGAAAAGGAGACTTGTGACTGTGACAAACATAGGTAACAAATAACAGATTAAAAATAACATGTTCTTAATCAAAGAACCTAACCTATAATAACTATAAATATAAATATTATTAACTTTATAACATAAAAAATTGTGGTATGCAAAATAAATAAGCAGGTGATAATGAAATAAAAAAAATGTTAGCCTTAAAATGCTAAATCTTCCGAAATTTGCAAGTTTTCATCTTCATTTATATTAGTTGCTTTCCATTTACACACAAGTGATATTGAGTCGCTCAGTTATGTACAGTTCGTCTAATGGATCATTAGACGCACTCATCAATTTTTATGCGTACGAATCAAATAGGTACTTCCAGTTCAAGTTAAGCACTATATACATAATGCATTAATATAAACTTCACATTTTTGACAGTTCACATACACTTGACATACACACAAATTGGTTTAGGATATTACGTTAGTAATATATATCTATGGCATTAGGATTCTGCCTATTGAGCGTGAATAAGCTGCAATAACCTATACAAAACACGCATTACGTTTGATTATAACGTTTATATAAATCTGTCATATTGCAAATAAGTTAAATTCAATATTTTACAATTTGTCGACATGAAAATTACTATAAACTTTTAATGTGTAAATTTCCATGCTTTAAAAGACTAACAAATCTTAATCATCTGCTTGATTAAATAACATTTATATAATTATACCTTATCTATGATTAAATAAAACAAACTGACATCCTACTGTGTATTTCAAATGACATTACAGGCTCCATACAACGTTAACGTATTAATCATTACAGTTGTTTGTACTAAATAAACTAATATACTATTCCAGATAATAAAACTCGATACATGATATAGTAGAAGAGGTTTATACCTTACGTACACATGTTTAATAATAAAGCATAGCAAGATAAATATTACAAATAATATAATAAATAGTAGATAACGACTAAATATTTTTAAATTATGGACTAATCGCTTTCGAACTCTTCCTCCGAAGTTGAAGAATCTATAGGATTTATTATGATGGGGTCGATTTCAATATCTGCTAAATGCTTCTCTCGTTGATACCAATCCTTAATTAGTTTATTTGTGTGCCTCACACAATTTTCCCAAGTATTTTGGCCACAATGTTCTAATGCTTCGCTCCACATAGTAAGAACATTCTCATTTCGGTAACCGTCCCTGCCAATATGCTTATTATAATAACCTTTCGCGGAAGCCCAAATTAGTTCGATAGCATTAAACTCACAATGATATGGTGGTAACCTCAACACATTATGCCCATGAGCTTTTATTAGTTCATCGATAGCGTACTTCTTCTCAGGCTTATTTCTCTTTACCAAATCCAGCAAATGATATTTTGTTAAATCGGTTGAAAAATTTACATTGTTTTCGTGTAACCAATCCATAATTGTTTGTTTTCTCGATATCGTGGTGGGCACTTTATTTAACACGATGCTATGGTACGGAGCATTATCCATTAAAATAAGAGATTTTTCTGGTATATTCGGAAGAAGCTGTGCTGTTACCCATTGTTCAAATTTTGTGCTATTCATCGATGCATGGTAATCTGCCAGTTTATTGTTTGAGGCAAAGATTAAACTCGCACCACTTTCAGTTCCATTTTCAGTTCCAGCATGAAGAATAATGAAACGTTTACCATCATAACCCTCTGGCTTGCGAACACTTTTGACAGAATCATTTTGCCAAGATTTTCCTTTATTTCCTCTCGAATAAATCCAGGTCTCATCCAAAAACACTACCGGTCTTGGGGTACTTGATACAATATCCACATACTTTTTGAGAAACACACTTCTCATTAATGCAACATAATGTTTCTCAACTAGAGCACGCCTGTTGTCATCTTTACGAAATTTAAACCCAATATCCTTCAACAAAGTGGCTAAGGATTGTCTAGATAAGGATATAATTTCCTTGGTCTTAAGTTGATATTTTAAAGTTTGCAATGTAACATGTTTTCCTAAAACAATACTTTTGTAATAAGTAGAACAGTATAATCATAATTATAAATTATTACTTTCTTTATACATGTTGAACACAGTATTTCGCACTTCCATTTTCGATGACTCTCGCAGATCTTTAGTTTTTGACTTTGCACGAGGTCGCTTTTACTTTCTTATACGTAGTATAAGGAAGTATTGTGATGATGAACATTTTCGACCTCGAGATTTTTGCAGATGTCCACGTTTTGAGGTCCCCTGATACCAAAAAAGTGGTTTTTAAAAAATGTCTGTGTGTGTGTCTGTCTGTCTGTCTGTCTGTCTGTCTGTCTGTGTGTCTGTGTGTGACCACGATAGCGGTCAAACCGCTGTAGCTATCAATTCCAAATTTTGTATTTACGTGTATAATCTCCCTCTTGAGATCTGATTAGTTTTTCAGTAAAATCGGTAGACCGGAAGTAGCAGTTTACTTCAGTGAAAAAATCGAATTTTGCCAATATTTCATCAAATACTAAGTTTATACAAATTTATAAAGAATTCATATGTACTTAAAATTAAAATTGAGAACAATTTTATTTAAAAAGTTTTTCGAAATTCCTACCGGAAGTAGGTCTTTTACTCTTATCGAAAATCGGTTTTTTGCGAATATTTCGCAAGTCAAGCTTTTTAGACAGGTACGTTACGTGTATAAAAGTATTTAAAACATAGTTTTCAATATCTTTTGTATAAAAAAGATTTCAAAATTCGGACCGGAAGTAATACTTTTACTCTTACCGAATAGCGATTTTTGGCAAATATGTCGTAAATTATGCATTCTATATATATTTATTAAGAGTACAAAAGTATTTAGAGTTATATTTGCAATATTTTTTGTATACATGAAATTTCAAAATTCGGACCGGAAGTAGCACTTTTACTCTTAGCGAGTAGCACTTTTTTTCGAATATCTTGCAAAGTATGCATTCTATAGCGATTTATTAAGAGAATAAAAGTACTTAGAATAGGATTTTGAATAAGTTTTGTATATAAAAATTCTTAAGATTGTATAGTTTGAAACGCTCATACGTATAAGAAAGTCGTGTGGTGGCCACACCTCATTTTTTTTATTAGAGATAACTTCGCTTTAGCTATCTTCGGCATTTTCAAAACTTTTTGAATCACTTTTGTTTCACCAAATAGCACAGACCCTTAACACGTTTACCAATGAACAAACTATGAAGGAAATTATTTCTTTTTCTTATATTGATATTAGTCGTACGGTATAATATACCTGCATTAATACCTACATTTCTGAAAAGGATTTCTTACGTAAGTTCTAATTGCCCTGTAAACCGATTATCAGTACAGTTATGAGTCATTAATGCAAAGTTGAAGGAATGCAATCCCTTCACGTTTACACAGACAAATTAAATATCTTTAAATATCAGATTTTATTACGGTCCTTATGAAAATGGCGAATACATGCATAAATATGCAAAATAATTATGAAATATGAACGTGCATATGCAGTTATGGTAAAGTGTCCAAATATGCATTATATGCACTAAAGAAAATGGTAAAAAACGTATTCTGAGGGTGGAAAATGGATAAGTACACAGTATAGAAGGGATATACCAAAAAACAACAAATATGCATTTTCAGTATGTGAATTTTATGTTTATTATTTCGACATTTTAAAACATTTTCTTTCGAATTGCACGCCATTCGTTAAAGTTAAAAATTATAACATGTTAATCACTTTAATGTTTTTGTTTCAGGAACCATGAGCGTCCTAACGGTAGAAGAGTTACTCAAACTGCCCATGCTCATATGTAAAATATGCCATCGCAGACTTCAGCGTCCCGTCATGCAAGTGGGAATGTTCGGGAATATTTGTGGAGTCTGCCATGAGAGATCCGTTCTCACGGACGTAATTCCAAATAACGACGTTGAAATGCTATTGTCTAAGATGCACGTGTCTTGTAATTATAAAGGAAGAGGTTGCACATACGATGGTTCCTATTACAACACGTGCAAACACGAGGCCGATTGCAAATTCAGAGATAAAATATGCCCGTTTGCCTATTTAGGGATGTGCGATAACATTCCAGGGGATTTCCACGAAATCCCTGCTCATATTGTAAGCCATCACGAGGAGAATGTTTTATTGGGAAAAATGGATAGTCCTGTTCAAGTATCCAATCCATCTGAAACAAATCAGGATATATTTTACTTGCTGAGACTGGACGAGAAGGAGTTTCTGCTGAGAACTTGGATTGATCAAAAGGAAGAATGCATTTTTTACGCTTTTTATTACTTTACAAATAATACTGTTCCCATAGATATCAATATTTTTATTCAATTAAGATGGCAGAGTGCAATATTTAACGTCACCGATGAGGAACTTCTTGTTCAGGACGAATCAGGAATTAAAACGCATTACGAGACCCGTAACGTCTTTTCAATACCCATTGCCACTTTGAGGTCTCTAAATTGTTTAGAATATGTGGCAATTTCGATTGATGAAGAGGAAGCCATTTTCGGACGTGATATTTTTGGATTTAAAGGGTCACTATGTCGTGGGTGTATGCAAGACTGTATTCTATACAAATGCATATACTGCAGCGTGACGCGGTGTAAAAAATGTTCTTTGAAGGTGGACGCTTGTGTGAATATATTAGAATCTCATAAATGGAATAGGCTATGTAGGAATGCTGGTTGTGGAAAATATATCAATAGTGAAGAATACGACCATCATAAAAGTGTCTGCTTCTCTAAAAACACTGCATGTCCTTTTCAAAGCATACTAAAGTGTGCTTGGCGCGGCTTTGTTAAAAATATGGCTCACCACATGAGCGATGCCCATTCGGCGTTCATAAATATAAACATATCTTCATTAAAGACAACAGGAATTAACTTTTTTGTTAAAGGCCACAGCGTCTTCGAACAAACATTAGAACTGGTTAATTATCGAGAGCTCTCTATAAGAACTAAGAAGCTGACTGAGCCACATTGGGACGACTCTTACAAATGGGAGGTTCGCGTTGAGAGAAAGGAGAAAGCGATGATTATGGTTATCACAGATCTGTTCACCAAGGCAGGCGGCGAAAAACGTATTAATGTTGAAAGTTTCGTCGATGGTGATGTGTTAACCGTGTACACTGATATTAAATCCGTAGATGAATGTGCGTCATCAAAGGAGTAGTTCTGTTATATTTATGTGTATGAGTAAAATTTGTGAGTTTAGCTTATACATAGTATATTGTTGGTATTTACTATCAATAACAGAAGAAAATAAATTATAAAACAATATCATAACTTTGTTTCTTAGCCCTGGAACGTTAACAGGAGGGTTACCTGTAACATCGGGCCTATTTTAATATATACCGGGTGTCCCAGGTAAAGTCCATTATTGGTATGTAATAATGTAGACAGCGACTAATTTTTAATACAACGATTGTAGATAATCATGAGCTCTACAATTTAAAAATATTTTAATTTATACAGAGTCTTCGACAACGACGAACCAACCACAAATGCTATGCATTTTTTTTACATTTTATGATAACCCTTGAAGGGTTGATAAAACTGACATTAATTTGTAATTGTCGATTTTCAACTGTTAAAAATTCTGGAAAAAAATTAAATGAAACACTCTGTATATTTATATGTCATTGAAAAGTACTTAAAATGTACTAATTAAAAATATCTATTTCTTCCGCATGAAGGCGATATTGCAAAAGTTATAGGATATTATATCTGAATAAACCCGATTACGCTTTAAAAATATGAGTTGTCATGATTTCCACTACGAGCATAACTAAACTAAGTAATTTTTATTAAAACTTTAAAGCTCATGAAAAGTTTGGAAATTTAATGAATTTAGCAATAGTATAAAAAATATCGCAGTCCCCGTGTGTCAAAAATTGATTAAACGTCAAACTTAGATTTATAACATTTGTTTAAAGGGAAATCGTCTTTATAAGTACATGAATTTACCAGTGGCGGCTGGTGAGTACGTTTTGTTGGGGCACGTACATAGACAAGACGGATTATTATACTTCCAGTGGGAATATATCGCCCATAGTTTTTGCTGACATCAAGGATTGATGTCAGCAATAACTTTATTAAGAGAACCTTAAAGAAGTTTAAATTCTATCTGTATTACATCAAGATCTTCAGAGGAAAGTTATTATAAACAGGGTTGCCTTCTGTAATACGATGTTGCACAAAATAAATCACAACCACAATGTAGTACTTTAGATTTTATTTTGTGATGAAGCTATTTTAGTAATGATCTTTTAAATAGCATTTTTACGCCGCAATGTTTGTTTCATCGAAAATGTATTTGTTTCCATATTTTATATACTTCAAATACTAAACAATATGAACATACTATAAAACCAAAACATGTTTTAATTTGTTATATGATAACTTACTGTGATGCCTGAAAATAGTAGCTTATATTTTCTTCAAGGTGCGAAATAAAGCAGACAATAAAGGGTTATTTCAAGTAATATTATTCGATATGTACCATCTACCATAATATATCATGGGCCCAATGCCGAGTACAAGTAGAAACCTACCTATTTCTCCACCGAGGAAACGCGACAGTTTTAGTCACTTGCCCCTTATTGAAAAGCAAATAATTCTCAATACTTATAAGATACTGTGAATTGAAAATACAAAAAATGTACAAGGGAAATAGCATCGCATATGTTGTTCACAACTGGTAATATTGCATTTTCTTAGGTTATGTGTTATGTTTCTGAAGCTACCCATATTCCATTATTGCAGGTATTGCAAGAAGTACAGTTTTTAAATTTATAAAGGAATAAAATTTAAAGGGAGCGCTCACTCAGCCCACGCAAAGCTCTGGTAGACGTTCATTTGTCAACAACTTCGACGAAAATGTAAAAAATGCTGTAAGACAAGTAATACACAGCTTTTTTTTTTATAACAATGAAGCTTTTTTAACGAAATTCAAAACTATTCCAATATACCTCAAACGAGCCGTTCATCATTATACCTACCAATTCAAAAGATTAATTTCAAGTAGAATATATTTATTTTTAAGATGAATAAGTATATAAAATATATTATTATTATAGGTAGATGAAGCGAAGCAGGAAGAATTTGTTGAGTCTTTAAAAGTTATTAAATAACGTAATAACTCGACCACAGCGCGTGATTTTCTTTTTTGTCACTAAACCAACATTATTGTCAGTATGAGTCACGTTGGTCCATAAATATAGAATTTGTTAATACTTGACTTCGATGAGATTGGTTGAACCATTAAAAAGTTATTGAATAATGAACAGATGCACTAACGATTATATAATTGTATATAAAGATTAATAAATTGTAATGCTAAAACTTACTTTACCGTGATACACATATAATATATGTGTATCACGTATTTAAGTAATTTACGTTACGGAATATAATTGGGATTTAGATTTATAATTTAGTGTATCTGTTATTAGATATAACTAAGATAAACATGTCGCTTGTTTGACTAGAAAACACATTTTACTTTCTTATACGTAGTATAAGGAAG
The DNA here is from genome assembly GCA_963170755.1 of Amphimallon solstitiale. Classification (NCBI taxonomy): domain Eukaryota; kingdom Metazoa; phylum Arthropoda; class Insecta; order Coleoptera; family Scarabaeidae; genus Amphimallon; species Amphimallon solstitiale. The sequence continues at coordinate 84,163,937 of OY720677.1, read as the reverse complement.
TATTGTGATGATGAAAATTTTCGACCTCGAGATTTTTGCAGATGTTCACGTTTTGAAGTCCCCTGATACCAACAAAGTGGTTTTTAAAAAATGTCTGTGTCTGTCTGTCTGTCTGTCTGTCTGTCTGTGACCACGATAGCGGCCAAACCGCTATAGCTATCTATTCCAAATTTTGTATTTACGTGTATAATCTCCCTCTTGAGAACTGATTAGGTTTTCAGAAAAATTGGCAGACCGTAAGTAGTAGTTTACTTCGGTGAAGAAATCGAATTTTGCCAATATTTTGTCAACTACTAAGTTTAGACAAATTTATAAAGAATTCATATGTACTTAAAATTAAAATTGAGAATAATTTTATTTAAAAAGTTTTTCGAAATTCCTTCCGGAAGTAGGTCTTTTACTCCTATCGAAAATCAGTTTTTTGGAAATATTTCGCAAGTCATGCTTTTTAGACAGGTACGTTACGGGTATAAAAGTATTTAAAACTTAATTTTTAACACCTTTTCTATAAAAAAAAATTTTAAATTCGGACCGGAAGTACCACTTTTACTCTTACCGAATAGCGATTTTTGCAAATATGTCGTAAATTATGCATTCTATATATATTTATCAAGAGTACAAAAGTATTTAGATTTGGATTTGCAATATTTTTTGTATACATGAAATTTCAATATTCGGAACGGAAGTAAAATTTTAGTCCTAGGGAATAGCACTTTTTTTCCGAATATCTTGTAAAGTATGCATTCTATAGCGATTTATTAAGAGAATGAAAGTACTTAGAATAGGATTTTGAATAATTTTTGTATAAAAAAATTCTTAAAATTGTTTAGTTTGAAACGCTCACATGTATAAGAAAGTCGTGTGGTGGCCACACCTCATTTTTTACCAGGGGAAGAAAGAATTGGATTTCTCAGCTTTCGATGTTTAATAGCATAAACTGTTTGACGGGAAATATGCAGAGCGTCGCATACTCTCTGCAAATTAATCAATAGGTAAACATTATCACACAGTATTAGAATACATACTTAGTAAACAGCATTTACAGGTAATATAGGCCCTCCGTTTTCTTTTTCTCTCTCGAAATACTCCAAAACGTTTAGCACAAGTTCTTGTGCCTGAGAATTCAAACGTTTTCCAGGCATTATCTAAAATAAAGTTACATAACCTCTATTTGATAAATTGTCTAAATATGTATTACCTTACAGCACACAAATTCACACCTATCTGTGTTCTGAAAAGAAAAATTACTATTGCAAAATATTAGAAAGAATAAAAGTAAGTTAAAACAGAACGAAAAGAAATAATATCACACAAAAATACACGCAGAAATTGACAAGACATTGAATACTAATGAGTAAAATCTGACAATTGATTAATGCAGTAGTCTAGATATGATTTGTATTGCAGACATATTGCTGTGACTCTTACAAATTAAGGTTTATAAAAATAAATTTAAATTATTCAATTAATGCGTAAGTAAGAATCAAGCACGCATCCCAGTGCTAGGCCTTATGCTAGACAAGGATACAATGAATTTTCCGCTGAATGGTAGGTTAAGCAAAATTTTTACATACAGCTAGCTCAGTTTAAAAATAAATAATTCTCTCAGGGGCAGATAATATGAATAGATTCTCCAAACGATTTGAATGCTCTTTAATCATCTCCAGGTCAGGTAAAGAAAATAAAATGCAAAATAAATCTTAGCATCTAATTTATTAAAATAAATTAAAACAAATTCAAAATTTTAAGTTATACAAATATATATATATATATATTTACATACAAAGAAACAATATCTGAAACATTATTCAAATCTATACATCATAATTAATAAAACATTATAAGAAATAAAGTGAATGAAATCATAACGTCGTGAAAAGCTTATGTCTTAAAAATGTGAACGTGATTATTATGAACTATATTTGCTATAGATACATGTAAACAATCAACATCTTTAAATAAAATAAAATAAATTACACATGATGAATTGTACTGGAATATAAATAACCGAAAATTTACGCGATTTACTATTTGCGAACAAAATATAAACATTAAGGATATGGCTTTGCCCTAATTAGTCCTGTCCGGCGCCTTTTCTCGCTCCCAACACAGTACCATCAGATAGCAAATTCACACAGATGGGTACCCCAAAGTTCCACCCTACGAGTATGTCTTTTCAACTCGTCGGACACAACCCGAACATACACCACAATGTGCTCACTCCTTAAGGTATATATATAAATAAATTTTATATAAATAAAATGAAATAAAATAATGTCTTTGCGTATTCAATAGATTAACTCAGCCCTGATTAGTTCTGCCTGGTGCCTTTTCTCGCTCCCAAACGCAGTACCACCAAGACCAATTCGTGTTTTTCAAATTCACCAGGACTCCATGCTATGAATTAAATAACGACTTAATTCATTTCACACACTCCTGATGTATTATTCAACACGTTAACATTGAACACACAAATACAACAAAAATATACTTGATATACAGATAAGAAGAAATAATATATATACATTAAAAATAAACTTTACCTTCTCGTGAAATTCCAATACAAAAACACCACTACAAACAAAGAATTTGGTACACCACTATACACACATTTATAACAAATATTATCTAATCACCTTAACTCTTCGTACATAATCTCAAACTCATCCATGATAAAACTCCAGAGAAAACTTATTCGCTTATATATATATATATATCCTATATACACATAAAACAAAATTATTAATTTCAAATCCCTTTGTATGATAAATAAAGTTGAAAAGAAAAAAGTAAATTATACAAAAATAAAATGATTATGCCATCCAAAGTAGTCATTACAATCACTAGAATGTTTTGTCATAATGTATGGCATAGTACCCCTACATGCAAAACAAAACACTCTAGAAAAAGAAAATAAAAAATGAAATTAAATAAATTCAAAATCCGAATTCATAAATAAAATTATCTCATACATAAATAATTATTCAAAAATAATTACAAATCTCAATGTAAAACACGTTGCATGTTATTACAGAAAATATTACAAGTGTTGAATCTTGTTAAAAATTTTATAAGTGTCGAAAAATCTCAAAAATATTCTAAGTCCGGATTTAAGAATAATCCTTTTTTAAAAAGAGGAGGGAGTGGTTTATCACCTACTTTTAGACTATTTAAAGAGAGCGGTTTGCACCAGCTGTCCCGGAAATTTTATCCGTCCATCCTTTTATGCCTAATTTTCTTTATAAAAACGTACGGCAATTCTCGGTATGTACGATTCCACCTCCAAAACTGCACATCGACGGTGCTGCTCCTATCGGTCACTTGGGAAAACAGCGCATTAACAATCCTTGAAAAAGGTAAACAAACATGTGAATATAAATTTGTCTACACGTTTATGACTCATCCATGCATCTGGCGAACAATATTGTTTTCGCCGGCCTACACGGTCGATCTTTGCCGGTGCCAGTATTCTTCGGACGGGAAATACTTTCTCGTTATTGAAAACGTAGCATTTGATGCGTAACTTAATATTATGACTTTATAAAAATTTTACTAAGATTCTTTTATTGTTTTACTTAAATAAAAATTAATTTAAATAAATCCTGAAGTGACATGTTTGCGTTTATTACTTTGTAAAAAGTTAAAATTGATATTAATGTGAGCAATAGTGAAATACAGATGTAATGCACAGGATGCTATCTATCAAACATTGACTTGGTAAGTGAGTAACATTATTTACATCTTTTAAATACAACTTAAAGTTCATTGCCACATTCTTATTATTTCGTAAATTTCTTGATTGTTGTTTACTTCATTCTTAAACCATCTTTTCGTATTGTTGGGAAGTTTTATTCGTATTTTCTTAGTCTTGCGCATATTCGGAAATAAAGGGAAAACATTCATGATCGTCGGTATACGTTGGTTGAATTTATCACGAACCCCTTTTACCTTTTCAATTTCTAACGATGATGTATTGTTGACAGGTCGATTATCATATGCGTTCACCCAGCTTATTGTTCCTGGTGATCGACATCTTAAACTAAAGTATAAATACTGTATCAGTTATTTAATCGTCATACAGATTATACGAGGACAATCAAGAAACACACATATACACGAGTACAGACATAGACATCCATAGAGTACAAAGTGAAATTATGTGAAGCATTACTTAAACTCATAATTATTTATTCCGCTCCCTTCTTCGGCCTCGACGGAGGCCCCTCAACGTTGCTTCACAGGCCGGATCATGCCATCCGCGGCCATCCTGCATGCAGTCTCGTTCGACACACGAACGACGGACCCATCTAACAACATGACCCGCTGCCTCCGTCGAGCCTTGCGACTAGGTACCCCGAGCGTCAAACTATCCCGGCCTAAGATAGAAAAAGCTCGACGCACCGACGCACAGAAGTCAGGCGAATCCCTCATATCCGGGAATACATCCATCTCTTTTTCTGGTCTACAACAAATTCCATTCCCTATATAACCTGGTTACCATTTACATGTACTCCAAGTTATTTCTATTGATTGCTTACTCATGTAAAATTTATTTATTTTGTCACTTTAATTTATACAGATCACGTTTACATTACCTAATTTATTATTAGTTATAAGGAATTTGTTAGCTTAAATTAATAAATGCCAATATACATATAAATATAAATATGAATAAAGATAAATAAAGAAAAATTCGTACCTTTATTAAACACTTATGTATATAATATGAACGCACACAATAAGAAATCCTTACTTAACTAAATATAAAATTGCAAGTGATCTAAAAACCATTTATTTACATATTATTATTTATTCAAGATCACTGCAATATGTATTTTCCGCACTTGAATATTCGACACCGATATTAAATAAGGATAGATAGACTGACCGACAATCTTTGCTTATGTTATCAAATAATTACGTGCGTCTAAAGATCCATTAGACGAACTGTATACCGTCACGTGGGGCTTTATGGAACGATATTGATATATTTTTTACCATAACTTGTTCGATTTTTGTTGTAATCATTTGTAATTTTTTTTATTAGGACCGAGATTATGCAAGGCATACAATAACGTCAAGAGCAAAATGCTATCTTTTATAGAAAAAAGAATTTTTTTTATTTTGTGTCGTTCCATATAAGAGACCAAGTGGGGCTATTTGGAACGATCAACTATTTCTATAGAAAGAACACGTTAAATTCAAAATATTCCAGTATACAAAAGTATGTAAGTTATATGGAACACTTTTAACATAAAAAAATTTTTTTTTTTATTTTTATTTATTATAGGGGATTCAAAAAGTATTATAATGGTGAAACACTAAATTTGTCGTTCCATATGCTCTATTTCTTTGGTAAAAACGCATAACAAATACATGTAAATCTCTATAAATTCATCTCAAATATAAACTCTTAAGTATAAAAACGAAAATACATCAAAAAATACAAATATAAAAATTAAAAACAATTTTTGGGAAAAATGTAACGTCCTCTAAAAACTAGTGGCTGAGGTAGAATCCATTTTATTTGTTTAAAGGGAATAATGTTTTTGTCTTCTATTAATGGAAAAGTAAAAGTGTCTTTTTTTCCTTATAATTTCTGAGGCACAAAATTTCATATGTTTGATTTTCCAAACATTTAACTATCCATGACACAAATTCTTTGCTTGTCTCTTTTTTTGTGTTCATATTGTACAAAAAGCTGACAATCACAAAAGTATTGACAATAATATCGCTGGGTTGAGGTTGTTTTTTATCATTGTTTGTATCACAGACATTTATTATTCCACTGCACTCTGAAAGTTGAGATGTTTCCTCTTCTTCTTCTTCATCTGTATCTTCCAAAGGTTCGTAATTTATGTTTATATTTTTAATACTTTGATTTTCTTGATTTATAATACTAGCATTAGTCAGACTATCTTCATTGCATTGTTCAGTCTCATAAATACTTTCAGTCTCTTCGGTTTCGTTATTATTATTTTGGTAAAAATCGTTTGTTGTAACTGATCTACCTGGAGGCACATTAATTTTTTTTCTTCTTTTTGTGGTAGGTTTTTCTTTAGCTCCAGTTGTTGTCTCCATAATATTTGTAAATGATTGTACTAAGGCTGCATCCTGTCCTACGATGTCAGGTGGTGCTGCTCCGATCAATCGCTTGAGAACCTGATGTCTATCAAGTGGTAATATTCCAGCTCCTCTAAATCCTGCCAAAATGTTCGCTTCTATTTTAGAGCCTAACGTTTCCAATGTTTTTTTAGCACACTTGGAAAAGCAGTTTTGGATAAAGTACCCTTATTTTTTTCTTTCCATGCAGATAGGGTCTTTTTCCAAGCACCCTTCAATGGACCAAAAAATCCCACATCTAGGGGTTGACACACGTGGGTGCTATTGGCGGGTAAAAATATAAAACTTATATTATTTCTTTCACAAGCTTGTACAACAGTTTCGGAAAGGTGGCTAGACAAATTATCTCCGATTAATAACTTTTTACCATCCAATCTCCTCAAAAATGGTAAAGCTATTTTGTTGAACCAATCTTCAAAAATAAAGCCATCAAACCACCCGCTTGTTGATCGATTATAACAGGCTCCAGTTGGACCATTCTCCACCCACTCGGGATATAAATTGGTGGCTTTATAAACAATGTATGGGGGCAGTAAAGTCCCATCTGCAGCAGCTGCGAACATCACAGAAGTGTGAGCTTTTGAACTGTCGATAATTTTATAGGCATGCTTAACTCCCTTTCTTACAATTACAGACTGTTTTTCGGGATCATCAACTAGTCCTGATTCATCATAATTAATGATATTCTGTGGCGGTACCTCCCCAATAGATTCTTCTTATTCATTGAAATAATTGTTAACAATTTCAGGTGATAGTTCAGCCCGGCTTCTCTTAATATTCTCGGAATTTCTTACAGATAATTCATTGTGTCTTGTCATAAAATTTCGTACCCATTCTTTACCAGGAAGATTATCTTGGAAACATTTGATTGTAAGCCCTCTTCTGTTTAAATATTCTCGAACAAAGTATCTCAGCGAACCCGGAGGAAATGGATATCCAAAACTTGACGCAACTAACAAGGCATGAACAATTTTTTTTTCATCAATGTGACTCAGAACTGGTGGTTTCCCCAATATGTCCGAATTTAGACCTCGATACCGCCGATAGATAAAGGGTAGTTTTCGGCACCCCATGCCGTTCTGCTGCTTGTCCAAAAGAGAAACTTCCTTCCACAATATCTCTGAGAGCATCTTCAAGGTGGTCTAATGGATAATCCCTCCTTAATTTGCGACCAGGCAACCTCTTGTAGGTGCGCACCATGTCGTTCCATATAAGCCTACAAATGTTCACTTTTTACATTTTCGCGTGTATAAAAAAAAATAAAAATAATTTTTGAACAAGGGATGGCTACATTATTTATTGAGGTTATGTACTAATATTCTTTCCACAGAAGCATCATCGAATTGTAAATAGTTTTTGAGGTACAGAGGAGACAATTCATGCTTTAAAAAACATGCAATATTTTGTCTGCAATTGCAATTTTTTTTTTAATACTTACGAAATTGTAAACGACAAATAAACATCGACCACTCAATTGGCCAAATTCCAAGAATAAGAATCCTATTTTACCGGCAATGAAACTGTCAACATAAGAAAGTTACCAACAAATATAAATTTTGGCGCCAAATTGTTCCATATAACCTGCCCGTTCCATAAAGCCCCACGTGACGGTAGTAGTTATACTCAGATAATAACGTCACTGTTCGAACGGTAAAAGGAACGGCAGGATAGGTAGATACAACTGAGCAATTATATTCAAAATAAATACCTTAAATTACTTTTGCATTATACCTACTGTTTTTTTAGTTAAAGTTATCAATTGAAAAGGCTTTAACTAAAATTATGAGTTCGTGTGATACCTTAAAGTGTTATTATGAAGGTAAGTTGATGATGAGGCATATGCTAATTATTGCGTTAATATACGAATATTACCATTAGATTTCAGCCGGCAATTCTGAATTGGATTGGACCAGTTCAGACTCAAATGAATCTGAATTTTTTTCCAGCTCAGAATCAACGTCCTTGAATGATTCCGATTTATTAAAACCGCCCAAAAGGAAATTACATAGAATTACAACTTTTATGGACACTATAAGAGAATACGATGAACAAGAATTCAAGGAACATTTCCGATTAAATCGGTTAACTGTAGAGATAATAATAAGTATGTATGATATTGAAGAATGACATCAATTGTAATATTTAACTTATAGAGGAAAGTCGCCTAATATTGGATGGTTGCCCAATTTTGGATACCACCATATCTCAAAATCTGTTAACAGTTTACTGTTAACGAATGCACGAAATAAAATGTTTTTGGCATAAAATTATCCTGTGGAACGCATATAGTTCGGCTAATCGTCGCTAGGTGGCAATATATTAAAACGTTGAATTACCTGATTTGAAGTTTTTTGTTTTGGCGTGTGCAAACTGGTATAAAAAGGTAAGTAATTATTATAAAAAAATGCAGTTGGACATGGATGTACTAGAATATTTATAGAATAAGCCGAAGCATTCAAAACAACAATTATTCTCAAGTATTTTTTTTTATTGATGTTATAACCTCAAACATGAAAGATGCCTAATTTTGGATACAATGGGTATCCTATAATTGGATATCCAAAATTAGGAACCCAAATGTACTTTTATGTAGTTTTATTACTTTTATGTTTAGAAGATTGTTTTTATTTTCAGTAATATGCCTAGGAAAGGTCTCCAACACAAAAAATGGGATCCAGAAGATATGGAGAAAGCTATTGATGCTGTTAAAAATAAACGAATGGGTTATTTAAAGGCGTCAAGGAGCTTCCATGTGCCCAAAACAACCCTTGAAGTTTACGTCAAACGTGAAAAGCCCTTACAAGAACAATGCACGCTACAAATGGGCCGTAAACCAATTCTATCGCCTGACATGGAAGACGATTTGGTCAAGTACTGTTTAGAAATGGACAAAAGGTATTATGGTATAGGGCTGGCAGACATTCGCAGACTGGTCTACCAGCTTGCAGTTAGAAATAGCCTACCCCATCCATTTTCAACAACAACCGCGAATGCCGGCAAAAAATGGTTTAAAAATTTCTTTAAACGTCATCCTAACCTATCTTTGAGAAAACCTCAAGGAATTTCAAAAAATAGAATAAAAGGTTTCACGCCAGAAAATGTCAAGCTTTTTTTTGACCTTTTGGAACCAGCTATGCAAAAAATTAAAGTCTACAACGTTGATGAAACTGGCATCACCACTGTGCAATCGAAGATTGCTAAAGTGATCACTTTAAAAGGCAAAAAACAAGTGGGAGCAGTAACTGCTGCAGAAAGTGGAGCTCTGGTAACTGTAGTTGCATGTATGAATGCTGCCGGAGGATTTGTCTCTCCGTTATTCATCTTTCCGAGAAAGAATATGAAGGCCGAATTATTAGACGGAGCTCCGCCTGGGTCGATTGCTGACTGTCATCCTTCAGGGTGGATACAAAGCCACATCTTTCTGCGATGGATGCGACATTTTATCGATAACGTGAAACCTTCAAAACAGGACCCCGTGTTGCTCATCCTCGACGGGCACTACACACATACTCGGAACCTGGATGCTATAGAATTAGCTAAAAAACATTTCATTGAAATTGTGTGCATACCGCCCCACACCTCACATAAGATACAGCCATTGGATTTGTCTTTTATGTCGCCGTTAAAAACATACTACTCAAGAGAAGTCCAAAATTGGCTAAAAAATAACCCTTCCCGAAGCCTGGGCCCCTTCCAAATATGCAAATTGTTCTGCCCTGCTTATCAGAAATGTGCGACAGCTGAAATAGCAGCCAGCGGGTTTCGCAAAGCGGGAATTTTTCCATTCAATCGGGACATATTTTCAGAAGCTGACTTTCTAATAGAAAGACAACGAGAGCGAACACCGCCTAGACAACAGACCTCAGATATCAGTTCTATTCCCGAACCATCAGAGAGTTCACTTCAATCATCTATTGAAAGTACTTCTCCGAAGCACAAAAAGGATAGCGGTATTGGAACTAAACAGCTGTCAAACGTTGTCAAAGTTCAAGACTTTTCGCCTTTGCCATCCTGCAGTTCGGTACCTACCACAAATCGGGGTCGTAAAACTAGTTCCGCAGCGGTAATAACAAGTACGCCCTACAAAGATGCTTTAGAAGCTAGTATGAGAGAGCAAGAACGAAAACAATCTATCAAAAATAACAAAATACCAAAACTAAAATCCTTGACAAAAAGAAAAAACAAGACGAATAAAAAACTAAGAAGATAAAGAAGAGTCAAAGGTTGAAGAAGAAAGTGAATCATCCTCAGATTCCTTAGAAGATATCTCTTATGCTGATGATTCAGATATGGATGTAGATGACAACGGTGACGCAGAGTGTATTTTCTGCACAGGAAAATTTTCAGAGGATCAACATGGAGAGGCCTGGATACAGTGTTCAATATGTTTCCGTTGGGCACATGAGGATTGTGCTGCTAGCGACAAAAAGAAAGTTTATGTGTGTGACTTATGCAGTGAGTGAGGTGTCTCAATTTTGGATAGGGTATCCAATTTTAGGAACCCTTTTTTCAACTGCAAAAATTGCTCATTTTTCCTTTTTTATACTTTATATGTAGTTTAAAGTTTAAAATAAATATTTTTGTGACTATATTGTGTTTTAACACAGATAACAATATATGTTAATTTCAAAAGAATTAAGAAAATATGCGTTTTTCACATAAAAAAAGTTGATTTAAAAAAAGTCTCCAATATTAGGCGACTTTCCTCTATAAATTACAGATATGGTTGAATTAGAGCACATTTTACCTCAACATAAATCTGGTAGGAAAAAAATCAGTGCACAGAAAGCAGTTTTAATGACGTTATGGTATCTATGTTTCGTCAATGCTCGATAGATTTCATGTAAGCAAAAGCTCTTGTCATCGTATTATTAAAAACATAACAAGTTTTTTGGTTAAGAAACGTGGACAATATATTGCATGGCCCACTGGTGAACAATTGAATAGAATGAAACTTGAATTTTTCAAATTACATGGAATTAATGGGGTAGTTGGTGCTGTTGATGGGAGTCATGTGAAAATTAAAAGACCAGTCTCCAAACATCATTATGTATATTTTAACAGAAAAGGAGACTATACGTTATGACGTCTTCTTATACAAGGTGTTTGCGATAGTAATAAAAAATTCATTCGTTTTTTTCTGTGGAGAACCAAGATCTATACACGACAGTCGTCTTTTAAAGAAATCGTCTTTGTACAGAAGAGGGAGGAATGAATGGATTTTTTGATAAAAATTTCTTATTGGGAGACTCGGGATATCCTTGTTTGAACTGGTTAATCACTCCGTTTAAAGATAATGGCAATCTCACACAAAATGAAAAAATATTTAATTATCACCATTCTGCAACTAGGATTGTGATAGAAAATGCTTTTGGACTTTTGAAAGGAAGGTTTAGAAGATTAAAGTACTTTGAAAACGATGATCTTGGGTTTGTAGTGCAGTGCATAGTGGCTGCTGCTGTACTGCACAACATTTGTTTGGACAATAAAGATGATGTTGAGTTTGATATTGACGATAATAATGCCGAGGACAACGAAAATATAAATACTGTGGTAGTTAGTGGTATAAATGAGAAATATTCCAAACGAGATGGAATATTTAGACAAATGTTTATTTAAATAATTTATATTTATATCTACAAATATATTAACATTAATATAATAATATGCAATTTTATTAAAGAGCAAAAACAACAACAAAAACGCAAACATTTTACATGTAAAACTAAAATATATTCTGTAATGGTTTCCAACCTAACACAAATGAACACAAAAATTTTTGAATTCATTCTATCTGTTTTCTCTCTTTTAAAATATTTTGTAAATCTTCTAATATTTTAAGTTTTTTCTTTTCCAGTTCAACTTTTTCTTTATATAAATCTAGTCTTTCTTTTTTATATTTTAAGCTCTTTTCAACATACAGTTTTCTGGTAACTTCTTTATTTCTTTTATTGCTTCCAGTTTATTTTCCAACAAACTTTTTTTAATTTTCATTAGTTCCATTGACGCATTTTTTCTTTTTGGTGCACAAGATGAACCATTAGAGCAAGAAGATGTTACTGATCCAATAGGATCACCATTGACATTTGATGATTGGAATTGAGAATCTTGTGATTCGAGGTTATCAATGTCTAATGAGTGTGGGCTTGCATTTGATGGTGAATCACCCAATATATCATCCAATCGACTATAGAAAGAAAATTTTACAGGTCCTCTTCCCGTTCTAGATTGTATATCTTTAGTACTTTTGTAGGTACGAACCAAGTTTTGCCATTTCTTTTTGCAGGTCATTTCAGATCGCTAAAAATAAAAATTATCTGATATGACATATAGATATTTCTTCAGATATTCATGAATTACTAAAGAAAGTAAAAATAATAAAACTAATTGCATTGCAATTCTATTATGTAAGTATAAAATTTTACTTACTTCAATATTTTGACTATTAAGTTCTTCGCTAATAACTGACCAAAATGTTTTTCTTTTATGAACATGATGCATGTCATCATAACGACTTTCTACAGCTCCTATTAAAGCTGAAGTTTCATTTACTGACCAGGTGTTTCTTTTTTCTTTTATTTTGTTAACCTCTAAATTTCCATTTTCAGTCACATTAGTAATTTCTTCAGATTGTACAGAATTTTCATCACAATTTTCAATGTCGCTTATATCTCTTTCTGTATATTCATGGCTAATGTCAACAATATTTATAGTTTTCTTAACACTGCTGCTTTCATTTCCTTGATTTTTAAAGTATGCTTCATTATTTTCCTTAAATGCTATTAAATTATTTGGAACCCACATTCTGCATTTTTGCTCTAAAATATATTCAGAGAATAGTATTTTACATCTTTTATTATTTTATAATACTTACCAGTGTCTTCCACATAGAAATCACCATTAGCATTCATGATCCACCCCTCTGCTACTCGTAATAAAAGATACGACATAACTATTCTATTAATAAATTTTATTATTTTATATAACCTCACTTCTTAGAATGCATGTAGAGCTGAACGTCAAAAATGCTAGTGAGTCTATTCCACTCATTAAAGCACATGGTCTTAAACATGTGCAGATTATGGTGAGCCACTCAGTTTAATCTCACTTACTAATGTCAAAAGGAACGCGCATTAAAGTGAGTAATGAGTCATTGATGACAATTATCTGAGTTTTCGTGCAAATGGAAAGCAACTATTATAATCTAATAAAGTAGTGGATGGCTCAAAATTATAACAATTTTATTCACCCAATAATTGCTTAGTAAAAATTAATGCATTACAAGTTTCTATATTTAAACGATTCCGTGATTTTGTTTTGATTAAATTAAGTTGCGAAAATATCCTTTCTGCAGCTGCAGAAGAATGTGGTAATGATAATAATCCTGACACTATTTTTTTCAAATTTGGATACATCAGTGCATTTAATGCATTTTGTTTGATAAATATTTGTCCCCAAAATTCATGAAGAGGCTCCTCTGTAATTTTCTTTGCTTCATCACAACTGCTCAATAGACTGTAACGAACTCCCTCGTTAATTGCACAAATTAACATTTTTAGTCCATTATTAATTTATTTAGCAGTATTAAATTAAAAGAATGTGTGTTATTTTGTTCAAATATTGTATAAAATGTTTTGGACGGACCTGTATATATATTCATTTGTAATGATCATTCATGTTATTTGTTTATTTTTCAATGGAAAAGTACCGAATGTATACGTCATGCTCGTAGTCGCGCATTTCACGTCCGAATCGCGCGCAATTTGTATGTTTTGAACAAGTTTTTCCTACAGAAATAGGGGGGTTTACGGATATATAAAGGCACCAGCAAGTGTGTCTCTTCCATTTTATTCTCCTGTCTTTCCGCTACCTTTACCTTTCTTTACTCAGCCTTGATGGCGTGGGAAAGTCTGGTGATGATCCTAGAAACGTATTATATTCAGGTCTTATGCGCCGTGAAATAATCGTTTCGAAAGTCCGCTAAAACCCGTCCGAAAGTGTCTTTTCCATTCAGACCCAGGGGTCGTGGAGGAATAGATATTTTACCGCTACAACCTATAATTCCCGTCGAAGTCAGGCTATAAATGCCGTGACCATATATCTCCGCATTTAATATTTAATATTTATTATTTATTTTTCAGAAATGTCAGATTTCTAATATTATTTGTAACGCGCCGTGAAAATTCAAATATATTGTTCGCGCTCTGTATCACAAACAAAGAGATACTAATACTTCACCGTATAGACGTTCAAAATCCGTGCCGGTTGAATAAATTTTAGTCGCAACAAATTTATAAAGATTCTTCTGCGAGCATGATAATTTACGAAAATTAGTTGTAAAAATAATTTAAGCAAACCTGAGCATACATTTCACTTGAAACCGACCGACGTGTATTTTATTCCAAGCATCATTTTGTTTATGTGTTTAAACGGAATATTCTGGGACCCGTAAGTGTTAATTCAGGGACTAAAAATATGTATATGTTCTAGCTTAATTTCATACGTGACTTGTAGAGGTCATTGACGTGTATCTGTTATGTATCCTACTTATGTACATAGGCTTTGTAAATTTGTAATTAATATTAAACGAAATTGTGTATCAATTGTGACAATAGTTTAATTGCTGAATTGTTTATTCGCTTGACATGATTTAACAATGTTTTAGTAGAAATAAAAGTTAACTGTTATGTACTTTTAAATGAATTTCTAACCGTGTGTTTTCTTTACTTCACTTTTACCGTTTGACAATGAGATAGGGAAAACCGTATATTCAAGAGTAACAAATCATATTAAAACAATAAGAAGTACTCACGTTTTTCTCCGCTGAGTTCGCTGTTGAGCAATTGGATCTTTTGTCCCAAGGCACCACACTATAACCGCCATATTTCTGTTTTAACCTAAACTGTCCGAACGTGTTGACATTGGTATCAACGGCACGTACTTTATCAGATCATAACATTGCTGCCTGAACATATAGGCAGCCAGGAGTGCTGTGTATCTTGGTGTCTTGGCGACATTCAGAAGACAAATTCTATAACCGGCTAGCTTGCCCGGTGTTATATAAGCAAATAGCACTATGTTATAAATAAAAAGTAGGCTAGCCAGGTTATAGATGGCGCCCATAACGTTTGGCCGTGTTTTAAGAGATTTAAAAATTAAATTCCGCCGCGTTTAATAAAACTGTTTGACTAGGTTCACAGTTTTCCGCCAGATATACATGTATACTTATTTTTTAAAAATAAGATAGGAAAATTGATACACAATTTATGTACATACATAGAGATAAGTTTTTGTTAAAGGATATTAAAAAGTACATATTCTTTATTAATTGTGAGAGAGTGAAAGGATAGGAGAATAAATTGCAACTACAATACATTTTTATTTTATTATTATTTTATTTTTATTTTGTACATTATAAATTATAAAATGACTGATACAGACAAAGGCAAAAATCCAAACCCTCTTGGGTGGATATATACTCTGAAAAAAGAGGACTTAAATGCCGCAGCAGAATCTTTAGGGTTAGACGCTACCGGTAATGTCGAGGACGTACGTAAACGCATTAGCACCTTTTTGAAAGAGGGTAAAACGGGTTCAACGAATAAGGGAAACACTCCACCGCAAGTAGTCACTAACGTTCAGATTTCTTCCGCGGAAATCTGTGCGCAAATAAGGAAATGGGGTATCCATTTTAATGGCAGCTCGGACGCTGTATTTTTCCTGGAAAGAGTCAAAGAACTTTAAGTATGTTACGGGATTAAAGATGAACATATGCTCCACGCGTTGCCTGAGCTTTTTAGAGACAAAGCACTGCTTTGGCTCCGAAATAACAAAACATTATGGGGTACATGGGACGAGTTTTTAGAAGACTTTAAACTTCAATATCTTCCGCCTCGGTATAATTTTTCAATCGAAGAAGAAATACGCGCTCGGTTGCAAAAACCAAAGGAATCTTTTAAAGATTATTTAACCGCCATATTAACGTTAATGAGACGCGGCCAAGATATGTCCGATGGTGATAAATTGGAACGTGTATACGGTAACATGTCGCCTAGTTACAGAATGTATATACATAGGGACGCGATACAATCCCTCCGACAATTGTCTAAACTCGCTGCCGACTACGAATTACTGCTGGAGGAGCAGGCGCGCTTTTGTAAGAAAGAAAGTACGCTATCAGCACCGGAACGCCCGCCCAGCGATAAACCGAGTACTTCGCGTTCGCATCATTTGTCATATGCCGCTCAGGATAATAAGCCTCGCCAATTTCCTGTACCGCCGTCGCCATTACAAAAATTATCACATCCGGAAAACCGTTGCTGGCGATGTCGCAAAGAGGGACATACGCGTGGTTATTGCCGTAACCCATTTAAAATGTTTTGTTCACGGTGTGGCAAGTTAAATGTACGTTCCGTTGACTGCCGATGCCAGGGAAACGCCGAGAAGGGCGGTCTGCAGGCAAAGACCGTCCGCAAGCAGTAAAACCGCCTGAATCCGCAAACACGTGTGTCAAAGACTCGACAGTGCCAGAAAATCGCGTGTGGATCCGCGTACACATACATAACCAGAATTTACGAGCCCTCGTGGACAGCGGAGCGACTTCGTCGTTTTTGTCCGAATCAATAGTTGCCCGGTTGTTGAAAAATAATGAACAACGTGTCTTGAATAAAAAATCTAAAGTCCGCCTCGCAAATGGAGACGTTGTAGAGTCGCCTGGCTCAGTTTTATTACCGGTCCGCATGGGTAGCCGAACTACAGACGTTAATTTTGTAATTATGCCGAAGAGCCCGTGCTCAGTTATCTTCGGAATTAATTTTCTCAAGGAAATTGGGGCTGTTCTCGATTTTTCCGAAAGGAAACTGTACTTTAAGGGAGACAATGCAGTCTTTGCCGCGAGCTGTGGGATCTCCGAAGTACAGGACCGCCACGAGACCGCCTTAAAAAAATTCCTTGACCAAGAATTAAGCAAATTTACTACCGTGCCTGGTCGGACGAATTTAATACGTCACACAATCCGTTTGCAACCGAATACCGCCCCAATAAAACAACGATATTATCCATGCAACCCGAAGAAGCAAGCACTGATCGACGCCGAAGTGGACAAGATGCTACAAGACGGTATAATAGAACCCAGTAACAGTCCGTGGAGTTCTCCTATCGTCGTGGTCACGAAAAAGAACGGTGGCGTTCGGTTTTGCGTCGATTTCCGCAAAATTAATTCCGTATCGATTAAAGATTCATATCCTTTGCCGTACATTTCAAATATTCTTGACAAACTCCGCGACAGTAAATATTTTTCGACGCTTGATCTTAAAAGCGGGTACTGGCAAGTGGAATTAGAAAAAGATAGCAGACCCGTGACAGCTTTCACAATTCCGGGAAAGGGCCTATTTCATTTCGTATCGTTACCTTATGGATTACATAGTGCGGGAGCGACGTTCCAATGCCTATTAGATTCGGTAATAGGTCCTGAAATGGCAGAATACGCGTTTGTATATCTGGATGACATTATTATTTTAGGCAAGACTTTTGAGGAGCATTTGAAAAATTTAAGTAATGTTTTCGCGCGTTTACGGGAAGCAGGACTTCAACTTCAACCAGACAAATGTACTTTTGCCAAACAGGACATAAAATATTTAGGTCATGTTGTAACACCGGACGGCATCCGTACAGACCCGGACAAGATCGCTGCTATTTTAAATGTACCGCCGCCGCGAACCAAGAAAGAAATACGTGGTTTTCTGGGACAAACGTCATGGTACCGTCGGTTCGTACCGAATTTCGCACAACTTACCGTTCCGCTCATAAAATTAATTAAAAAAGATGTGCGTTGGGAATGGACGACGGAACAAGACGCCGCATTCGCCGCCGTAAAGAAAGCATTGACAGAGAGCCCAGTTCTCGCGTGTCCGGACTTCTCCAAACCATTCCAATTGCATACCGACGCCAGTGAGAAAGGTTTGGGAGTCGTTTTAATACAAATAATAGAGGGCGCCGAAAGAGTGATTGCCTATGCCAGTAGGACTTTAAGTAAGGCAGAATTTAATTATTCGACGACCCAGAAGGAAGCCCTTGCCGTTGTTTGGGGTATCAAAAAATTTAAGTACTATTTAGAATTTTACCAATTCACCGTTATTTCCGATCACCAGTGTTTAAGGTTCCTGAATGACTTGAAGAATCCGTCAGGACGACTCAGTCGATGGGCTGTTGATCTACAACAGTATGATTTTGTCATTCAGTATCGAAAAGGAGCGATGAATAATTTAGCCGATTCTCTGTCCCGAGCACCGCTTCCTTTCAAACACGAAACCGATGAAGATACCTGTGCCTTGTTAGAAGAAACGTCTTGTTCCTGGTATAATAAGAAAGTTTCGGATGTTCAATCAGATCCTGAAAAACATCAAGAATACCGATTAGAAAATGGCAATTTATACCGACACATACCTGATACTCAACATACCGAGGGAGTGCGCGCATGGAAATTGTGCGTAGCTACACCTGATAGGAGTGACGTCCTGAAAGAAATTCATGACGCTCCTGAAGCTGGACATCTTGGGGTCGCCAAAAGTATAGCGAGAGCCGCTTCGTTATATTATTGGCCAGGGATGTTTAGAGATGTCCGCCGCTACGTCAATCGATGCCAATCCTGTAAGCAATATAAATTTAACCAGGGAAAACCTCTAGGCCAGATGTTATTCTCACCTGTTGATTGCCCATGGGAACAAGTGAGTGTGGACCTCCTCGGACCTTTTCCGCGTTCCAAGAGAGGATTTACTTCATTGTTAGTAATACATGATCGATTCACGAAGTGGGTAGAGTGCCAGCCGCTACGCTCTGCCACATCACGAACCGTCATCCAGGCGCTGAAGGAAAAGGTAATCTATCGTTTTGGTTGTCCGAAGATCCTGTTGGCTGACAATGGTCCGCAATTTGCCAGTCACAGTTTCACCAGTTATTTTAACGGATTAGGTGTCAAGATAAAATTTAATGCTCCGTATGCTCCGCAATCGAACCCTGTGGAAAGGACAAATAGGGTATTAGGACCTATGATTGCACAATACATCAATAAAGATCATAGAGAATGGGACCAATACCTACCTCAGTTTGTTTTCGCCATCAACACCGCTAAACATGAGTCTACAGGATTCACACCTGCCTTTCTTAATTTTGGTAGAGAACTCATGCCGCCGAGCTCTCTGCGAAGAACCGCTGATGGGCAGTTAATGGATCCTGCTCGACCGAATACCGAAGAATTAGCCCAAGAATTGTCGAAATTGGACGACTTTTTCAAGATCGTCAGAATAAAGTTGGCTCAAGCGTTCCAGAGGCAAAGCAGGCCCTACAATCTGAGACATCGTCCTTACCGCCCTCAAATTGGACAATGGGTATATCATCAGACACACAATTTATCCGACGCCTCTAAGAAATTTACAGCAAAACTTGCTCCGAAATTTGAAGGTCCCTCTAAAGTTATCCAGATCCTGTCCCCGTCTGTTCTTATGTTACAGGTACCAAACAGACGAAAGCCAGTGAAAGTCCATGTGAAAGACATAAAGATTCCGTCCGCCGACGAGCTCCATACCGATCTCCTACCTCCAATTCCGCCGGAGGCTGTGAGGGATGTTTTGGACTAGTACCTGCTGCAATCCGCCGCACCAGGTGTTTTGTTCCAAGGCATCATCCGGAGCTCATACTTTGTACAATCCGCCGTACCAAGTATTTGCTCATGACACCATCTAGAGCTCGTACTTCGTGCAATCCGCCGCACGAAGTGTTTGTCCACATGGAAACCGCCAGAGAAAAATCACTGCAACCTCTATAATAATTCCGGCAGTAGAGGCCTGTCTCAAGTTTTCGACGCATGTAATTGTCCGAGGCGATACCAGCACCAGTCCTGTTGTTTCACTACTTCCGTCACTAGTGAAGCCGAGATCCACCACGCAAACCTGAAACGTCAGAACAATCAGTGATAGTGCGTGTGTCATAGACATCGTAAGTGATGATAAACTGACGAGTGGTAGTTTTTAATTTTAAATTGATAGACTGTCAAGTGTTAATTTTTGTTTTAAATTTAATTTTCCGTTTCTGTACTTTTGATATTTAGTTGTTAGGGTTCAATGTTTTCTTTTAAGGGGGGGGCTGTAACGAACTCCCTCGTTAATTGCACAAATTAACATTTTTAGTCCATTATTAATTTATTTAGCAGTATTAAATTAAAAGAATGTGTGTTATTTTGTTCAAATATTGTATAAAATGTTTTGGACGGACCTGTATATATATTCATTTGTAATGATCATTCATGTTATTTGTTTATTTTTCAATGGAAAAGTACCGAATGTATACGTCATGCTCGTAGTCGCGCATTTCACGTCCGAATCGCGCGCAATTTGTATGTTTTGAACAAGTTTTTCCTACAGAAATAGGGGGGTTTACGGATATATAAAGGCACCAGCAAGTGTGTCTCTTCCATTTTATTCTCCTGTCTTTCCGCTACCTTTACCTTTCTTTACTCAGCCTTGATGGCGTGGGAAAGTCTGGTGATGATCCTAGAAACGTATTATATTCAGGTCTTATGCGCCGTGAAATAATCGTTTCGAAAGTCCGCTAAAACCCGTCCGAAAGTGTCTTTTCCATTCAGACCCAGGGGTCGTGGAGGAATAGATATTTTACCGCTACAACCTATAATTCCCGTCGAAGTCAGGCTATAAATGCCGTGACCATATATCTCCGCATTTAATATTTAATATTTATTATTTATTTTTCAGAAATGTCAGATTTCTAATATTATTTGTAACGCGCCGTGAAAATTCAAATATATTGTTCGCGCTCTGTATCACAAACAAAGAGATACTAATACTTCACCGTATAGACGTTCAAAATCCGTGCCGGTTGAATAAATTTTAGTCGCAACAAATTTATAAAGATTCTTCTGCGAGCATGATAATTTACGAAAATTAGTTGTAAAAATAATTTAAGCAAACCTGAGCATACATTTCACTTGAAACCGACCGACGTGTATTTTATTCCAAGCATCATTTTGTTTATGTGTTTAAACGGAATATTCTGGGACCCGTAAGTGTTAATTCAGGGACTAAAAATATGTATATGTTCTAGCTTAATTTCATACGTGACTTGTAGAGGTCATTGACGTGTATCTGTTATGTATCCTACTTATGTACATAGGCTTTGTAAATTTGTAATTAATATTAAACGAAATTGTGTATCAATTGTGACAATAGTTTAATTGCTGAATTGTTTATTCGCTTGACATGATTTAACAATGTTTTAGTAGAAATAAAAGTTAACTGTTATGTACTTTTAAATGAATTTCTAACCGTGTGTTTTCTTTACTTCACTTTTACCGTTTGACAATGAGATAGGGAAAACCGTATATTCAAGAGTAACAAATCATATTAAAACAATAAGAAGTACTCACGTTTTTCTCCGCTGAGTTCGCTGTTGAGCAATTGGATCTTTTGTCCCAAGGCACCACACTATAACCGCCATATTTCTGTTTTAACCTAAACTGTCCGAACGTGTTGACATTGGTATCAACGGCACGTACTTTATCAGATCATAACATTGCTGCCTGAACATATAGGCAGCCAGGAGTGCTGTGTATCTTGGTGTCTTGGCGACATTCAGAAGACAAATTCTATAACCGGCTAGCTTTCCCGGTGTTATATAAGCAAATAGCACTATGTTATAAATAAAAAGTAGGCTAGCCAGGTTATAAGACGCCATTCTTCATTCAAAGATTCAACATTATCAATTAAGTTGGGAAAATAAATTTTAAATTCTGCTATTGAATCAGCAGCACTATCCGAGCACACTAATTTAGGATTTAAATTTGCTACTAACTTTAATACTGGATCGTTAAAATTAAATCTATCTTTTATTTGTCTACAAAGTTCTACTTTAACTCGGTGATTCTTTTTGAACTTTGTGAAAAATAATTGTAAATATCTCTTGCAAATTTTTCAATATAGTCTGGGAGCTTCAAACATGCTGCAGATGCTGCTAAATGAAAGGAGTGACATGTGCAACCTAAAATAAAAATACTGGGGTTCAATTCCTTAAATCTTGCTTTTACACCTGTTTTGTCACCCATCATAACTGAACAATTATCAGCAGCAAACCCCACCATATTATCAAAAGGTATATTGTTCTCAGTTAATAATTTCATTACTGCTTTAAACAGATACTCTGCATTGGATTGTGATAATTCTATTAATCCTAAAAACTTATCGTTTATTTTATTTTTACGGAAATATCTGGCAATAACTGTCAAACATTTAGATGTACTTAAATCTGTTGTTTCATCTATGATCAAGGAAAAATATGATTCTTGCAAAACTGAAACTAATTGTTTAAAGCTAAATGGGCCCGTTGATTGAAGACACATTTGGGTGCCTTTCTTTCTTCCGCATTCTAATTGATTTGCAATTTTTGAATCAGGACATACAGATGAAATTAATTTTGTCAAGTGGTCTAATGTACGAAAAGGTAAATTATGTTCTGCAATAAACATAAGCAATTTGATTTCACCTATCTTTACGTCCTTTTGTAGTCTCCTTATTTTGTCAGTAACAATTAAATTAGTAATTTTTGTGGTTTGACGTGCTGCATTTATATTACGAACATGAATTTGTGTGGCACCATGTCTTTGTATGTGGGTAATTCCACCAGCGAGCTCCTTATTACATACACGACACATCATCTGTTTCTTAGATTGCACTAGCCATTCCTTGGTTGTAGGAACAGCTTCCATCCACTTTTCAGTGAATTTCTGTTTGTAGCTAAGTTTTGCCTTTTTTTGTAATAGGTTTATCGATGGATTCTTCATTGGACTTATCAGAGGGTACATCATCGATTTTCTGTTTTTTCTCAACTCGCGATATAACGCCTGAAGTCGAAGGGACACTTTCCGCTGATTCCTTCTCAGATTTGTTCAATTTTACTACAAATCTGAAAAAAAGAAGACATGAGGCTACTTAAAAATATGTTATAATAATAGTTGTACTTACTTATCCATTTGGAGATAAAAATATACTTAACAAAACACCGTTTTTAGACCAGATTAAAACGTATATATTGCTGTGGCATATAAATATTTATTTTAAATAATGTTATTGCCATACGTTGGGCATCGCCATATAATTTATATGCTGTGACAACATATATTTGTGTGTATTACCACACGTAGGGTATAGTCTTTTGTATATGCTGTACTCTTAAAATTATTCTTTATACACCAAAAACTTATAATTGGTTTTGTATTTTATCTTATATTGTTGGAGCATGTACTTTATGACTATTGTGGGTCCTGGCAATGTATGTGGTTCCTTCTCCTTTACTGATGATTTTTCTCTTGCTCATAATAGGGAAGAGGTAATAGTTTTGTTCAAAGAAAAACTGTATGTCTATACAACATAATCATATACCTTTTATTTTGTAATTTGTAGATTCAAAATAATTTTTATACACACCTTTATGCTCTAAACAAAATACATAATTAAAAATGCTCATATCATTTATACCTAATGCCGGTTGTAATGTATGTAAATCTTTTATTTATTTATTTATTCTGCGAAACAAAATAAATATTTATCCTGTAAATAAACAAATGTAAACTTTTATTGTACATTGATGGAGATACTTATCGATGTAATTATATTTATATATCGGCTTCAATTAATTGCTTTAGACAACCATTTGCACGTGTTGTATCTAGCTCTTAATCTTTGCCTTGTGAAACTTTTAATTAATTATTTGCCTAACTTAAAAGAGATTAATTATGCCTAGACAATACGATGAAGAAAATGCTCATTCGCACGTAGCATCTCTCCAACTGCCCAACACCATTAATCCTATTTTGTTGTGATTCCAACTTTATGAATTAAAAACAAACCTTACAGGATAAAATATTTACTTATCTATATTGTCCAACAATACATTGATTAATCATTTGCACGTAAAAACCAATGTCTGTCCAACAATTTGTATAACTTCCTTTTCAAAAAAAATAAACTTACTTGCTATCAAAATATTCATTTTGAATGTCCATATTGAACGTTTCAAGTGAATTTAAATATATTAAATAAAAGAAGAATTATTATTATGAATATACGTGATGAAGAAATAATGAAAACTACTATTCTACAATGTAACAATTTAAAGCGTCTTATTCTTTCGGAGTTGTAATAAGAAGTCTCCCTTTCGGAATTCTAATGAGAAATCTTCCTCTCTGAATTGTAATGAGAAGTCTCCTTCTCTGAATTGTAATGAGAAGTCTTCTTCGTGTCCAATCTTGTTTCGTATTTATAGCGGCAAAAAAACCTCTATGTTGACCATTGCGCCCTCTAGTCCATATTTAGGTTGGTATTGGAATACACGTTCCAGTGAAGTCGCTGCCCGCATGTTGCCGTCTTGATACACACACACATACACATATTGTTCTGACAGTTCACTATTTACCAAACGTCAATATATCGCAAATTATTTTCTTATTCAAAAGTCCCCTCTGCCTCGCACAGCATTTCCAACGGTAGGTTTATTCTTGTTGCTAATACCATCCTTCTTTGTATTGGTCAATGAACCTATTGCCTTGTTCATTGTTCGATACATATTTTTCTTTCCATTTATTTATGTCAATTTCACTTTTCTTTTAGCCGGATTGCGACTTTGTAAAATGGGAAACATGCTGGAGACAACTATTATTTTTCTTCCCGCACTGCCTGTACCTGGAGGACACGCCTGTTTCTTCACCGTTTCTCTATCTTCTATCTATGATCTTTCTATTGGTAAAATGTCAATCTGCAATAGACTTTACACAAGTTTTATATATTTTGTTGTCTTTTTGTAGGTCATGAAACCGTACACGTCTGTTTCCAGTCCCTGAAGCATTGTGTTACAAACAAATCATAAACACAGATACTTTTTATTTATGATATCAGCCACCCTTCAATACAAAATGTTATTGCTGATCGTTTCTACGTTTTACATATTTTTATATCCTTTTTCTTAGTCTAGTTATAAGCTAAGGTAAATTTTATCTTTTAATACAATTTAATTCTTAAACTCTCATAAGATTTTTACTGCTTTATGCATATAAATCATAATAATTTACCTATTTATATTTCTTGCATATCGTATTTCATCTTTTTCATGATATATAAACCATACATTTTGTATATCTCTTCTACAAAAGAAATATATTACAAATATTTATTTTGTCTTTTATTTCATTTTTATTTAATAAATTTTTATTTTGTCTTTTGTTTCATATTTATTTAATAAACTTTATTTTGTATTTTCTCATTATTTACTTGAATAATACTAGTTTTTTTAAAATCACTTTTATAAATTGACTATGTGTATGCAACTTTGTATACCTCCATGTAATTCTTGTTGCATAGTTTTACTCAATAATATTTAAATAGGATTTTTGTTATTTTTATTTTTATTTCAAAACTTAAACTAATTCTTAAATTAATCTCTAAAGCTATTCTTATTCTATAAATTTTGCGAGTTCACGGCAATATGTTACAGGTAAAGTCGATTCTTAGGCAAAGTCGACTCTACCTAGGAAGAGTCAACGGTTACTAAACATATCAGTAAAAGTGGGTTGAAAAAAAAAGGACACGTTCCTAGGAAGAGTTTACTATGCCTGCCGTGGTTTCGTAAAACTTGATTCATACATCTTGTTCCCCATGTGTAAATGCGCGCGCACGTCTTTAGTGTTATTATTCCCGCCATAGCCATTACTCGCTTGTTTGTTGTGGTGCAATATTGACCAAGGATTCGATGTGTTACATTTAAGTTATTATTTTCGATGTGTTACATTTAAGTTATTAGTTTCAATGTGCAAGAGTCAACGGTTACTAAACATATCAGTAAAAGTGGGTTGAAAAAAAAAGGGACACGTTCCTAGGAAGAGTTTACTATGCCTGCCGTGGTTTCGTAAAACTTGATTCATACATCTTGTTCCCCATGTGTAAATGCGCGCGCACGTCTTTAGTGTTATTATTCCCGCCATAGCCATTACTCGCTTGTTTGTTGTGGTGCAATATTGACCAAGGATTCGATGTGTTACATTTAAGTTATTAGTTTCGATGTGTTACATTTAAGTTATTAGTTTCAATGTGCAATAATTATGTCAGACTCCATGGCAGAACTGTTTCGTGAAAAGATACAGCGAGAACGTTCGACTTCCAAGGTAAATTCACTGACCTTAACCAAAGCGAAATATGATGCCTACATTCAAAAAGTAAAAAATTTGAAAGCTACGATTAAAAAGGAAAGTAATGATCTCCGGTTTTTACGACGGTATGACATTATTGAAGTAAATGGTATTACAAAACTAATACACCCTGTCACAGACCAAGAAAGCATAAGGGATTATGTTTTTGATGAAGAATTGTTTGGCGTTCTTAATGAAGCGCACATATCCACAGGGCATGGGAGAAGAGATCGTATGATTCAGCAATTGAAAGGAAAATTTCAAAATGTTACTACAAAAGACATTTTACAATTTCTAAGCTTGTGCGAACCTTGTGTTCAAAAATTGAAACATAAGAAGAAAGGACTGGTTGTAATGCCTCTGTTATTTAAGGAAATGAATTCACGTTTTCAAGTTGATCTCATAGACTTTCAGTCGCAACCTGATGATGATTTCAAATTTATAATGGTGTACCAAGAGCATTTGACAAAGTTTGTTGTTTTACGACCACTAAAATCACTGCAGACGAAGTGTGTGCTAACATTATTGATATTTTTACTTTGTTAGGTGCTCCTTGTATTTTGCAGTCAGACAATGGTAGAGAATTTGTTAATAAAATTATTGACAGTCTGGTTAATACATGGCCGAAGTTCAAAATGGTGCATGGCAAACCGCGTCACAGTCAAAGTCAAGGTAGTGTCGAAAGGGCCAATCAAGACATAGAGAATATGATAACCACCTGGATGCAAGACCACAAAACATCAAAGTGGAGTGAGGGCTTAAAGTTTATTCAATTTATGAAAAACAGTGCATTACATAGTGGCATAAAAAGAACCCCATATGAAGCAATGTTCGGTTGCCACCCGTGGCATGGCTTATCTGCTTCAAAACTACCTAGCGAGGTATTGGAAAATTTAGAAACAGAAGAGGATCTTCAATGCGCCATTGAACAAATTCAGGAACAACAAGAAAACGAAATTGAAAGTAACGGGAATAGGAATCCTGATGAAAATGAAATAAACCAAAATTTTTCAAGTGATGAAACGTTCGTAGATGGTGATGATTATCTCCTCACTGACCTGGACAAGTCTACTGAGGCCATCAAAAAGCAGAGAAATGATGCTTTCCACTGTCTAGAAGAACAAACTAAACGCATGAAAAAAAAATCCGACCAGATTCATCCACCCGTTGAAAAAGGATCATCAGTTCGAATTCCTATCCCAGATCTTGACCGCGGAAGAGGAGATGCTCGATCTATCCTTGGCGTGGTACTGGAGGTTGTCGATGATGGATTCTATCGAATTGGAACAAGAAATGGAATTCTGAAGCAGCTTTTCTCAAGGTAATTTTCCAACCTAAAATAAAAAACTTTCTCTCTCTCCCTCCCCCACTTTTTCTTTACTCTCTTCCTTTCTATTCAATGATCATGTTTCTTCAGGTCTCAATTCAGTAAATGCCCCACGAACATTATCAAAGAAAATGAAGTCCCTATGGAAAAAATAGTAGCTGTTAGGACTGTTGCAACTTCACAGTCAATAGGAAGTGGACAAGGATTTTTCAAGTGCTCTTGCAACACTAAAGCGTGAAACACAATGAACGGTCGGCAGCGCTCCGAACGACCACGAAATGTCAAGCCGAAGTTCGTTGAATGAAAAATAATTGCTGTAACCAGAATCGACGCCGTACAGCGCTCAACAGCGTGGAGACTTGGTTTACTTTTTACTTTTGGCGCTGCAAGCTGTCAATGTAGTGTATTATAACCACAAATTTGATAATGATAGCACATGGTAGCACGGTTAGAATATTAATGAAATTTGAGATTCTTTCTTGTAATTTATTTTGATATAAATCAATAGCGGTGTCAACGTTAATTCAGCTGAAATTTACTCATTTAGTTTAGATTTTGATATGTTGGTCTTAGTAATAATAAGATGAGCAGTTTATCTTTTGACTACGAAAAGTTTATTAATGCAGTGCAGAAATATCCTGTACTGTACGACAAAAGAAGTACAGGATATAAAAATATGATAATGAAAACGAAGATCTGGGAATCAATTGGTAATGTTGTAGGAATTTCAGGTGGGTACAATTTGGCCACAGTCTTGTGGAATTCCTGCGTGACAGTTGCAATATGTATAGTTAACGTTTTGAATAACAGAATATTTAAATTGCATGTGAAGAATGCATAAAAAAATGGAAGTCTTTTCGTGATCGATTCACAAGGGAAATGAAAAAAAAGGACTGTCAAACTGGATCGGAATCGCAAGTTCATGATGTACCACAGTGGGACCTGTTCCCTAACTTGTTATTTTTAACAGACAATGTGAAACCACGAAAGCAAGTACTTACTGAATTGCCTGTCAATGTAAGTAATCCGTTGTGTCCACAGAACTGTCAGCAACTTTAGCGATGAGGAACAGTCTGCAGAAAGTCAGCTTTCGAATGCTGAATTCCTGTTGGACGCTCAGAGCACTAGCGCAATGAGCTCCACGTCCACAGACTGTAGGATCTCAACACGGGAAGATCAAAATGTTCATCGGAATACTCCAGTAATGCGTGTAGAGGGAAGAAGAAACACCAAAAGGAAAGCACTTCTGCAAGACGTAAATGCTGCTTTTATCGAGGCCGCGTCTTCAATGCAAGCAATGTTGCAACAAAAAACTCTAGTGCAAACTGCAAATGAGAAGTTTGGTCAAGTTGTAGCAAATTTGTTGGACAACTTGCCCCAAGCAGTGCAGGCGACGGCTAAGGCCAGTACACTCCAGTATCTGAGTGAAGTAACAACAGAAGAGGCCAACTGCTAGTGTAAATCTTTCATTTAATATATAACTTAACTACCTTTTCTTGGTTTTACTTTATTGTTTTATTTGCTTTCGGTAATCTTTAATTACTTTCTTTAGATACATAAAATGAAAATGATGAAACTTTCTTCATAATGGGTAAAACAAAATTCCATTTAGGATTAGACTAATTATGTATTTATTATAATTACATAATTAGTTTTATCCTGAATGGAATGTTGTTTTACCCATTATGAAGAAAGATTTCGTATCATTTTCATTTTATGTATCTGAAGAAGATAATTAAAGATTACCGAAAGGTAATAAAACAATAAGGGATATTTGTTATTTAACCCTGCCAATAAAACCAAGAAAAAGAAGTTGTTATATATTAAAAAATACTGGCCAAGAAAATTAAATCAAACATAAATACTTTCATTTAGTTTAAGGTAATTATTGTTGCATATTTTCATTGAATGTAAGGCGTTGAGCAATAAAATAATATTATTAATAATAATAATAATGCTTTATTCGGCGTTAGATGTACACAGATATAGGCTTTGTCATAATAGAATAAACAAAATGTTAAACATACTCACATAGGACATACATAGTTATATAAAAGGATATAAACAGATTACAATTTCTGAAATTATTAATAGTAAAACATTTTTATATCCTATTAAGCTGAAAAGGTACTGAACCATCTGCAAGAAAATATTCTGCTAATGTATCACGCAGCTGAAAAGCTCTTTGTGTGGCATTATTAGAGCCCCATCTCATTTGGACTGTAGCCTGTTCTCCCACATCACTTCTCCACTCGCCGCGAATTACGACACCATCTTCATCTTCTCTGTCAATATACGTGTTTGGACAATACATGTTATTTACCAGTGAGTTTAGTTTTATAAAATTGTGAAGTGCAATTGTTGCCAAAACAATACTTTCAGCATATTCTGGAAATGCATTTATTGTTGTCAGTAATATTCTCCATCTAGCAACTAGAACACCAAATGCATTTTCTATCACTCTGCGAGCTCTACAGAGTCGATAATTATATATTTTCTTCCTCACATTTAATATTTGTCCAGGGTATGGGCGCATTATATTTTCCCTTAGAGGAAATGCTGAATCTCCTACAAAGTAATATGGAAATGGCTCTCTACTGTTAGGCACCAAGTTCACTGATGGCAAAGGCAGGCGTTTTTCAAAAAGAGATTTGCCAAATTTAGTAGAAGCAAGGATTCCTGTAACCAAACATATATAAATAAAATGTAAAGTATGTCTATTTAAAAGCTTACCACTATCACCCTGACTTCCATATCCTCCCACATCAACATAAGTAAAACAAAGATTTGCATCACAAGTTGCTAATAGTACTATACTAAATCTGCCCTTATGCTCATAATACTGAGATCCTGAGTTGGGAGGACATTGAATATTAATATATTTTCCATCTATTGCACCGAGGCAATGTGGCATATTCCACAGCGTCCAAAAATCCTTGGAAATATTTTGAAAATCTTCTTGGTTTGGTGGCGCTAAGTAGATTGGCGACAAAACCTTCCATATCACTTTGCAAGTGTCCAAAATAATTTCCCTTACTGTCGATTTGCCTAACTGAAAACTCCAAGCTAGAAACTGATGACTGACTCCTTGAGATAAATACCTATTAACATTTACATTTTAGAAATGAATCTACTAAAAAAAGCGTACTTACGATAATGTTACAGCTAATCGACATTCGAAGTCAATTGGCTTTCGCATTGAATGCTTTGTTAATTCAACTTCTAAAAGATTCAGTAGAACATCATACAATGTTCTATTCATACGTGTGTGAGTAAAAAAAGTTTCGGGGTCATTTTGTTTTATATTTAAAAACGACGTAGTGAAATAACCCACAGTATCTCTTCTGATATTTACGGGGCGCACCCACCACCGTCGATTATTGTGGCCATTATTTTTTAAGTTGGTGGATAAGACCATTAAATATAGTGTATAAAGTATATAAAACGTTATGAACAATTCAAAATTATCCATTTCGTTTTTTTTTAACAAGTTTTTATAGGTTATCTTTACAACGCTTAACAAAGTATATTCTGTTCTGAGTTATTTCCGCGTTTGTCAAGCGCGCTAGCGAGCGCTTCGGAGCGTCGTATTCTGTTTCGCGCTTAAATGTAAATCCAATAAGTGCATGTGTAAGAAGAAAAATGTGCTCTGCAACTCAAAGTGTCACAAGTCTTTACCTTGCTGTAATAAATGATAAAAATATATTTCCTTGCAAAAGTCAACTTTTACTAACTCAAGGCAGTAAGAGTATATTTTACCTAGGTGTAGTCAACTCTTGACTAGTACATGTTGATCACTTTTTGCTTTTAATCAACGTTTACTAAAAAGACCAGTAAGAGTCGACGTTCTCTAGGCAGAGTCTACTCTGACTGAAGAGTCGACTTTCCCTGTGACATATATAAAAGATATACTGGTTCTGATTTAAAATTGAAACGTAGACAAACGCAGACGCTTTGTAAAAGTAATATAGATATATTGCTTTATTGGTTAATTTGTATTAAATATTATGTTACAAACAAGAGGTTTCATTTACATTCGTCATTAAGATTTATAAATACAAGTAAATAAATACACATTAGTAAATACATATATCAATAAACAGAAATAGAAACCGCTGACGGGTGCGGGGAATTACATGCTGACAATTCGAATTCAAGCCGTAGTATTAGATAAGAAAAAAAAATAAATCAGTATAAGTAACTGGTTGCATCACGCCTAGTTATTACGTTTCGTCAATAGATGGCTACTTCCTTAGACGGTCGATGGCTCCAATCATAAAAAGGTAATAGATTTTGCTAAAAATTTGGAAAGGCGTAATAGGGTAACAAAATTTTTATTTAGTAATAGATCTATTACAATTGTAATGGCAAAAACAACGCTGGGTTCCAGGCATGTCATCCCAAATAAGTAACACTAATCATGCGCTCATGCGCATGCGTACGTCCAATGTCCAATGCAGACACAGCGCCTCAACGGCCGGCACAATAATTTTTATTACTAAGTAATAAAATAGTAAACGTAAATACTTGCTAAAGGAGGACTTGGGAGGACGTCAAAAATAAGGGGCCAGTTCATTCAAAAGGAGGACTGTCCTCCTCAAAGGAGGACGTCTGGTCACCTTAATAAATAATGCTTCGTAAATTATACAGATTTTATCATAATAATACATATTGCTTTTATAAACGTTGTACTAACCAATAGTTTTAATTCAAATTTTGTGATTTTGAACCTATCAATAATATTTTAGTCTTTATAATTATAACAATTAGACAAATAAGCATATTCGAACAATTTTAGATTTATCTATTGTCCTGGCAAATGATAACTTGATCCAAAGTAAATCATAAATAATTTAGTAATTTTCGTTTGCGAAGTTGTTAAATTATTCACTTTTTCCGGTAGAAAGCGAACTTACCAAATATAAAAATCAAACGATAATATAACGATTTGTTGTGCAATTATTACTTTTTGTAAACTTATCGGAAATCGTTAGCGTATTAACGTATTTTCAAATTTCAATGATATTGTGGTCTATTAATATTCCTTTTAACATTGAATTAAAATATTTAATGATATTACATGTTAATCCAAGTTCCTATGAACTTTCGTTCGTTGTTTATTAACTTTTCTTAAATGCTTTTGATTCAAGACGACCATTTTCTTCACATAAACAAATAAAATTATTAATGCATGAAATTGTAACAACATAGGTATTTCAGTTACTATTTGTTAAAAGTTTCTTATTTGTTCATATCAATGTTTGGGTGGTAGAATAGTAGTAGATTTATTTACTTGCTCACTGAGAGAGTGGAATAAAGAGCGTCTATTTATCTATGACCTCTTTTGTTATTTTTCGTAATACATATATAGATTTTAATGAAATATGTACTTAGTTTGTCCTGAAATTTTTTTTAGCAATAAAGACAATATTATTATTCGTTGTAGTACTTACTGTTTTCAAAGAAATTACATTTTACTCTACTTAGATGGTTTTAATGAATAGTTAATATTGTTATTATTGTATAAACTTTATTATACATATTGTAGAAATAAATTCGGTAGTTCTGATACTTCAACCGTTAACGCCATTAGTTATAATAATAGCACCCATACCTAGCCTAGTATTACTTACTTAAAACAATATTATTATAATTAGACCTACTTATATCATGTAAATAGCATACAATATTTTTGTCTATGTCTAAAATTGAAAGTTGGCTTTTTTCATTACAACTTTTCCAATTCAAATTAAACAGTTGTTCGAGTTTTTTACTATTATTTCAACTGTTGTTATTGTTTCATATAGAATTTTAACATATGAGTAGGGGAAGGTCGGGTAGTATCGGACACTTAAGGTATTTTGACCATAACTTCCCAAAACGTAACATTTATTAAAATTAAACAAAAGCAAACATAACTTCTTACTATCAGTAACAATGTGTGAATAACAAAAAAATAAATTCTAGTTGGATTATAAATGAAAATAAAAAATAAAAATTCCTTGCATTTTTGGTGTTTCACAAATATGGTGGGTAGTATCGGACATTGTAGCATTTCATCCAGAAACATTATTAATTGCTCATACAAGTGTCACATTTGTAATAATTTGGATTATTTACGTTAGCACAATCTTCATGTGCCCAACCTAAGCAAAAATCGCATCGAATCCAATTTTCTTCGAAGCTTTCTCCGCATATTATGCACTCCGTTTCTTCTGCAGTTCTTTTCCCTTTCCCCTTAATGACTTTTCTTCTGCTCTGTGTATTCTTCGAACTACTGCCAAAATCAACCTTTTTTTTACTTCCGCTTTTTTCTTCGATTTCTGTTCTTTCTCCATATTTTTTATTTCCAGTTCGTTTTTGAACGGGGTTGAAGTTAGTATCTCACTTTTTGCGCTTCGCCGTTTTCTAACAGTTAGTCGTCGTTCAGCTGCACTTGGAAGTGGTGAGATTTTTTCTAACAGTTGTTGAACAGAAGTTGATGGTTGATGATACAAGTCTGGAGTAGACGGTCTTTCTGCCAACAAGGGTGTAACAGAAACTATAGGTTCTTTAGAGGTTCCAGGTAAATTTAAAATCATCTGTGAATCACAGCCAGGAGGTAGCTCTACTGATCGTGTCGAAGAGTTAGGAGGAGAAGGAGAAGGAGTGGTAGGTGCTGATAGTCTTGTCCTGGTTTCTTCATATAAGTTTTCGGGAATGTCTAAACCTTGAGAGGGTAAGTAATCCAAATCAGTGAAAATATTAGGGTTGTATAGATATATCCCAGTACATTCAAATCCCTTTTTGGCTATATCCATTCGACAGATTTTAGTAAACGCGTGCCGTACCAATCCAGATATTTCATAGTCCGTAATTCTACTAAAAGGATTCGTTCTCATCCAGAGAGAACATGCTTCATTGTAAGCATCTTTAAATGGCTTCATTATGGTTCTATCGAGTGGTTGAAGTCTGTGTGTACAATGGGGAGGCAGACTTAGCATGTGAACATTGTTGTTACGCGCCATCAAAATGACATCTAAGTCTTTATGACTACAATGCCCATCTACTATCAATAAAACAGGTTCCTCTTTGGTAGGATGAACACGTGCAATAAATGTTTCGAACCATTTGATGAAAATAGGTCCAGTCATCCAACCATTATCTTGAGCTGCAAATTGTGATCCTTCTGGTGCTGCAATCGTCAGACGATCGTTCATTCTTTTTCTTGGAAAGATGAAAAATGGTGGAATAAACTGATCTCCAGAAGCATTCATGCAAAGCATGATTGTAACAGAGCGACCTCTTTCCCCAGACGTCAACTTTCCAACTTGTTTCTTACCTTTTAAAGACAAAACTTTTAATCTATTTTCAGGAACATTAGTGACTCCAGTTTCATCAGCGTTAAAAATTTTTGATGGGTGGAAATTATATTTTTCCATCAGTTGTCGTAGTTTTTCAAAAAAACGATCAACTTGTGGCTTGTTAAACCCAACAGCTCGTTGCAAACTTGTTGATTCAGCAGTTCGCAATGATAATTCTGGATGCCTCTTAATAAAATTATAATAGAAATCACGTCCAGCGCATTGTTTTGTCTTATTGAAACGATGAGGAAGTTTCAAAGCTTCAGCTAACTTGTAAGACAGTTTTCCAAATTCTTGTCGACTCAAAGGCATTAAACGATTATCCAGATCTTTGATATGAGCTACAAGTTGTTCTTCGTACTGAACCGGAAATGTTGGCCTGAATATTCCCATATAAGGTTTTAATGTTGTTTCAATACCATTTTTTATTTTCTTTAGTCTGTCTGCCAGAGAGCTCTTTGGAACCTCGAAAGACAATGCCGCTTGTCTTATCGTCATCCGGGTAGTAAGCACATGCTCCATGGCTGTTTTCATATTCTGTTCATCCCAATTACCGCGAAGGTTTAATTTCTTGAATTTAGGCATTTTTCAGCAATAATATACGGGTTGATATCTGTAATTAAAAAATGAACGACTAAACTTTTGTCCGATACTACCCGAAAATATTTTGTCCGATACAACCCGTTTGACTCCATAACAAATGTATTATAACCTTTAGCAAAATCTTAGTTCTTTCATTATGACGTTTTAACATGGTACTCTATATACATTTTCGACAATAATGTACAAACATGCGGCTTAAATTACTTACCGTAACACTGTTATAAGCCCACAAAAACTATTTCATACGTCGATTAAATGCACAAAAAATATTCTTTCGGCAATAATACGCGTCTCGACTGCGAATGGTGCAAGTTCCAAGAAGGTGTCTGCTGTGGTCACGTTGTTTGTTTTGGTAGTAAAGAAACAGTGCCATCTACTGTTTCTTCTTTAATTCGCTACATGTCCGATACTACCCGCTGTCCGGTACTACCCGACTTTCCCCTACGTATATCTTAGACAAACATTAAGTTCATAATGAAAATCGAACATGTGCTTATTTTTTGGATTATACGTTTGAGGCCCATTGCATTAAACTTCAGGGGTGCGTTCAGAAATTACACACTCAGTGTGAGTGTGCGCTTTCCCCAGGACCTGTCAAATCTGTCAGTGTGTATGGCTGGTGCGTTATAAATCTTGAACGACTTGTGGTGCACACCAGGTTGTAATACCGGCGGGAAAAATCAGCTGTCTCTGGCGGGCTGTAGGGGCGTACGTTAGTGGGTCGCCGAAGTTAATTATTCATACCTCCAATGAAATAATCGACTAATTTTTGGAATGTCTGCGGCTATGGAAACCCACAAAATAATTAAAGATGATAACGGCGGCATTATAATACACAATGGGCTGGTGTTGGTTAGAAATAAAAATAGTAAGGAAAGTGAGGTCAAATAAGAGTTAATATTGTAAAGGGTTAAATTTTTCAGCTGATGAACTGTTCTGGGTCCCAATGGAGCCTGCAGAAGAAACTTCACTTATCCAAGGAGAAAATGAAAATGATAAGCCAAGTACATCTTCGGCTACTACATCCACACCATCCACACTATGGTCAAAAGAAAACATTAAATTGCTATTAAGTTGTTATGCACACTTTGAGGATGAATTCAAAAGCAGTAAAATTAAAAATGAAGCCGTATGGAAGAAAATCGCAAGTGAATTAGGTTGCTCCACATCCAAACAGTGCAGTGACAAATTCAAGTACTTGAAGCAAAAATACATAAAGAAAAAAGATAACATGGGATCACATGACTCAGGGGCTGCTTCTTATAAGTTTGAATATTTCAATGAGTTTGATGCAATATTTGGGAAAAAAGCGAA
The DNA here is from genome assembly GCA_963170755.1 of Amphimallon solstitiale. Lineage (NCBI taxonomy): Eukaryota > Metazoa > Arthropoda > Insecta > Coleoptera > Scarabaeidae > Amphimallon > Amphimallon solstitiale. Next base: position 84,126,985 of record OY720677.1, on the reverse strand, counting down.
TGTGTTACCTATTGCAACGTCTTTAAAAGGAGATACAAGTAAGTCTTGGCTCGATGTATTGCAAGGTAATTATTCAATATTATTTTGGTTTCAAGTACAAGAAAAGAAGGATATCAAATGTGAAGACGAAAATCATACAACACCCCCGGCCAAAAGAAAAAAAAGTCTGCAAGGAAACTAATGTTATCGGAAAGCTCCTACAACATTTTCAACAGGAAAGCACAATAAAAGAAGTAAATCGCCAACGCCGGCATGATGAAAGACTGGCAGCTTATAATGACAAGATGGATGCGCTCCTGCAAAAACTGTAATAATTACTACATAACTACAAATAAGCGTTCAAAAAGAAACCAAATAAAGGAATATTATGTTTAACAGAATGTTGCATATAATAGTAGGTATACCTATTACACTATAAATATAGAAAACGAAATCGGCGCCTTGATTTCTGAAAATTGAAAAATTTTACTTTCCTCACTAGTGAGTTTTATTGTCTTCATTTTCCTCACTAGTGATGCAAACGCCTATTTTCCTTCCCACATTGAGTGATGAAAGTGTCATTTTCATAAGCGACGTTGGAAAAACAAAATACTTATTACATTGTACCGTAAAATGGGGCGAAATTGAAAACTATATCCGACTCCGATATTTTTTAATTTAGCGCGTTAGTCGTTGTAGTTTATACAGCAGGCAACCTGTAGACCTTTAGTCTTATTGACGGCCAAGGCGTGTGTGTACCTCGTGGTGCTAAATTTCGTTATTTTGTGAAAAAATACCGCGATTAAAAAGCTGTGAACACTATCTACATTTTCGATTGGCGGAGAACTATTGAAGGTACGTTAAAAATTAAACCACTTTGAACTTATTTTGCACCATGAATGTAAGTATGTGTCTTTGATAACCTATTTGGTGTAGATAATTTCACGGTCCCTTCACTAGCAAGGCGGTAAATTTGAAATATACACCGTGGGGCGAAATTGTTCACAGTGGTGGGGCTAAATTGATCGTTTATTTTAATGTAAGTTATGTTGCTTATAGGTATATGTTTTTTCTTTATTTAAGGGGTTTCAAGATGGTAAGAAAATACAAAAAGAAACTTGGAGCGAGGAATTATAAAAATTATGACCCAGAAAATGTAGAAAAAGCTCTCGAGAAAGTTATAGACCATCGATGGAGTCTGCGAAAGGCTGCTAAAATATATAAAGTCCCATATGGCACCCTAAATAATAGATATCATGGACTGCGTATTAACAAAAATGGTGGCCAGTCGGTGTTTTCTAAAAATGAAGAAATGTCTTTTATTGAGTCTATCACTATTTGTGGAGACTGGGGGTTTCCCTTGACTATTATGGACATTAGGCAACTTGCAAAAAACTATCTAGATAGCCAGGGCCGCACTGTGGAAAAATTTGATCATAATTTGCCGGGTAGAGATTGGGCATATTCTCTGTTGCACAGGTATAAAAACATAGTATCCCATAAATTAGCAGCAAATATTAAACGAACTCGTGCTGATGTGTCAAGAGAAATTATAGTTGAATATTTCGAAAATCTGAAAGTAACATTAGAGGGAATTCCAGCGTCAAATATATTCAACTATGATGAAACCAATTTGCAAGACAATCCGGGACAAAACAAAATGCTGTTCCGTAGAGGAACTAAATACCCAGAACGCATTTGTAACTTCACTAAAAGTGCAACATCAATTATGATATGCGGTTCCGCTTCGGGAGTGCTCTTGCCGCCTTACGTGATTTACAAATCAGAAAAAATGTGGGTGCAGTGGACTGAGAAAGGTCCAAAAGGGCTACCATGCTGTGATGCAAGGTGCTGCTCAACAGGTTCCCGTTATACCCGGACGCATCACGGTTGGATGGATGCCCAAACTTTTGGAGATTGGTTTATTTCTTCCTATCTACCGCATGCCAAGAGACTGGAAGGGCGAAAAGTTTTATTAGGCGACAATTTATCGTCTCACTTCACGAATGAGGTACTAAAGCTATGTGCAGAAAATAATATATCATTTGTTTGTCTCCCGAAGAATTCCACTCATCTAACGCAACCCTTGGATGTTGGATTTTTTCGGCCATTCAAAATTGCTTGGAGGGCTGTTTTGACTAGATGGAAAGCTACAAATAAACTTGCGGCATCTATTGATAAGAAGGACTTTCCATACTTACTAAATGCGACATTGCTAGAAATGAATAAGAAGTTCGTTGATGGTGCTATACAAAAGGATTTGATATCGTCCTTTAAAGCACCTGGAATAACACCGTTAAATCCAGATGCCGTTTTGAAAAAAAATCCGTCAGAGAACACCAACGGTGTTGCCAATGAAGTCAATAATGTTTTGGTTGCTTATTTGCAAGGACAAAGGTTTACAGCCATGCCATCCAGACGCAATATTAAACGACAAAAACTTATCGTTGTACCAGGCAAAAGTGTGATTGCACCTGATGAAGACTCAGATAGCGAAATCAGCGCACCCGAATCATTGACCAATGATAATGATAATTCAGATGACGAGCCAATGGAAAATATTCAGGAAGAAGAAGTAGAGTATATAACACCAGAGAAGAATAAAATCACGAAGGGAAACTTTGTGTTGGTAAAAGTATTGGGTGGTTCAAGGAAGAGAACAATCTATAGATACGTTGCAATAGTCCAAGGTGTGGCAGGTGACGGTGACATCGAACTGTTAGGAATGAAGTCTGTAGACAAACAAAGAAACATTTTCAAAAGAATTGAAAGCGACGAATTTACAGCTGAATTTTCAGATATAATAGCTCGGCTTCCGAATCCCAAATTGAAAGCTTTTGGTCAGCAAGCGGCATACTATTTTGATCATGTAATCGATATTAAAGAAATATAGTTGTTAAGATGTTTTCTGTAGTATATAATAGGTACTTATCTTCCTTTTCAAATAAAATCATCAGTTTATATTCTTGTAGTTTCATTTCACTTAAAATTTGACAAAAAAACATTAAAGTTAAACGGTTTCTTAATGATCAATTTCACCCCGAAAATGAAAAAGTTCTATAACTTTTTTGTCTTACAAAATAATCTGTTCGGGGTCCTATTGATCGCATCTACATACTTTATACTTTCATTTTATACGATAATATCTATCCGATCAATTTCACCCCACTGCAAGTATAAAATTGATCACTTCTTAATTTATTTACGTGAGCCTAAAAAAAACTATTTTTTGTTTTCACAAAATCTGATGGCCAAGCATTCTGTAACTACGCCCACTTGTGGAAAAATCACTGTTATATTGCCATTCTAAACGAAAATGGAGTAAAAAATAAAAAAGAAATGATCAATTTCGCCCCATTTTACGGTACCCTTGATTTGGTTCCTTTTTGATCGCTCCGTATTATAATAAAGGATATCCATAAATGATTACAAAATCATAGTGTATTATGAACTATAATCCTACAATCATTTATGGATATCCTGTATGACGAAGTGTTAAAATTATATCATTTTTTGTTTGTTGGTTATTGACAGTTTATTAGATTAAAAAAATATGTTACAGAAGACAGTTTATGTTCATCATTGTGCTGAACATAATTCTGCCCATCCCTAATATAATCCTCAATCAATACATCTTCGTGGTCCAAGCACAGTGTGAGGTATCATATCATGTCGATTCATGTCTAAATATTTTAAACGACGAAATCTGCCAAATAAAAGGGCAAAAGTTCTTTCAATACACTGCCGCGTTTGTGCAAGTTTAGTATTAAAATATGTTTGGGCAGCTGTCAATCGTCCTCTGTTAATAAAAGGTGAAATGATCCAGGGCAGGGTAGGATACGCTTTATCACCTAATATGTGTTGGTTATTTCGAAAATAGTTATTGTCGTTTCTACTTATTTCTTGATAAATATCGGAATTGTTAAAAATTCGAGTATCACTTACAGATCCTGGATATCCAACAAACACATTTGTAAATTTGAGATTCCCAAGGGAGATAGCTTGGAAAGTAACTGCATAAAAACATTTACGGGTTATGTAAACTTCTGGCTCTAAGAGTGGTGTCTTAATAGGTATATATGTACCATCAACCGCCTCCTATAACAGATGGAATTCTACCCATTTGAAAAAAAATTCTTTCTATCTCAGGTAGTTCTTCAATTTCAGGCCACTTAATTATTATAGGTGCTATGTTATTAATTGCTTTGATAACTTTCATAAAACTCACAGACAACGAAGCTTTGGCCAGATTAAATCTTTCACCAACGAATCTAGAATAAGATTGGTGTAAACAATGCACAGATCTACTGATAAAATAAAAATGTCATCTACCTATAAGATGATCATCTTCTGAACTTGAAGATTCACTTTCGCTTTCAAGTATTTCTTCCCAATGAGTAACAAAAAGTGAAACCTTCTGACGTAGTGTTATTAGTCTTTTAGCCTCCATTTCCACTAGCAAATATTGGTACATACATACATAAAAGTACATAAACGTAGGTTATTATCGTAAATCGTATACCATTGAAAACGTCAATTCTTGGGATGCACACGGACACCCAAGTCCAGACTGGGATGTAAAATGTGCACACCGAGTGCTCTCTATTCACAATTCTTGAACAACTGAAGGTGTCATTTTCAGAGAGCACTTCATAATTTCTGAACACTTTTGGGTGCACACTCACACCAGGTGTGTAGTTTCTGAACGCACCCCAGTTGTCAACCTTTTTATGCGCTTTTGTGTGTTTCGTATGCGAATGCGACTTTGGGAGTCATTGCAGACAAACATTTTCTTATCGCTACTGACTCATATGTTGCAGACAAACATTTTCTTATCGCTACTGACTCATATGTTGGCGGGTCGATTTTCTGAGATGTGTCAGCAATATGTATTTTAAATTCTAACATCAAACTTTGGCAGTGTACATTCTTAAATTGTATCTATAATGTATTGGGATTAATTAAGTACAGGATAAACGTATATTTATGCTTTATTGCTATAATATAATGCTCGTGCTAATGACGCTTTTCTTTACAACGTTACTGTACATATCTACATGAAATGTCTACTCAATGTTACCAACAACAAACACTCAATACACTACAGTATCATTACCATTACGGACAATAAGTGAAATCTCTTTCTCAATTTAATTCAAATTTATTTCTAATTATGCCTTGGGTATTTATATACTACAAAATTAGTCTATCCAGGTGATCTTTGCCGCTCTTAAGCTTAGTTTACACGGGAGAGTAAGGCTGCTATTTATAGTCGATTCTTAAGCAATTGCTTGTGCTAAGCAATTGCTTAACACCAGTTATCTGTTTTATAAACAATACTTGGCAATAAGTAGAACTTAACTCGTTGCTTATCACGGTCTTGTCCAAGTCTTCGCTCTAGATGACTTGACCATTGCTTAACAAGATCTTAAACGTAGTAAGTTTTTAACTAAAAATAATGAAGTACCACATGAAAGTTTTGTTTAGCAAATACAATGTTATAGAATTGAAGAATTCACTGTAGTCATGGCTTATGCGCAAGATGAATTGGATGACTTTTTAGATTATGCCAATAGAGTGGAAGAAGAAAATATGCGATTACCAAAAAGGTACATCAGAGACAGTGAGAATCCAATGGAAAGGTTTCCTTCAGAAGATTTTCGCCGGCGCTATAGATTCACTAAAGATATAGTAGCAAACTTAATTTTGCCATTGATAAGAGAACGATTACAAAAAGAAAGCAATCGTGGCTTACCAATCTCGCCATTAATGCAGCTACTAATTTGTTTGAGGTTCTATGCTACAGGAACATTTCAAGTAATCAGATACTTCATATAAAACTTTATATTCTATTAATATATTTCTTATAGGCAGTTTACGGGGACTTAAATGGTGTAAGCCAAGCCACTGTAAGTTTAGTAGTGAAAAGAGTATCCACTTTACTTGCAGAAAAAGTACGTGAATATATTCATTTTCCACTGGATCCTAATGCACAAAGAATGAATATTGCAAAATTTTATGAAATTGCTGCATTTCCTCGTGTTTGTGCGTGTGTTGATGGGACACAGATTAAAATATTAAATCCTGGGGGAAATAATGGAGAAGTGTATAGGAACAGAAAAGGGTACACGGAAAAAAAATTGTGTGAAAATGTTCTACAATTGTGGCTCTTTCTCATACAATTTGTCCCGTGATTTGGGACAACGATAAATTGTATTAAAAAGTTACAAAAAATTGTGTGAAGATTTGTAAAACAAAATGTGTTAACATATGCTACTTAATGTAGTACTTCGTAGTATAATGAACTGTAACCCTGTCATATAATTTGTATTTTTTTTTTACACAAACAGTGTTATATTTTGAAGCTTTTGTATCCAATATAGTAATACTTTGTGTAAAAATTTTATAAAGTAAATAGTGGTTTTTCGTATTTTTTGTGTATAAATTTTATAGCAATTGTTTAGCATATTTCGAAAAATTGTGTGAAGATTTGTAAAACAAAATGTGTTAACATATGCTACTTAATGTAGTACTTCGTAGTATAATGAACTGTAACCATGTCATATAATTTGTATTTTTTTTTTACACAAACAGTGTTATATTTTGAAGCTTTTGTATCCAATATAGTAATACTTTGTGTAAAAATTTTATAAAGTAAATAGTGGTTTTTCGTATTTTTTGTGTATAAATTTTATAGCAATTGTTTAGCATATTTCGAAAAATTGTGTGAAGATTTGTAAAACAAAATGTGTTAACATATGCTACTTAATGTAGTACTTCTTAGTATAATGAACTGTAACCATGTCATATAATTTGTATTTTTCTTTTACACAAACAGTGTTATATTTTGAAGGTTTTGTATCCAATATAGTAATACTTTGTGTAAAAATTGTATAAAGTAAATAGTGGTTTTTTGTATTTTTTGTGTATAAATTTTATAACAATTGTTTAGCATATTTCGAAAAATTGTAATTATCTATAGAGAAGAATATTATATATTCCCTAGCACAAAATGTTTGACAATTTTGCTAGTCTTGTGCTGTTGAGTTCTATGTGGTATGTATAGGGATGTTCCACAACCTTGTCGCTATTTGCTGTATAATTAGTATTTCAAAGATAACGACAAATTATATCTAAAACTTGTACGATATGCATTAATTCGTACTTTTCGCATATCCAATCCACTAGCATTATATGTGGTATTTGTAGCATTCTTTTCAAAATAATAATGAATAATTTTGTTATTCATTACCTTTGTTTTGACAATATACTTTAATGAAATAGCGACTCTTAGCACTATTTAATTTAGATATTATGTTGTAGTAGGTATTTGATACAAAAGCATTTCAAGAGCACTTATATTGTCAAACAATTCGCAATTTCTGTAACCCATATATACATATACCTACTTTCACACAATTGAATGTTTACTTTGAGAAATGTGGTATTACTTTGATTTATATTATGATTAAGAAATTTGATAATGAAAACGCTTTTAACGGAAAATTATTTTAAATAATGATGTAATTAAGGATGTGTATATAAATAAAACAGGTATAACTTGATACTTATTTATTAATATACTTATATAAAATTAAAAATATAATATAAAATAAAATATAGGTAAGGTTTCTGTGTAGTAGCAACGTTTTCTAAATAAAAGTGTGAACAACGAGTCAATGGGTTTAAAGAGCATGTCGCACAGAGACAAAAAGAGTTTTGCTATTCTTTGACATTAAGCATGGATGAACAGCATGCAGTTCGGTCTGCTTTACAACAAAATGGTTTGATAGTATATTAGCTGGTACTGACAACTCAAATGCGAAATAATGTTTATTAAATTTTATAGTATCAAGAACTAAACATATAAAATTAACATCCGTTTCATTAAGTAAACAAATATGCTTGATTATGCCAAATTTAGGAAAGTCTAATGAATTTAACACTATAATAGATTCTGTTTTGTACTTGGTACCTTTCACATTTACCCATTTTGTTTCAAATATATCATGAGTTGCACCTTGTTCCGGAAAATATGTGTAAATATGTTCATCTGTTGGAAATAACTCACCAAAGTTTAAACCTCTATATTCACTGAAATGAATCTGTTCACATAACTTTAACTGTGCTTTTACGGCTAGTGTATGTATCATATTCTTAAAGCTTCCAGAAATATTTGAGGTTAGTTTAGACTCTCGATGTTTTTGTTCAAAACGCATAGACCACAAATAAAGTAACGGACCAGACATTTTAAAAACCAAGTCATAATGTAAGAGATGATGATGTTTTGGCTTTAAAAACTTAAATAATGACATATATATATAATTATGTTCTTCAACTAAAACTTGCAATCGCATATCTTCAGAAAACAATAAATCAGGAGCCATAACAGTATCTATTATTTCTCTTAGTTTTATCCATAATTCCCATTCAGGCAAATCAATAGGTATTAAATCACCAATAATTACGCCAATGTATCTACAAAGGCATAACATTTCGCTTGCGGACATCCTTATTTTTTGTTTTAGGGAGTCGTAGGTAATAAGAGGAGGCTTGTTTGTAGCTTCAAAATCATAATTAAAACTCTGTACTCTAGAATTTAGTGTTTCCAAACTAAATAATTTCAACTCAAACGCCTTCGTATAAATCATGCATAATATCCACAAAGAAATTGGTTGTTATATGAAAATTTGAAAGTTCATTCCAAATACATGGCCCTTTTATACCTGTCAATGTAATATTATCCTTCAGTAAATCACTTGCATAATTATCGCGTGTTCGTAATTCTAGTCTATTTGTTTTAAAAGTAACACGAGAAGAAGCTTTATTTATTTTACAAAATCGGCATGAAAAATTGGCAGAAAAACTTTCAGTTAAACCCATAAGTGAATGAACTCCCAAATTGTCACCAATAATTAAAGCTAGTTTAAAGTAAATAGTATAAGTACAATTGTCGATCGTTACTTTTACACCTGTTTCATCCAAAAATTTCAATTCCTGTATAGCTTCCTTGAATACAGCATAATTACCAAATTCTTTTCTGTCATTGGAATAGAATAGTAGAAACAAATAAATATTTTTTAATAAAGACGTGAACTCTTGTGGCATACAAGGTATTGAAATATATACTGCGCCTAATCTATTCTTTCCTGAATGAGATCCAAGTGGATTCCCAATCTCGTAATCATCGTAATACATGAATAGTGGGAATACTAATTTATCTTGTGCATTATTTAATTTAGATTTCCAAAGGTTTCCTTGAATGAAATTAATGAAGACATCAGTTTCTGACAGCAAATAAGTGTAATGATCTTTCATTGTTTTAAAAAACTTTGGTTGTTCAAATAACTGCTTGAAAACATTTCTTAAAGGAATAATCTCACCTTCGGCAACTGATTCAGACAAGACGATGGTATTACTCAATCGTTTTTCCTTCATTCTCGTACCTATTTTAAAAGTGCGTGGTGGAATATAATAACCACGAGACTTGAAATAATTAAGACGTCTATATTCAGATTTAAAGATATCAAAAGTTTGGTCGTGTATATCACAAATACGTTCAATAGCAGTAATAATTTGAAGATCGTCATTTAAAATTTTAAGACGATCTGAAACTATATTCTTAATTTCATTCAATAAATTGGAACCCATAAAATTGTTAATAGATAATACTGACTGAATAACATTCCTAGGTAAAAGAGATATATTCTGCAAATGTGAAATAAATTTTACCGTTTGTACTTCATAACTATCTTTGCACTTCTGTGAAATATTAATAATATTTTGAAGGATGTTGCTATTACTGTTAGTACTGATTGTATTGTAAGGCACTATTTCAGTGTTTTCTAAGTGGGATGTAGAGGCGCAAGACGTTATTTGTGTGGCATTGAAATTATTAGGTTCCCCACTTTCATTTTTTATATCTAATACATTAACTTGGTTGTTAAATTGACGTGGTTGAACTATAAAATGTAACTTAATATGTTTCTTATATGAATTTAAAGAGGAGAAATTTCTGCGGCAAGTATCCTCAACACAAGAATATTCTGTATTTTGTCTTTGCATATTGTGGTCATGTTTAAGGTGAAACAAAAAAACCTTAGCGTCAAGAAACTCCTGTCCACACTTAAAGCAATGCATAATGATTTACAGCAAGTTGTAAGTAATGCTTAAGAAATAAAATTTACTTGAATAATAAATAACACATTTAGTAATTTATATATTAGTATTTTGACATTTTGCAATATCTGATAATAATGCATTTACAGATACGTATTTCTTTTTGTTATTTAACTGATAAATACCTTGCTCCAGAAATGTCCATGCAATTTCTGCTTCTGGGGGATAACTCAAATCAAATGTATGATAAATCTTAAAACAGAGATCGATTGCTTTCAAGGGAGTACTAACTTTGTATAAAATACTATTAATGCTAACATAGGACGCCTCAAGCTGTGATAGATCACTTCCTACAATAATTGGTATGGGCTGAGCAGTCAAATTCAGTGATGCAAGTTTCTCTCTTCGTTTTGTTAAAGTGGATTGCAAATCGCCTATATTCTGCAATAAGAAACGGGGGTTTAAAGAATTCTTACTAGATATCTAAATAAACTCATATAATGTACTGTGCAACGAGTGTGTCAAGTAATTGTTTATATACGAGTGAGAAGTTTACAACACGAGCCGTAGGTAAGTGTTGTAAACCGAACGAGTGTATAAAAGGGTTTTGTTGCACAATATACTTTTTCTACAACTAAATTAAAATGAAAATAATTACTCTATAACTACTCTTACGTGTGAAATGTTAATTAACTTTCTTTTATAGATGTTGTAAAGTTGGAATGCACTTTTAATTTTAATATTAAATATTATTTCGTTTAAAATTAAGAGTAAATAACTATCATATATAGAAAAGGTTATTTTCTTTTTCTTTAATAAGACAGTCGACTTTTTTCTTTTCACAACCTATAATACATTAATTAATTCTATATACACGTAAAATTTACTTACTTCCACATGCAACAAAAAGCCTTGACGCATTTCTAATTTTGATGGTCTCCAGTGTAACCCTGGTTTCTTGTTCACATTCATGCATGGAAAGAATAAAGGCAAAATCGTTAATGTGAATACTTCCCTAACACCTGAAATGATTGCAATGGGAATATTTTATATAAGATAAATGTGTGGCAAAAATACTTACAGCTAGTAATTTCTGGTTCAGTATATATATTTTTATATTGCCCAAGAACTTCTCTTAAATAGGAATCCTTTCTTGCGGTAGCAATGTTTAAAATTGAATCACACATCAGGGGCCATTTTGCAAACAAGCAATTTTCCTTTAGAGGATAAATAGTATTGAAGTCTGCTTCAATCTAAAATAAAGTTTCAATAAAAAGAATTAATTTATGTGTGAAATGAAATACCAGTGTAAAACCCAACTGTTCGCTTAAACAAGGAAATTTTTTAAAATAATTGTGAACAGGGCCAATAGTTTTTAACAATTCAAATCTACTTTTCCTTGTATTTTCCCAGTATTCTTGCACAGTAGTGAACGGTTCTGTATTGTTGTTCAACCATTGCATGTACACCTCTTCATCAACACAATTAATGTGTGTGGTTTCAGTTGGCGTACCTCAAATAATTTATTTACATAAATAACAACGATAACATCAGAAAAGTTATTATATATTACCTGTAATTGTACCTATTAGTCCCAGTTTTCTATAGTTATTCCTCAAATGAGTATAACAGCTCCATAGTTTTCCCCTTGCAGCCTTTGGTTTGCCTTTGTTATTTACGTATGGAACATAATATATGTCTGGAATTTCGTGTGGAAAGACCTCAGTGATTTCGTTTGCTAACTGTATAAATCTTCCAGAAGTTATTCTGTAATTGTCTTCGCATTGTTACATTTTTCTAAGTGTAAATAAATAATGAAAAATATACCTGGCATCTCTATTATCCCTCAATTCGTTTTTAATTATCAGTTCGACCAACTTACTCCGTAAAAAATGTTTTTCTTTACAGTAACTGGCTTTAATTATTTGCCCCTCGGGTGCTTCGCTAAGTAATTTCGAAACGGTCTAAAAATTAATTTACTTTGTAGTTGTCACATTAACTGGTTTCAATGCAAATTGAAATATATATGTGCATATATCATATATTTTGCCAATGTGGAATAAATTTTAAAAAAAAATGAAACTTCGGAAAAAACACTATTTATGCTGCGTATATGTATGTAGGTACACCAAGAGAAATAATTATCTGTACACTTCGCGGACATACAGCACGTGTCAATTTTCATTAGCCATAGGCGATTAATTCATGCAATACGTGACAACATGGCACCCCCTACTTTTCTCTTCAAAGCGAGCGCGACCGATGGATGATACAAGCTCAAGTTCAAGTTAGCAGTAGCTGTTGGACTATTGACTTGGATGTTTGTACTGCGCTTAGAAATAATATTTACGCCTTGCAAGGATTTTTCTTTTACCTTTCAGTAAATGCAGAGAATTATTAAGCATGACACAAACAAAAGCGTAATTCTAATAAAATTAAAAATAAGGTAAATAAAAAAGGATTTTGAAAATAATAATAAACAACTAGATCGCGCCGGCCATTTGATGATGACGGATTTTATTGCAGACTATATCTCGGAACGTGTTCGCAGCTGAACATTTAATGTAGAAGTGGCAAGATCGGGGAAAGTCGCTGTGATGTCGATTGTTGCCGGGAGACAGACGTTGCCACGTATTATTTGTATACGTATAAATCGCATGTAAACATTGAATCCCTATAGCTAATGAAAATAGACACATACGGTATAAGGTGACACGGACGTGTTTATTACGTATGCATCGGTATACGGCAAATACACGTATATCTTACTCGGACTATATGGAATTATTTCACTTGCTGTACGTACACGCCTATACCACCTTATATCTCAGCTAAGTGTACGGAAAACTATTTCTCATGGTGTACATACATACGTGATGTTTGTAATATGTATATTACAAACCGGTGGAAACAATATGAATATAAGTTCGTTATTTACATCGTCTTTCCTTTGATTGCATTAACGATATACACAAGAATTTTAGGAGATTTTAAGTGTATGGAAATACATACGGAGTTTTCTTGAGGATATATAGAATATGGAAGTCCCACGGTGGCATTCCTACTATACGGTGGACATGCTCGTAGGATGTCGTTATCACCGTGTGTGTCACTTTCAGAAAAAGATGATGAAGCAACACTTACAGTGGCGACAGAATCGGTTTCTGAATTTGCTGTATCCGATGGAACTTCGTTTAGATGCTGAAAATAAGCGGGGAATAACAGTATATATATATATATGTGTGTGTGTGTGTGTTCCCTTCAAGGATACTTTCAGCAGTGAAATGAAAATGCTCTTGTAGAATAGGATGTAAATTTTTATTTTACGTTTCGACCTTTAATCATTGGTCTTCTTCAGAAATTTTATTACATTATGTAACAAGTTAATTTTTTTCTTATACAAGACAGTACAGTTACATCAAATTGTTTTTACAAAAAGCATATTAATACCAAATCAGTCAAATTATTTTTTATGTTGAATTTAACCTGTAACATTGATCACAATACAAATAAATTAAAGTATTAAAAAATTAGAAAAACACTAAAAATGTATATATTACGTTACACGTTATGTTCAAATTAATAAAAAAAAATTATAATTTTAAATAAAACATTTTTAGCAAACTTTCTTTTTGAATAAAGGTCGAAACGTAAAATAAAAATTTACATCCTACAAGAGCATTTTCATTTCACTGCCGAAAGTACCCACGAAGTGAACACATAATTAATAATCATCAAGCAAAGAAAAAAAACACAATATATATACAGGGTATCCCAAATTAACTCGGCACTATTGCTAACTTTGTTATTATTGGAGCTACGAAGTCGGTTAAATTAGCAAATTAGTAGGACTTTTTTGCTGATTAAGTTAGTCAAAACAGAGAAACAATTGAAGAGCTAGTTTTTGAGGTATTCACAAAGCAACAAATTTTTAAATGGAACATCCTGTATATTTCGACATATTTTGAAAGAGAGTTAAATTCTAAACAAAAAGTAAGTAATACACTATCGTCCTTAAACTCTCTGATTATTATTACTTTAGTACTACTTACATATTAAAGTAATGATAACCAGAGAGTTTAAGTGCATTTTATTCGCTTATTTTTAAATTTAGGACGATAGTGTATACTTCACTTTTTGTTTAGAATTTAACTCTCCTTCAAAATATGTCGAAATATACAGAATGTTCCATTTAAAAATTTGTTGCTTTTGTGAATATCTCAAAAACTAGCTCTTCAATTGTTTCTCTGTTTTGACTAACTTAATCAGCAAAAAAAGTCCTACTAGTTCGCTAATTTAACCGACTTCGTAGCTCCAATAATAACAAAGTTAGCAATAGTGCAGAGTTACTTTGGAACAGGCGGTATATATATATATATATTCGTATTTGCAGCCTACAAAATTGACTTAGTCAAGCAACGCTTACCTCTACGTCCTTTAACTCGTTATATTTTATCAGAAACTTGCGTCTGATACCAATTATTGGAAGAAGCTCACGTATGTCGGCTGCGTTTAATATCATAAACGCTTCTTCGTCTATACACTGTTCTAAAATCAAATGATTCATTACGTCATTCAAAGATAATAAGATAAATATCTTTTTCGACTAATAGTAAAAGTAGCAAAAATAATCACTATGTTCGAAGTGTTTATTTTTTGCATTAATTTGTTAATTTGTTGATAAATAATCAAGGAGTAATAATTAGTATAAACGACTGATTAATTGGTAATCTACAGAATCCATTTAGATGTGAGGATATATTTTGTTTAAATGTACTCTCTCCAATTATTTCTTATATTTTGTAACCCCCACAAATAGGTACAGTCGCCCTTTCTCATATATTATTCCTCCGTTGCTTACCAATACCAAACACCATCACGACAGAGTACCCTTCGCATTGCATTACAAAATCGTAAAGGCGCGTTTATACGTGCATGGATTCAGTGGCGCCAGTCGCTACTGATACGCCAGTTCCCAATTAATTGCAAGTGTAAACCTTTACTGGCGCGCTAGTACATCCATGCATTTATGTCAAAAGTTAGTTGCCTTCTAACTTTCCCATGCGCCGTATTAAAAAATATTAAGCATAAATTTGCAGACGTTTCGCTAATTTTCAGCAACAGGTGTTATTTGTGTATGTTGTTCATCTTTAAAATTAATAATAATGAACAGAAAGTGGAGCCCTGCAACAACTATCGAATTTCTCGAGATTTATGAAAAATATCCGTGTGTTGTATCTCTTCATTTTCTTCGCAAATTTTCAATCATTTCCTCAACCTCAACTTTTGTGGCTATTTTCGAGGCTCTACGAATAAGTTCATGAGACATGCTTATTAGACCACTAAGTTGAAACTGAAACTGGCGAGAAAATTACTATTTTTCTACATGCAACATGTAAACGTTTACTGGCGCGAAAGTTGAACTGGCGTTGGAACTGCCGCCACTGAATCCATACAGGTGTAAATGCGCCTTAAGTTCCATTTCTAATACCTCATGCAAGTAAGGCAAAAAAAGAAGAAGATACATATTTCAACAATCCAGACAGTGTATATATTTCCCACAGCTGTGGTGAATATATATACTAGAACATTTTAGGATGTTTTTTGTACTGTTCGTCGAGACTATAAAAAAACAAGGAGACTACTGTTATTTAGTAGCAGAAATTTTCTGATTTCTTTTTATACAAATATATATCTATATACGACAGTATATTATTGTATTTATGTGTCTAACAATTAACAGAGTCGCCTGTAACTCATACATACACAGTACGCATAAACCAACAACTTAATCTATGATGTTAACTTCTTATTCATTACTATATATGAACCTGCATAATAATGCTAACACGAACAACAACCTATACTTATCACAAAAGATTATTTACCTTGAAAAATTGGTATTAGGTTATGCATATTCCAGTCTGTCAATTTATTCTTGACGAATTCGTCCATGACTGCATTGTAAAACAAAAAGAAAGCTTGCATACAGGAATGGTAATATGTAGAAGTATCTGTACTTACCAATATGTTCAGTATGTGTGTGTGTGATAATAAACAAAGGGCACTAAACGATCACCAAACTTACGTACCTAGTCAAGGCAAAATGACGCTGCAAAATATGTTAGATATTTAACGCTTCTGCTACTACACATCCCCACCATTGATACCCCATACCACGCCGCAATGTCTGGAGACATTTTTTGTTAAAATAAATATTCAACATTTTATAATTTTATGACAGAAAATGCACAGCATGCTAAAACAAATTACCTAAATTTGTAACACAGTTATATTTATTATTACTTCACACATCTTTTAGTACCAATGTGGACAATATTTCTGACTGAGAGGATAAAATATTCGGCACAATTTTATATCGTATTTTAATAGGAAGACTGTCAACGACTTTAACAATTTATGTAAACCGTTTCAACAATTACCATAGATACAACATTGTGTGAAATTTTCATATACCATTTTTTTCCGTGTACTTCTCATTGAACGTTCAGGTATTACAAGTTCGTTTCTGTAAATTGAATTGTATATTATACACATGTATATGTAGGTTGTAGCTGGTCCAAACCTTGAGATATTAGATATAGTTGTACGACATCCAGGGTCCACACACGATAGTGTTATATTTGACCGCAGTGGCTTGAGAGTAAGAATGGAAAGAAGAGAAACAATTGGTCTCTTACTAGGCGATAATGCATACCCATGTAGGCATTATTTATTAACACCTATTATTCAGCCAAGTTAGTATTATTAGATACATATATAAACTGTACTTGTATGTAGTAGTGCAACAATTGTTAACTATTATTTTTAGCTGGAGAAGCGGAAAATCGATATAATTTCTCGCATGTCAGGACAAGAAACATAGTGGAGAGAACTTTTGGCATATGGAAAAGAAAGTTTCCCTGCTTAAACAGAGGTTTAGGCCTTAAATTAGAAACTACTGTAGCAGTGATTTGTGCCATGGCTGTCCTGCATAATATTGCCATTAGGCAAAATGATGCAGAATTGTGTAACGAGGAGATGGAGGTGGAAAGAGAGATTAATTTAGGAAATGTTCCTAACATGGATGAAGCAAATGGATTGCAATTTAGGAGACGATTTGTACAACAATATTTTGTAAATTAAAACAATTATTACTTTTATAAAAATTAAACAAACCTCTCTTTGTAAAAATCTTTGCCTTTTATTTTCACAGCCACGTTTACACATTAATATCAAAACAAAAACAATAATTCAGTACAACAAAAAACAATAATTCTATAATAAAAAAAATCTAGAGTAATTAATATCTCAATAACAAAAATAAATAATTAATATCTCAAACAACAAAAAATAAACTTAATTTCTCCATAATAAATAAAATTTGTTTCTAAAGTAAATGAAACTCAACAGATACGAAGACAGCTCATGGCAGATTTTGTCGGCATCTCTCAAGCTTCAGCAATGCTGCTTCTTTTTCATACTTCATACGAAGTGCATTATCTTCTGCCACTTGCAGTTCAAACTTTGCAACAGACACTCGAATTGCATGCAATTCAGCTTGCTGTGCAATTGCCTCCTCCAGTTTTTGCCTCCGCAACATTTCTTCCAATTTCAGTTTCTCTCTTCCAGTTTTGGGCTTGATTGAAGCTAACAACAAAGTAGAACCATTATAAAATGTAAGTTACAAAATTAATAAAAAAAATTGTAAACTTACTTGATCTTTCTTGATTCTGACTTGTTTCATTATGTGGAACTTCCAACACCGGTATGCATTTTCGCCGATCCTACCGAAGTTAGCATAGGGAAGAAAATAGACGCTTCTGATTGGTGCATTTTAATTTCATTACGTAATGGTTTGTTTACATTCGCCTTTGACAGCATAGGCGATTCTATAAGTGACAGCGTTCTATTTTAAAAGCAACTGAGAACATATTTAAAAAATGAATTTTGAAAAATTGCCTTCAGGTTACTCATATCTCTTGGTGAGTGAGGGAGAAGATGTTCGAGAATTTAAAATTAAAGAAGTTACTGATGAAGTTTCTGCTCAGGTAAAGTAACATTGATTAGTTTTATTTGTGGTTATACTAAGAAAATGTATCTTGCTTACTTTGTAATATTTTAATATATTCTTGCCTGTCTGCCCTTCTCTATATTGCACTTTCAAATAATTTATTCTCACAGTACTGCATGTTTATTTGATAATTTTCCGAATTGAATGTAGTAGTAAAAAATGATTGATCTGCCTTTGTTTATTTTAATTCACTAAATACGTTACATACAACGTTTTAATAATATGAGTTCCCTAAAATATCCACTTTCCTCCTTTACCTCCCATAGCGTCCAAAATTTAAAGTACGATTATTTTATTTATATTTTACTAAATGTACAAAATATGTTCTGAACTGTTTCGCGTGCTCCTTGGGGTACTGAAAATTCTGGTTATGCTTACTTATAAGAAGTAAAACTAGGAAAACAATTGATTTATTTTCTTATAAAATGAGGGGAGAGATCCACCAAAATGCATAATGCTATTGTTTCCCTTACTTTTCTATAGAGTTTTTACTGTCAGTCTTCGCTCTATTTCATTGACTTAGAAATATTATATAATATTTATTTATGTAATGAAAAATCTTGCACCCAAAAAATATTTGCCTATTTGAGACACTTTTGTCACAATTCTGCCATGACATGCATCCTTTAATTGCCTTAGTTGCATCCCTTTATCAGTTGTTTAATTTTGCATTCTTTGCATTTTGCATGTTACTGCAGTACAGCTATTATCTGATGTTTAATGTATTTTTAGTAGTAATTAGTTAAAAAGCATATATGCAAAAAAGGCTCATAGACTTTGTTAACGGAAGAGTCTCAAAATCCTTGCTACACAAGATGCTACTTGTTGAAAATGACATTCTTGGTGAAGACATTGAACTTATGGATAATAATTTTTGTTATACTGTTAAAAGCCAGACAGCGAAAGATAGAGAATATTTTGTTGATGTGTGTAATGGCATATGTTCTTGCTCTGTTGGGCAAAATGGAAGCATTTGTAAACATGCTTCTGCTGTAATCATGCAGTCAACAGACAAATTAAGCACTGCATATAATTTAGTATGTCCCACAGTAAAAGAAAAAATTTTTTGGTGGCTACTGGTAATTCTGTATCATCAGAATGGTTGATGCCGTTAAATCAACAGCCAGCAATTAATGCTATGGAATGCCTTGAAGAAAGCAAGTCGAATGAATCATCAGGTTTAATAAATTGGGAACCATCATCATCAAACCAGTCATCAGATTTCAATATGCCAGAGGATATTCGTGCTACAAATAATGAAATAAAAAATAAACAAAAATGTGAAAAACTGAGTGCTGATGACCTTGAGGAATTTGATGGTCTCGTATCAAGAATGAAACAAGGTTGCAAAACAGACCCAGAAATATTTGTTCCAGCAATGAAGAAAATGCTGAAAAATGCAAGGACAGCTGCAGCTACCCAGAATGGACTTGTATCTGCCATGCACACCTTTGGCTTATACAATGGTGCTGGAAAAACACTGAACAAACAGCGACACCATGGAAAACATATTGGTGTACAGCCAACAGCAATTCGCAGGAGGAAATCTCTCTTGGCGGGCAAAAGAAAACTTTCTGCTGGTCGTCCTGTCCAGAGTGCAAAAGTACCAAAGGAATTGCACTCACATGATTATACATCATTTGGTTGTTTACCAACCCGTAAATTAAAGGCTCCACATAATTTACAAAGTTGTGTATATGACAACAAATCATTAGGAGGTAGGAAGTGAATTGTATAGTGTGATTTTTATTTGATATTTCCTTTAAATAAAATATATAGTTTCTCTGTAATTAGATGGCATTTTTAGCTATTTTATACTTGTAAAAATTTATTTTGTAAAATATGTACCCTGATTTAGACATTTTTTTCAGCTTTTGTTTTATTTTAGCTTGCATTATGTAATTTGTATAATAATTATATTGTTAATTTTGTATGTGTATCTAATAACTTTCATGTTTCATGTGTTTTTTTACATATAATAATTTTAATACATTTATTTTCTACACATTATATGTATGTATATTTCTGATTACATATTGAGAACATTGAACATTTTTTTATCTTCAAATATTAATATATTAAAAAAAAATCCAATTATTTATTTATTTATTCATTTCTTTGCAAACCCAATTCCATGTCCAAAAGAAAGGCTATGTTTCTTTTCAGGAACAATTTATCAGAGAAAATAAGTTTACAAACAGGGCCAGTCCTCGTGGGGGGGCATAATGGTGCACAGCATATGGGCAGCGAAATTTAAGGGCTGCGAAATGCTTATCAACGAAAAATGTAAAGCATAACGTTTGTAATTATTAATACATTATTTAATTGCATTACAGAAAAAAATATATATATTTTTACCATTTTTTGCAATTGTAATATTTAAATTTAGAATAATGTGAAATGCTTATGTGCTAAAGCACATTTAAGGCAAGGGGGAGATAGTTTTCTCAGACAATGCTTTAAAAAGAAATAGTTTTTAAACTCTTCCCTGCTAAATTTTAAAAAGAGAAAAATGATAGGCTTCAAATAATTTATTTTATATTAAGAAAACATTCAATCCAAAAATACATGTAAAATATTAATCTAATATTAACGTTTTCAGTTTGATTTTTAATTTTAAATTAGATCAGAAGTTTAATTAAAAAAAAAAAGTAGTAAGGAGTCAATTTTCCGCACTGGCGGTAAAAAAAAATGTTTGATTACAACCAAGAAGAGCGTAGTGCGTTCGTTGACTGTAAAGTTGTTTTCTTTACCAAGCACGAAATCGCTCGTTTGCCCTTTAAATTGATTCAACCAATCAGAAGCCTCTATTTTCTTCCCTATGCTAGCTTCGGTAGGATCGGCGAAAATGCCACCGGTATGTTTGCTGTACTTTCATCTAAAAAAATTATTAGTACATTTGCATTTATAGGCTGTATTAATAACAAAACACTCCTTTTCAATGTCAAGAATAAATAATATGTACCTATTTCTGGCTCATTTGAATATTCCACTGTCACTTCATTTTCTTTATTATCTACAACAGAAAACATATTACTTTTGATCTCACTTTGATGTATAAATATTACTTTCTTCTTCAAATATGGCTGTACTATCATAAGTATTTGTAAATTCAAAATCTATGTTTGCAGAGTCGGTATCAACCAATTCTAGTATTGGATCACTTTCAAAATCTGATGGCGATCCACCACCCGTACTTAATAAACAGTGTCTTCTTGCTGTATTCTCTTTCCTTTTTCTAAAAGTTTCTTTAATTAGATACTACGTACAATATAAACAAAATAAAAAAATACAGGTGCTTTATATTGGCCCATAACTTTTTCAGTTGTACTACTTCTCTCTTCACATTCACTTCTGGTTGACTATTATATTTTGCGGTTAAAATATTCCATGCTGTGTTTTTGTCTTTTACCGTATATGCATCAGTCTTCTTATTATCAATAATGCTATGTGATTTTATTAAATTGATTTATAACATTTTTTCACTCAGCGTATATGGAATATGTTTTTTAGCTGACATCCTAAAATAAGCTATTATTTGTATAACTATAAACCATATATTTACTCATATAACTTACTCTACAACAAGAAAAAAACCACTTCGATTCTAAATTCGTTTTAAAAATTATCACAATATAAATAGCGTTAATAAAAATCGATTCCAAAGCTAAGTTTTGCATTAATTCAAATAAACTTTGTTCTTCTTCTGGCTCGCTGTCAAAATTGGAACAGCATATTTCTCCACAGCTTCTCCATTTCAAAGCTAATTTATTTAATGGAATATCATCTTCACTGTCATTATAGTTCTCAGTATCAATAACTTTCGTCCAACATTTTTGAATAGTGGAACCACGTACAGAATCCCAAGTTTGCTTAACCCAGTAAATAACATTTTTCAGTGTAGTATTTCTCATCCCACTAATAATATCTTCTCCTTTTTCTGTGTATTCTAACAGATGTTCAAGATATAAACGCCTATAATTTTTTTTAATGTTTTCGAGGACACCTTGATCCATTGGTTGCATTATACTGGTTACATTTGGAGGAAAGAATTTTACAAGAATTTCGCCCACGTGAAGTCCTTCTCCAGCGTGAGAGGGAGCATTGTTTATTAACAAAATGGCTTTAATAGGGAGACTGTTTCTCTTCAAAAATTTAGTCACATATAGCACGAACTCTTCTTTAAACCAGTTAGTAAATAAGGTGGCATTCATCCATGCGCTTTTCCGACTTTTGTAATAAAGTGGTAGGGCTTTGGGTGAGATGTCTTTTAAAGCTCTTGGATGTGCAGACTTGCCAATCAGTTGTCGTACACCATACCGTTTCTTCCAGCCATCAAGCCATCCAGAACTGCCTGTAAACCTATCTGTCTCTGGGAATTGCCTACTAATCATTATTGCTTTCACTTGTAAAATTGGACCTGACAGAGGCACTCCTTTTGATTTTTGCTGGTTAAACTACATGAATAAAGCTTTGTTAACTTTTTCGTAGTCCTGTTTTCATTCACTCTTCTATTTTAATGCGGTTTCTTTTCCAATCTTCAACTGATACCTCACCTACTCCATAATCTCGTGCAACAACTTTTATTGTCTCTCCGGTCTCAATTCTTCTGATGGCTTTTAATTTTTCTTCAATAGGAACGACGCGTTGGAGAGCTCATTACGCTGCGGCAAAAGTATTGGTAGAAAATTTTGATGGGATTTCACATTTCTTAGCTATATTTTCTCTTGGAATTATGTACTAACGGAAATAAATTGTGCTCAGGTTGCATTGCAAAGTAAAGGCTTGAGTGTTGATCAATTAGCTATAACAATAGAGGCACTTTGTCCTCATATCGAAGAAAAACGAGACCATAGTGTAGAAGAGGCAATAGATCTTGCTGATAAAAAGTCGGAGGACTACGACATTCCAACAGAAAGAAGAATTCGTCGTAAGAAACGAATGGCCGGTGAGTTGGCAGGACTTACACTGAGAGCTGAACTTCAAAAGGATATATTGGAATGACCGATTCAGTATTGCACTACGAACTAGATCGAAATCCATTCAAGATGTAGCTTCATTGTTTAAGGTTGTGCAGACAAATACTTTGCTTTTGGCGAACAGTGAAGAGTTTAAATTACCTGTATCAAAATTTACTGATTCTTATGATGAGGTATCAGAAACGGAACTCCTCTTAGAGATACCAAGGTTGAGAAGACATTTAAAAGTGGCCAATGTTACAGTTTCTAATTGGGTATCTCTAGACTTTGAAATTCATCGTGGAATGGAATTTTACAGAATCTCTTCCGAATCTTATGGTCGCACTAAAGTTATTTATGACAATTTGCGTATCAGTTTCTTCGTGTGAGAGGAGTTTCAGCAAACTAAAGTTAATTAAAAATTACTTGCGGCCAACAATGACCCAAACGAGACTTAGCAATATTGGTATATTAACAATAGAACATGAAGCAACACAAAATATAAATTTTGAAGATGTAATTTCCCAGTTTGTAGCTGCTAAAGCTGCAAAGACGAGATTTTAAGTAGTGTTTGTACATAATATGTATGAGGGTATATTAATTCTACTCTAATTCTTGTTTTGCCATACCTAACTTTCACTTTCATACATCAAAATGATACTATTATTATCATAATATTGCACCTTGATAATTAGTTACTCTCATTTATATTAAATAAATAATATTATACTTTACGTTCATCGGATTTTTATTAGTTTTGACAGTTTTCATCCTTGGGGTGAACACTATCAATATACGCACCGGCTTTCACCCATCCTAGCTACGCCACTATTTGGGAGGCGCAGTATTTCGACTCAAAGGAAAACACAAATTTACTAAATTGCAGTTAATAAAATATACTTGACGGAAGTTAACAAGCAGCAAAGATTGGAATTCGCGCAACAATTTGTAGATAAGGTAAATTTATGGGAGAATGTGGTATTTTCAGATGAGAAGTCATTTCAATAATGCAACAATGGGCACTTTCGTGTTTATAGACCTAGTGGTACACGATATGATGATGTGCCTATTGTAAATAGAGCAGGGCATTTTTCTGTATATATTTGGGGATTGATAAGTAGTCGAGGCCCAGGTGTGTGCGCGATTAGTAGGAAAGAAATCAGGTGATGAGCCTGGACCTATTTTAGTGAAGTTCCTGTCTTATAAATATAAAAATCAAGTTTTTCGAACAAAAACGAAGTTGAAGGAGTCACGTTTACAACTTCTAGAAGACGTTACTGCTGTGAGGGCGAGAGCAATGAAAACGTTAATTTCTAAACATGAAACATGGACTTATGGCCGTGCTAAAACTATTGCGAAGAACACAATATCATCAATGTTCTACAATGGCTCTCAAAAAGTCCTGGAGTTGTTTCATATACGAATTGGCACATTTTTCGTATACCAACGTATAGTTGGTATTCTTGACTCGCTCAAATCGAATTTGTGTGGTCGAAAACGATTAAATCTACATCGAGTGGTTTAAAGTAATCGAATTTGAATCCGACTGAACGAATACACTGAGTAATTGAAAAAAACGAAAAATGGCAAGTTTTGATGAAGCTGCACCTAAAAAAAAATGTAGCACTTTCTACTACAATTGCGGAACTTCTTACGATAAATTATAGTAACATAGGCTCCAAGAACAATTTGTAGTATTCTTCACTACAAGATTGTATCTTAAAATTGTTGTAATTTTTACCGAAGTACGGAGCAATATTTTACACAATACTTTGTTAATATATATAAAAGTAGGAATAGCATGTTTTTCTAAACATATGTATATAAATTTTACTCCAAATTAATGGTGGTAATTACTACCAATTTCTGTTATATTTCCTAAACATTCTTGTAAACTAAAGCATTGAATTTACTAACATTCACCATAGAATATAGCAATGAATAATATAAATTCCTGAAATTTCACTACAAATTTCTATTGATTATTAACATTAATGTTCGTCGTTTTCCTAAATATTGTGGTAAATTAAACTACATTTTGTGTAATTTTACTCCAAACTTTTAGTGATTATTACTAGCATTATTCGTTGTTTACCTAAACTTTATGATAAATTGTACTATAGTATTTATTAATTATTCATACTAGTATTTAGTATTGAGTACAGTAATTTTCTGAAATTTTACTCCAAATTTGTAGTGATTAGTAATAATCACCAGAAATTTTTAGTAAAATACTCAATCTACGATAACACTTAGTATATATAACAAAAATTGATGATAATAATTACTACAAGTTTTGAGTAAAATTTCAGAAAGCTACGGTACTCAAGATACCGTATTCTAAATACTATCTTAGATAATTCGTAAATACCACAGGAGGAAAAGAACGAATAATTATATTACTATAATAATTCGTTCTTTTCCTAAATATTGTGGTATTTACGAATTATCTAAGATAGTATTTGGAATACGGAATCTAGGCTACGATAACTTTCTGAAATTTTTCTTAATATTTGTAGTGATTATTGCCGCCAATTTTTGTTATATATCCTTGTCATAAATTATATCAGTATTTAGTAATGAGTACATACGATAAATTTTTGGGTAAATAAATTGTTAATTATAGTAAACTTACTAAAATTATACAGGTATGTTGCATGATTACTAAAAAATACTTACCGTTTTCATACTAATAAAAAATATGGAAAATTTCAGCATACATACGATGGGTAGCAATAAGGCGATTTTAAAAAAAATATCAAGAATCATGTCTTATGAGTTTCCGAAAAACTTAACTCTAGAATTATTTGTATATTAATCACAAATTATAGGCTGTACCAGAAGATGCATTGCTTGAGAATATATAGCTTTAAAGAAAAATTTCGATATCTTGGTAGTTGAAATTGATCGGCTTAAAAAGTTATTAAGATCTTGCATGTTTCTGTCTCAATTGAAAAAAAATATAATTGTTATTATTATTATAATTATTTGCTGTAACAAAAACGTATGTATGATAATATCGTATAAAACGTACTACTATTAATAATAATCTTTATTCAGTTAGCCATAAAGTGGATTGATGCTCTATGTAACCTAGCACAATCCTTTGATTTTCAAGTAAATAATGCGAAAATGGAAAATTATAATAAAACCATAATGTGAAATTTTAATTCTATGTATTTCATTCTTTGTGTCTAACAGTACTTTCACAAATTTTTATTTCATACAACACGCCATATACAGATACAAACACTTTTGATTAGAGTATTATTAAAAAGAAAATATAAACATAACTTAGCAATAAAGCAAACAAAAAAGTTACCATATATAAAAAAACATGGAAAGTTGTTTTCCGTCAAACATAACTATTGTTTCTAGGGATAAAGAGAACATATTAAAATTAAAAACAACTGATATGATCCTTTTAATACCTAAACTTATACATTTCTGCCAAAGAAAGTTGTATTTTGACATTTATGATTTATGTGTCTCTTAGAGTAAACTAAAACGTTATTTAAAGAATGTCACCATCCGCCTCTACATTTTCTTATGCACAGTATATATTAGAAATTTTGATTTCATACAACATGCCTTAGAGATACAAATACTTTTGAATGGATTTCATTCAATAAACAAGGCATGTAGTCATGAAGATGTTCATAACGTATAACTTGCGTTTTTGAACTTTTAATATTAACTTCATAAGCATAATAATGTTGATTAAAACAAACAGTTTCTGTAACACTACATAAAAAGAAAACTTGTGTGTCGTTAAAAACGAATATTTTCTGTATTATGCCAAATACTGGCATATCGATAGAGTTCATTATTATAACTGCATTAGGTTTATATAAAGTGCCTCTAATATCTACACTATTAGTAACAATTAAATTAGTTTTATCTAGACAGCAAAAATACTCGTGATGCTCAACATCATCAATCAATTCAAAATTGCCGTACGTGACAGATTTTTTCAAAGGACTTATTAGTGAATGACATAATTTTAATTGTGCTTTTATGGACAAAGTCTGAATTATATTTTTAAAAGAACCCGATATATTAGACGTTAATTTAGACTCTCTGTGTTTCTGTTCAGCCCTTAAGCACCACAAATGAACTAATGGTCCCGACATTTCCAATACATTGCTATAATGAAGCATATGGTGATGTTTTGGTTTTAAAAACTTAAAATATTGAGTAACAAGTGATAAATACTCTTCTATAATAACCCGTAATCTAATATGTTCGCAAAACTGCAAATTAGGTGAACAAACAGATTCTATAATTGTTCTAAGAACGATCCATATTTTCCATATATCTAAATTGTCAGGAATAAAGTCACCAATAAGTAATCCTAGGTATCTAACAAAGCACAGCATCTCAGTAGCAGAAAATTTAATATTTACCGTTGAGTTCTGGAAGGTAATATGAGGAGGTTTATTTGATTTTTCTAAATCACCATAGTTAAAACTACGAATCCTACTATTTAATGTAGCTAATGAAAATAGCTTTAAATCAAAAATTAAAACATTGAGAAGATTGGAGAGGTCGTATACACAAACACCTTCAAGAAGGTCGTGCATTACATCCACAACAAAATTCGTGGTTATATGAAAACCTGATAAATCGTGCCACACACATGGCTCCTTAATTCCGGTATACTTGACATCATTTCTGACGACGTCTTGTTCATAATTATTTTCTGTTCTCAAAGGCGTGTTCTGTAATGTTGTAGAAAGCCTGGACTCATACTTTGTGATTTTACAGAACCTGCAAGAATACATTGCCGAGAAACTTTCTGTCAATCCCAGAATAGAGTGAATTCCGAAGTTGTCACCTATTATTAGACCTAGTTTAAAATAAATTTGTATACAAGTATTTTTTAGTTCGATCGATATACCTGTATCTTGCAGAAATCGTAGTTCTTCGATCACTTCTTGGAAGACAGCTTTATTTCCAAATATTTTTCTGTCTTTGGAATAAAATAAGGCAAATAAAAATATCTTGCCTAATGACGTTAGTAATTCTTGTGGGAAGCAAGATATACTGACGTAAACAGCACCTAACTTATTTCTAGTTGAATGTGAGCCTAGAGGATTACCTACTTGATAATCGTCAAAGTACAGAAATAATGGAAAAACTATTTGATTCTTGTTTTTATAGTCACAAGATTTATTCTGCCAAAGCTGCCCTTGGATAAAGTTACTGTAAGTTCTCGACTGTAGCGTTGTATTATAAAAACTTTGCATAGCTTCAAAAATTCCATCTTTTTCAAGCAATGCTTTAAATACATAACGCAAAGGAACTACTCTGCCCGTTACTAGAGACTTTTCAAGAGTCACTTTTTCATGTTGGGTTTTATAAAGGTCTTCATAGCCAATTTTGAATTCTTTAGGTTTTATAAACTCTCCACAATTTTCAAAAAAATTAAGTCGTTTATATTCCGTATCGAGATCTGAGAAAATGTTTTCGATCATTTCAAATAAATCCAATATCTTTTGAGTAACTTCTGGAGATGCATGAGAAGATATCAAATTATTTATGACTATTTTTAATATGTATATTATTCTACCATTAAATATGCTAATAAAATCTTCTATTAAAGACTGCACAATTTTCCGCGATAATAGCGAATTATTATATAGTTTTGAAAGAAAGTGTTTTAATTCAACCATTATTGTCTTTTTAATTTCGATTAAATTAAAATCTTTCATCAAGGAATCTAATTCATTCACATATGTCTCAAATGTCTGTATATATTTGATATTAGAATTAGGAACTTCCTCTACTTTAGTTGATTGTTCGTTACTAGTGACAAATTCAAAATTTGAATCGCTTGTTTCAGAAACAGCTTGCCACTTGTCGTTGACTTGTACTGTTTCTGAGGCAACCAATTCATTTGTGATCTGACTCATATTTTTGCTTACACTTTCCAAGTCACCATTAGCGTGGTTAACATGCATATGCTTTCTGAAAGTCTTAAATGTAGAAAATAACCTAAAACAATTTGTTTGCCCACAGTGAAAATTTTTAAGAGAGTCGTGCTCAAATTTAAAATGATAAAAGAAAGATCCTAAGGTGTTAAAAGAGAGTTTACAGTACATTTCGTTTTTATATAAAAACTTCATCAGAATTGCTACAATTTCTTTAATAATATAAAAACGTACTTACATGTGTTAGTTCAGTGTGTCTTCAGATGTTATATTCTTGTCCTTCTATACAATACATGCGCGTTGCTATTATATTTTCTTAAGCATCTAACATGTAAGTGAACACACATTTCTATATTGTTAAACTAATTGTCAAATGGTGTTTTGTACTGGTCCTGTTAGTATAATTTTTTTTTCGATCTACAAACCCGCAATTTCTGGACACGTCATTACTGACAAAATTTAAAGACGTCAAATTTCAGATTCTCTTTTGACAACGCATTATTCAATTTATTTCTTCTCAAATATTTGCGTAGTGATTTTTTTATTGCAATCTATAGGTATAGAGAAATTTTACTTTTACTCCGATATGTCACATTACACAGTGTTTAAAATTCACTTTTATTCTGCAGTTATATGAGATAGAAATATAAATTGCACTTTATACATACATACATAAGTTTTTTTATATATTTATATTACATGTATAAGTGTATATTTACATTCTTGTGGGTTGTCAATCTATACGGTGTCCCAAAAGATGCTCTTTGGGGATATGTATAACAATGTTTTTCTGGGCCTAAAATAACAAAAGATGTTTCACATAGTGAATCACTGCTAGTTTAGACATACCTGCCGGACTATCCAATGGTGAATTAATTGACAATGTACTTGCCTCTGATGGTGACGAGGTGTCTACCTCAATGTTAAACTGTGATTCCACGGACTGTAACGTAAAAAGGTTGTACTGGTTAGTTTTCTAAGTATTACTACAACATTAATTCAAAAGCTTTACTGATGTACTATATAAATTATAGAGATAATATGTTTTAGTCTAAATTTCGAAATTGTAGTATGCCAACTGACTGTTTGAGTGTTGAGTTAATTCGGACTCAAGTCTCTGTCGAGCTGTTGCCATCCTAAAATACAGAATTTCCAATGCATTTATTATATACTTGTGTAATTAGGTTTTGCAAGCAACGTGCTCCTGTGTTTTTTCGGTAAACTACATCTTCTTGCAAAATGAAGTTTTGAGTGAAAAGGCAATAGATTATTACCGTGGTATTATTATAACTGCATCCAGGTACTTGCAAGTCACCATCCATAATTACTTGCATAGGCATATTCGATAATTCTTGATGAGCTTTCAGCTTAGCCCAAAATTTAGCTCTTGGTCCTACTTTGGGTATTAGGTCCTTTACACCTTCATATTCTATGCTTAATAGTGCTTCATGATCAATTTCATTATCTTCATGAAAATATACAGAAATTAAGTAGTTTATATTAACATAATAATATATGTAAAATTTTAAAAAAAATTTTGAAAGCTTACTTAAATTAAAATGGCAAATAAAGTTTTTCTTTGGAATTATGAAGAACTTTTAATGTCATGCCACGTTCAAAATTCCAAAAAAATTCATTTCTTTTATAAAACACAAATCAAATACAATTACTTCTTAAAAATTACAATTGGCATCGCAAAGACACTCATGATATTTTTTTTTAATTACATGATATGTTTAATATATAAAATCTTGACCTAATTTCAAAATGGTAATTAATTTATTAATATCGAGAAGTGTATTTAATGAATAAAATAATAAATTTAAAAATTCATAACTAATAATAAGAAATGCCGACGACATGATAATTATGTTCCTATTAGTATCAAGTATTTACTGTTATTGATTATAAAATTACATTCATATGATCAATATTTGATATTCCATCTTATTTTATATAATAAATTTGAAATGTTGCAACTTAATATAATAAAAATTTAGACAACTAATAATAACATTGGTTCGGTACCTAATACAAAAAAACACGTTATCGATAATAAGGACGTGTTGAAAACATTGCTCGCTTATATGGGAAACAACTTGTAAATTTAGAACATTAATGGCTATTAGGTGTAAGTTGCGGTAGTTCTTATTCGCCGTATATTTTCCATAAATCGACATTCAATCGCAAGAGGATTACAGCAGGGTCATTTCGAATGAATAAAAGCCATATGTGATCATACGATTTTACGTCGATTAAAAGTTACTTAATTTTTTGTGATTTTTCTTAGGCCACTCCATTTCTAATGTTCATTACATTATTAAGCAAAAGAAAAAAAAAGAAATTTGTATAATATTAATTACGTACATAATGTAGGTACATACATAAGTATAACACATACAGGCATCGAAATGTTGTAAGTAGGAAGAATATTTTTAAAATTTTCTTAATGTACTTAAAATTTTAATTAATTTTACAGGCAAGAATGATATGTCTCAAATGCGTGATGCAATTTTTCTTTTCGAAATAATTTCTTACAACAATAATTTAATTTTTTAATAAAAGTGTTATACAAACACAACTGTTTGCAAATAATACATTAAAATGATACGTAAAAAGTATGGTCAGATTTTTTATAATTCGTAAAAGTGCACGTTTGGAAACAAGGAGCATTAATTGAACAAACTATAGGAACCTATTAATTATACTTATTTTTATTTATGAAAATTTTGAGATTATTTTGTATAAAATATACAACAGATAGATTGATTAAGATATGTATAAATTAGGAACATTTTTATTTTAATTGTGAAATACAAAACTATAAAAAAAAATATAAATATATTAAGAGTCCATATTTGTGTTCGTTCCATGAATAAAAAATACACGTAAAAAAGCATGATGAACTTCCTAAAAGTAGATTGTGAATTAAAATTTTACACTCATTTACTGAACAAACAAATTATAGGTACATACTTACTATATTATTTCTATTTTTATAGCTGCACATACAGTAATACTAATTATAAATGAATTAAAATTTTACACTCATTTACTGAACAAACAAATTATAGGTACATACTTACTATATTATTTCTATTTTTATAGCTGCACATACAGTAATACTAATTAATATCAAAGCTTACCTTCAAATATTTTCCACATACTGGAAAATCCCCATGCTTCTAACAATTTTTTTGTGGTTTCCATTACAATTTAAAACAAACTACAACACCTATAAGACGAACGCCAACTAAAAAATACAGGACAAGAAAATACTTGTCTCCCTTAAAACTAAAATGATTTATTTTCAATCCCCACTATAAACGGCACATTTACACAAGCATTTAAAATACTGCATTTATGTTATGTATACCGGTAAGTTTTCGGGTGAAGCAACGACAGAGGAGTGTCCAAGTCCCCACTATCACTCGCTACAGTTATCGTATTCCCCGACGCGAACGGCTGTAGTATACTACTACCACCGCTCTGGTTAACGGAGGGGAGTACATATACG
This sequence comes from Amphimallon solstitiale, assembly GCA_963170755.1. NCBI lineage: Eukaryota > Metazoa > Arthropoda > Insecta > Coleoptera > Scarabaeidae > Amphimallon > Amphimallon solstitiale. The sequence continues at coordinate 84,094,405 of OY720677.1, read as the reverse complement.
TAGTCGTTCAGTTGTGGGGACTGATACATGCGCTATACAATCGTTGCGTTACCAGAAAACCTACCGGTATAGTATAAAATATCCTTAAAGGGATTCATTGTTTCACTAGTGTAATTCTGTCCTTATATTCAAGGTGACATTTATATAAATTCAACTAAAATATTATAGGAAATTTTAAAATATATTGTGGTGAGAAGAAATATTTCTACAATTTCTAGAATAAATTAGGACAATCTTGTTAATGTTTCAATATTATTTTGGCAGAAAATAATGTAAATTAGTTCATCAAAAGTATGTTAATAGTTTATACCATTTATAGCAAAATTTGCTATAAAATTTAACCTACAATATTATTTTAATACGTCTCGGAATGTGATAGTAATAACTCACACAATTATAGTAATAACTTCTACAATATTTCAAACACAACTTTGTAGCAAATAATGCCAATGCATTTTTTTCAGTGTGGACAAGTGATAATGTTGCAGTTATTAGAATATGTTAACCGACAGAATGAAGGCCCTAGAAGAAATAAATTTTATACAAAGTTAGAGCCCTTTACAGAATTGAATGATGAAGCCTTTATCAGATTGTTTAAACTCTTGAAAGACTTAGTTCTTTCACTTATTAATGTAGTCAGGCCACATATAATGTGTGGATCCAGTAAATCCTCACTAGATGTACAAAGTAAGGTAAATAAGTTAAATGGTAGATTATTTAACATGTGCCTCAGAAATATATATTTTAGGTTTTAATAGCAATAAGATTTTTTTACTAATGGCAGCTATTAAATGGATACAGCATGCAATTTCTTGTTAGCTGTAAGTCAGTCATTAGTGTCCCGTCCAATACATCAAGTGATTGATGTATTAAATATGCCTCACCTTTTTAAGGTGCTCTCAAACCAGAGCGGGACGGCGGGAGCGGTAATTTCGCGATAGTCGCGAAATTAGGTAAAGCACAGTAAAACAGACCAACGCGGTTTACGGAACGGGAAATATAGTATCGCATTCAAAATAAAAACGTATTCTCTCTGTGTGTAGCCTTTGAAAATTGTAAGATTTTTATTCTGGTATATCTTCAGATGAAGAGGAAGCTTTGCTATTATTAGCATTACCAGAGGATGAAGACTGTTCCAGGTTAGTATCAAATTAATTTAATTAGACAATAATCTAACGTATCTTATGTTCCATATAAGTAAGTACCCGTATCTATCTACCTATTTCTAATATTCTATATTATAGTTTTTTAGAAAAACAAGAAAATGGATTCATGAAATTAACAGCAAACGAAAAATCCATGGCGAATAGCACAATTTAATGCCAGAGTTACGCCAGGATGTCAAAAGATTTTACATTTACTTTAGAATGACTCCAGACTGTTTTGATGAAATATTAGATTTCATTAAAAGACATTCAGAAACAGTACACGAACTATCGCGAGCCGATATCTCCTGAATAACGACTTGCAGTAGCTTTAAGGTTTGCATAATGCATTTTTTTTTTCAAATAATTAATATTCTTAAGTCATTTTTAATTTAATAAATTTACAGGTTAATTGTAATAATTTTAATTTTACACACTAAGACGTATACATAATAGGAACATATATTTTACATAATTTAAGAATTTACTTCACACATCACTATTAAAATTTGTCACATATAGCAGCGGTGGTCCTTCATACTCGCCATCTTGCCCATCAAAATTAGCTGTCTGTACTTGAACATTTGAAGGTGGACCAAAGGAGAAAGTATATCCAGAGGAGCTAGAGTAGTTAGATGTTGAATCTATATGTAATGTACAACTGTTCACAGAAGTAGAAGTTGATAATAACTGTTCCTCTTGATGTGACAATTCTGCTTCGGCCATTAGTGTAGCAATTTTTATCTTCACGTCAGCTTGTCTTCTAGGTGAAAATTGTTTCAAGGTTTGAGCATATCCCTGGAAAATTATATCTGCGGCGTCCAATGAAGACATACTTCGCTTATTTTTCAAATACTCGAGAACAGAATTGACAGACGAGCGGTTTTCTTCTATTTTCGACCGTTTTTTTTACATTTCTACATTCTTTTGTAGTCGATGATGAACTCTCGATTGTATACTCACCTTGGTTTTCGAGTACCATTTGTTTTTCCCGAAGAGTTACCTCCTCATTCATTTCTATTTCATTTGACGCTATTCCCTCGGGAGAGTTTACCTCAATAGAATTATTTTCATCCGTTACATTGGATGTTGTTGTGGCAAAATTCAAGAAAGGTTTAAATACTTCCATGTAGGCAGCCCATTGCCAATTTGTGTAATTTTTCTTCGCGGCTTGTCCATTTTTAGTTTTATTACATCTCAAGTATTTTGCATATGTGTCTCGTATGTTTTTCCACTTTTTTTGAGCTGTTCGCCTGCAATATAAAGAAATTGTGACAAATATTATCGTTTTATTGCTACTAAATAGAAATTGTTTCAGATTCCTAGCCACGGGGGATTCTTACAAGACAATTGGACACAGCTTTCGACTTGGTTTTTCTACCGTTGGCCAAATTGTTACGGAAGTTTGTGATGCTATATGTAAACGTATACAAGAGCAATTTATGCCAGAACCGACAGAAGAAATATGGAAACAGTCTGCTCGAATGTATGATACATTATGGGGATTTCCGAATTGTATTGGAAGCGTAGACGGAAAACACGTAACAATTAAATGTCCAAATAATAGCGGATCAAAATACTTCTGTTACTTAAAAAAGTTTTCTATACTTCTTCTAGCCATAGTTGGGGCGGATTACAAATTTATGTGTGTCGACATTGGAGGAGACGGGAAAAATAGTGACAGTAGTATATTTGAAACATCAAATATGGGAAAAAGATTTGAAACTAAACGGATGAATGTCCCACAAGATGGAAATCTGCCTGCTCAAAACACATTATGTCCTTATGTACTTATTGGTGATGAAGGTTTTGCCTTGAAAACATATTTAATGAGACCATTTCCCTACAGGCAATCTAGATATGATGTCAGAAAAGAAATATTTAATAAGAGATTATGTAGAGCAAGAAGAACTGTAGAAAACGCATTTGGAATTTTAGCTCAAAAATGGAGGATATTTAATAGACCCACAGAGCTTGCCGTTGAAAATACAATTTTAATTGTTAGCACAACATGCATCCTTCATAACTATTTAAGAACAAAGCAATGTGATGAAGAATATTTTGAATATCTAGAACCAGTCGAAAGAATATTAGATGCGTTTCAAAACTTTAGCCTGAATGCTAGACGTGCATCAAGTACAGCATTTGAAGTACGCGAAAAGTTTATTAATTATTTTAATAATTAGTACATACAGTGTGTTTCACTTTGATACTTGAAAAATCAGTATTTTTTAATGGAACATCCGATTTAATTTTTTCTTTTTTAAAATATATTGCACTTAAAAAGCTCTACACAGTGATGTGCATTTTTTTGATTTAGGCCCTTTAGGTTCCATTAAAAAATACTGATTTTTCAAGTATCAAAGTAAAACACACTGTATATTAGTATATGTTTTAGGTGTAGATCAAAAATAAAATGTACAGTAATGGACATAAATAAATAGGACAGTGTTTTTTTCTAATGTAAACTAGGCTTTGACAGACATCCTCACTTACCAGAATTGTAATTCAAATGCAAGTTAATAATTTTATAATACATATAAAACAGAACAATTTAATTTCGGTAAAGATTTAATACACATATATTTTTTAAAACTACAACTTTTCTAATACTTGGTCATCGCACCATTTCGGTTGATAACATCAGTAAGTCTCCGTTGCATCGAGTTTACCAAATTTATACAATACTCTTGGGTAACAACATTTTCCCATGCATTATTAATCACTTCTAATAATCCTTGGGCATTTCTGGGTCTAATATTTTGGTTTCGGATGTTTCTTAATAACAGTCCCCAAACATTTACAATGCAGTTTAAGTCGGGGCTGCGACTATGCCAGTTAAGCATATTAATGTTGTTTTCTCTGAACCAGTTTTTTACTGCATGAGCTGTATGGATGGGACAATTGTCCTGTTGAAATATAAATTCATTATTAGGATATAATTGGGATACAGAAGGCAACATGATATTATCTAAGATCCGTATGTATTCTTCGCTATTAAATCTACTGTCAATATGCCACAGAACACCAGGTCCACGGGCTGATATCCAAGCCCACAAATTTATGGAAAATCTGCCACTCTTGTCTGAATTGTTAATATATCTTTCATCGTACCGCGAATAAGCAGGTCGATATACACGAATAGCACCACTATATGTGGACTGAAAAGTCTTTTCATCCGTAAAGATGACATTATTCCAAAAGTTATTATGGAAAACCATGTGTTCTAGAGCAAATCCCACACGCGCCTCTTTGTGTTCTTGCCTTAAAATATTTTTTTTGCTGCTGAACGGTAGCGCAAGTCCGACTCTTTAACACGTCGTCGTCCAGTTCGTGCAGATCCCGGGAAATTTGTTTCTTCAGCAGCTCTAATTACGGTGAAAAATGGATTTTCCCTTAGTACCTCAATTAATCTTCTGTCCTGTTCTTCATTTGAAATCCTGTGTCGTCCTTGTCCTGGGTTCCTTCCTATTATGCCATCTTGTCTCCATTTTTTGACAATGTTAGTGACAGAATTTTTGTTAATATTATAGCGCTGAACAATCTGTCTGACCGACATTCCTTCTTCCGCTCTAGCAATTACAGAACACTTCACGATATCGTTAATTCGAGGCATTTTTTCTACTTCAGTTCGATAAATAAATTTTTGACAAAACAACTTGACAAATGTCTTAACTATAAAGCCAAATTTAAACAACTAAATTTTATAAAAAAAAGTTACTTAATTTTTTGACTTGTCCTAGTTAATTATGTCCACTACTGTACTTACCATCTTGAAGTAGTTCATTTCCAATTAGGTCCCATATATTATACTATTTCCTCGCGTTTCTATAGTCTTCGTGACCCAAATCATACAATAATGGATACTTTTTAACTGTTTCTATTAATTTTTCAGTTAAGGACATTGTTAAAATATATGGCGAGACGCGAAAAATACCGTGCACGCAGCGAACTAGAAATGTAACGCTGTATTATGCGGGAAAGTTCTTGCCTGTCTGAACGCGTTTGTATCCCGATAAACAAAGAAGTCCCTCGCGATATTCGCTCCCGCTCCCGCTCCCGCCGTCCGCTCTGGTTTGAGAGCACCTTTAATGAATGGGTCAAGTTTCCAAGAAATATTGGTGAGCTGGAACAAGTTCGGAATCGGTATAAGAGTTAGCATATAGATTAAAAACATTTATTACTGAACATATTGTGTAGATTTTTCCAACATTTCCAATTTCCTGGAGTTATTTGGTGCATTGATTGTACGCATGTTGCTATATTTCCACCAAAAGTAAATAATCCTCAATATCTGGAGGCTGTATATGTGAACAGAAAAAGGTATCATTCCATAAATGTACAATTGGTAAGATGAAAAGTGGTTTATCGAAACTTGTAAATTACACTTTGTTTTTAAGATATGCGATTCCAATACGAGAATATTAAATGTTAATGCTAGATACCCAGGAAGCACAAATGATGCATTTATATGGATAAATTCTGGCGTACAACTTTTGGAGAATTTGCATAGCCAACGACATAATACATTTTATTTGTTGGGTTTGTTTTTATAAAATACTTGCATAATACATAAAACTAAAACAAGTTTTATAGGTGATTCTGGATATCCACTGAGGCCTTGGTTACTGACACCAATAGCTGATGAACCCACAACCTGGCACACCAGAAGCTCGATATAATGAAACTCACAAAAGATGTCGGGGGCTCATTGAGAGATGCAATGGTGTGTTAAAAATGACGTTCAGGTGCTTACTAAATCACCGTGTACTTCCCCCAGTAGCACAGCCGTATGGAACCAATATATAAAAGCAATATGGGCTACATATAAAAAAAGTGACCTTTTTTTTTAAAGGGCCTATATGATAATACAATATTTGATCTATATTGCAACACAATATGGATCCCATATTGTCGCACAACATAGGTTATATATATTTTTTTTAAAGGGCCTATATGATAATACAATATTCGCTCTATATTGCAACACAATATAGATACCATATTGCCGCACAACATAGGTTATATATTATACAAGAATATAGGCTCCTGAAATATAAATAATATAAACCAATATTATTTTTATAAATATAGTACCTATATTGTCTTCCTATATGGGTTCTATATTGTATAAAAATATGGGCCCCTTTAAACATATATACATATATATATATATGTATTGAAAAATTCAATACATTTGTATATTTGGCAAAGAATTGTAATATATTTCATATATATATATATATATATATTAAGTACGGTCGATATTTTTATTATTACTAATATATATATATATATATATATATATATATATATATATTATATATATAAAAATAGGAGAAAGAATATCGGGTTAATCCGGTGTAGTGCAACCGCAGACACGTGTTTCAGACTGGTTGGTCATCGTCAGTACGATGTAGCCAAGGAATAAAGTGGGATATCCTTGGAGATAGAAACAAAAGGAAGACCATCGGGAAGACAGACCACCAATTGCAGCTTAAATGTCAGAAGATCCTCAGGTCTGAGTGACAACTGACACCGCCGCGAGGCAGACATTGTCAACCCGATCTTCTGACATTTAAGCTGCAATTGGTGGTCTGTCTTCCCGATGGTCTTCCTTTTGTTTCTATCTCCAAGGATATCCCACCTTATTCCTTGGCTACACCGTACTGACGATGACCAACCAGTCTGAAACACGTGTCTGCGGGTGCACTACAGCGGATTAACCCGATATTCTTTCTCCTATTTTTATTATGTATCCGTGATATTTCCTTTATTGATTTATATATATATACATATAAAACCAATAATGGCTATATTATTGGTTTTATATGAGTTGTTGATGTTACCTGCACATATTATGTTATACCTACCAACCAATATCATGAAACCCTTAAATAAGTGTAATAAATGTATTGTATATTTTTTTAATAAGCCTAAATTATATGTCAAAAAAGTGGGCCTACTCAGCTATATAATGTACACAAAATTTGATTTATATCTTAATAAAATACTATAATAGGTATTATTATAGATAGTGGTAAAAATAGCATAAATATCAGGAAGGTTAATGCCTATAATGACCAATCTAATAACAACTAACAATAATATAATTGAATATTCTGTATTATTTTACTTGATTCTTGTGTTTTTGCGTTTTCAATATTAATATGCTCTGAATTCATTACTCGCATCACTTTTAAAGATGTTTATGGGAACCGATGGGTATAGGAATATATATATAGTTCGCCAAATAGTATATTGAGAAAATAATGCATATAAAAAAATTATAAATGTGCATTAATTAGTAAGTTCTGCACCAGGCGCTCGGCGTTTCCGTCCACCGTCCTGATCTTTCGATCCTGCAAGGAAGAAAGAAACTGATTTTTTTATATGATGTTCTGTGGCGGTGGTAAATCGTTTCTGCACAGCTCCTAAAAATAACAGACAATATTTATTATATTCAGAAACTTTGAATTATATTACTTGTCACAGCATCGTAGAGTTTCAAAATTTTGAAACTTAGTTTCCCCTTTTTTCCTTCTCCGGAGTAAAGGACAGCAACATCTTTTGACATTAAACGTCTCATTTGAAGAAAGACAGCCTTATGGTATGTTTCACCACCGCATAAATATAAACATTCAACCTATAATCAGAAAAGTAAATAGTATAAACGATATAAGAAGTGTTTAATAATGTGAAAAATGTTTAGGAAAGCCATTGAAGGCACATTTGGAAAAATTCAATTTTAACAGTGATATTGAATAAAATAACTACATTTTATCGCCAACCGAAATATTTATAGTTACTTACAAGTATATTCATTTGGTTGTCGTCATCACCGATTATAGTATTCAATTTTAAAAAATCTTCATTACTCGCACATGGCAGCATTTTTAATATTTCTGAAGTATTTCCAAAATTTTCGGGCAAGATTGTAGAAGCAAGCAGCCTTTTTTCTAACTCATCAAAACGTTTCTGAAGTTCTTTGAATTCAAACTCGATACCGGAAAGTTTTTGGCATATATGGAATTCCCCAGCTAAAAAAGAAAACAACAGTACTCCTTTCGGGCAAGCAATACACCTATAACATTAAAAAGATTTACCTGTTAACACAACATTTCCGTCTACTGTAAACGAAACAGGAGTGTTAGCTGTTCCTGCAAGTGTTCTTGTAGGAGTTGAAACAGCAGTTGTTCTTGTCGGAGTTGAAATAGAAACATTATGTGGCATTCTTCTAGAAGGTGAGATATGATAGTTAAGTTTTCTGGCAAAACTTGCCATAGAAACCTCACTGGAAATAACAGGTGCTGTTATTTCTAACGACGCCAGGTTGTCATTTCCAACTCCGCTGTTATTTCTGTCATCTTGCGCTTCGTCAGATAATAATTTATCAGTCGTCGTTGATTTGAATTTGATCGGCCTTATTATTTCCAAATCTGCATTATTTTATTAGAGTAGTAGATGGAGCTGACACAAATGCAGTATATGTAATATTGTTACCTTGCTCTCCCTTCTTATGGTTACTTTCCGAAATGTCTTCACTAGATGACGAACTTACGTCACCTTCCTCCAACGTTGATGTTTCTTCCGCTCTACGACAAATTGCTTTTGCCTCTTCTAAGGATTTTATGTTTCTTTTTTTAACTTCTGCCTCATACCATTTAAATTTGTAATTTAATAATTGATCGCAAGTCGAGATCAATCCTAATAGAGCTTTGGAGCAGAATCTCGGAAACTTATATGTTCTATGACCATCTCCCCAACATGTTGGAACATAGTCTACATATTTACGTTCGTCCCAATATATGACATCCCAAGACATTTTCTAATAACTGAAATAATTCGAAGTTAAAAAAAAACCTTAACATATGGCACCAAAATGAAATAGTACATTTGTTCTAAATTAGCAGATGCTGAACTGTAGTCTGTTTCTTCTGAAAACCAGAGACTGAAGAAGATACCGTATCATATATACGCTGAGCGTTATTGTCAATGGATTTATTAAATTTTCATATGTCAGTTTAAATTTAAGCAAAAAAATTTATACATAATAACTTACATTGTAAGCAGCAGTTGTAGTACAGCAACCCTTTCAACAAATACTTTAACAGCAGTTGTGATAAAGTAATTCTGACTTCATAAATTAAAAAACAGGTTTTCTATATAGAGCTTTCTTATTTTTAAAATACAATAAAAAATCATCGCGAATGATAAGTTTCTGATGTAACTTATTTGACAAGCATGTGCTAATTAAGCTATTTAAAATATAATACTTATACATATATCACACGAATTAGTAAAAAAAGTGTTTTATTTTAAGTTATTGTAAGAGAGGATGAGTTTCAACAAACATGCAGTTTATTGAAATCACCTCTCTTTAAATTCCACTCTCTCTTCTTACCACTAATTATTAGAGGTGTGTAACATTTCCATTGCAATGTAAAATTTATGATGAAAATCGGGTACCACGATCAGTTTCGATTTTACATCATTGGCAATAAAATTAATCACGTCGCAATTAATACTTGAAAATTTGTAGATGCCTACCAAAGAAGATTCAAAAGGATATGTATATAAGTTGTCAACACCTTTACATTTATAACCAGATATAAAAGTTGAGGAAATTGTTACAACTTTGAGTATTGAATTATTTTTTAATAATATAAAGCAATCTGGTTTAATAATGAAACTTCGAATTCGCAATTCCGAAATGTTGTGTTCCAACGCATTTTGATTATACAGAGTAATTTTTTCTGATAGCCTTCTAACAACCTGTGCAAGAGGTTTATTGGGGGTTCGAATTAACTTCACGATTTTTCCTAAATAATTTTCAAAACTGAAACAACTGATCTCGTCCAGTGGTAAGTCAAAATTCTTAACATCATCACTAAGATGAATTAGATTATGAACATTATAAACGACTGATAATTCTCTATAGATTAGAGGAAAGTCTTTCACAAATTTTTTTAAAAGAATTCTTGCACAGTTAATATTATGTTCCGGTCTACTCTCGGCAGAAAGCAATATTCTGAGTGCACAATGAAACAAAAGAAAATGATCAAATAGTTTTTTTGGTAACACACATTTCAGAACAATAACTCCACCATATAAGAGAAATAATCGGAATTCTGTTGCTTTCCAATTTTTCAAGTCGTTTAGAGAACGAGATTTTCTGTTGAATTCATTTGTCAAAAATGTAGCAAATGAAATCAAATGCGTTGAAACTTCTGTTTTATCTTTGTACGATAATTTAATTTTACTTTTGTCAAACCAATATAGTAACAATTTTTTCATGACACCTAAGCAGCACAAGTGCATGTAATCCAAAGCAAAAACTTTAATAACATCAATATTTAGTTTTAAAATTGGGGAAAGTCCGTTATGATGACCTTCTTGTGTTCGATTTCGAAAATTATGGTCCGTTCTTGCAAGTGAATTAATCCCTTTAAAAATCATTCAACCTTTTTTATGTTGTCCTTCTTGCATACAGCGCTCACATCCATATCGACCATTATGGTTTTTAATCGCTTTTAAGTAGGCTCTGGCAGGAGCGTCACATGTAAAGCAAAAAATATTAATTGTGTAAAATTTCTCATTGAAAACCAAACCATTTGCATGTAAATTATTTAATTCAGTTAAAAACTGCGATAAAAAAATATCCATGTTAGGCTTCGTCGTCCCAAAAAATATTTGAATAGGAAAGGGATACACGTTAAAATCTGGGATATACAATTTGCCAAGAATAGGCCAGAACTGTTTGGAAGTACTTTTATCAAGTGGGATACCATCAACATTGAAAATTAAATTTAAATTATTTTGAGAGAATTCAAAAATTTTAGCCATACCGGTTTGATTAGTCAAAAACGACTTCAAACTTTCTTCAATCCCAAAATAAAAAAATTGGCCCGCTGATCCATTTATTCCACTGCAAATCTGAATATTTAAATTTCTTTTGGTTTGTAAATATGTTCTTGGATCCAAAGGAAGATATAAATTCGCATGTTCATTAAGTCCCTTAATAAGATGCCTAAATTGAACATGATTTACTGAAAATTCTTTTGCCCAATTAGCAAGAAATGATGTTAGTTTAGAATGAGGAGCGGAGCTGGACATTTCTTGATGGTCGTGTTCTGAAAAATTTAACGGGAAAGATGATGACTCTACACAATATGTTACATCAGAGGTTTCAGATGAATGGACGTTTGTTTCTTGTATTATCAGCTCTGTAGAATTATTAGCATTGCTATCGATCAAGTTTTGAAAATTATCTGTTAAAGTATTATTAGAGTTCATTCTGGCTCTCTTATTAGTAGCAGCAGGCGATAGATCAACATGTTCAAAATTTGTGTTTTCTGGTGTAAGAACAGAAACGTTTCGAAACTCTCTTTTTTTATATCTGTATTTTGCAGCCCGTTTAGACATCTTTTAGTTATTTGGTGGCTCTGTAAGTATATAATAACAATTAAAAATTTAATTTCTGTAATCATTTAGCATATAAAAAAGTACCTAATAAATTAAAAGTGAACTATATATTTACTAAATCGTATATTTATAGTTTAGGTCTACAGAGAATACATTTTTTGTGCAATAATTTGATTCGAAAATTAGAATTAGGTGGATAGATTTCTACTACATGTCAAACTCAAACATACAACATTATTACGTTACGCCTACTTGAAAAGACCTTTTCATCGCTCCGTAGTAGCCGATTTAAAACAAATAATAAAGAATGGAGTAGGTTCCACATAAAAAGTATATATTATAGTATATGAGTTGAAATTGAAATTAAAATACTGGAAATTAAGAAAGATGTATCATTTATAGAGCTAGTATCGGATATATGTTTATACAAATAGCCACTTTTAAAAAGTATTTTCTGCTGCTTCTAAGAAAACAAAACATTATAGGTAAATGTAAATATATTTGTTAGCCGTCAGTATGTCAACATGTACCGGGTTATCTAATAAATTTATACTTGGAGTAGGCCATGGTTTGAATTACATGTTTGGTAGCGACAAATTCGTTGAAAATTTTTGGCCTATTTTCCAGGGATTTACCGAGATATATATCTTTGTTGGTGTTGCGTTCTTATTTTTTAGTTTAGTTGATTTATACGTTCGTTGTGGTTGTGTGTTGTTAATTCAGTAATAAATCTAAATAATCGTAAAGTATGAGCGATGAGGGTGAAGCAGAAACACCAAATACACCACCAAAGAAAAAAGTTAAGACAAGAAACTGCCAATTTAATAAAGACTGGCTTGAAAATCCTAATTACCACAAGTGGCTAGCAAATGATAAGGATGTTAATATGGCCAGATGTACTATGTGTAAAATTACATTCAACGTTAAATACGACGGCGTCAAAGCTGTAAAATCCCATAGTGGCATTTAAATTTGGAAAAGCTAGCAAGATGTGTGACGTTATGACAACATTTTTTGCTCCCAAGGATTCGAAAGAATCCCATTTAGTCACCATGGCTGAAATATCAAAAACGTTTCATTGCGTAAAACATGGTCTTAGCTACCTTTCAACTGATTGTGGTAAGTAAAGACTAATTTGATCATTTAAATAATGCTCAATAAATATGATTCAATTTGATTAAAAGTTAATAAGCCTTATTTATGATGTACAATGAAACTTTTGCGACTGATATTTCTTTCAGGTAATAAGCTTGATGGACAGATTTACCGAGATTCAGCTATAGCTACCAAAATTCATCTGGGACGGACCAAAATGGAAGCCATCGCGCGCAACGTGCTAGCACCCTATTCATTGGAATTAATAACTAGAAAGCTAAAAGAAAAAAACATTCCTTTTTCGATAGCTACCGACGCCTCCAACAAAGGTAGTAGAAAGTTTTTTCCTCTTGCTGTTCGTTTTTTTGACCCAAATGAAGGAATTCAGGATTGTTTGCTTGATTTTTACGAAGAGGCTGATGAAAGCTCTGAGTCAATTACAAATAGTATATTGAATGCTTTGCAACAACTGCAACTTGATATTGCCAATGTAACTGCATATGGAGGTGATAATGCATCCGTCAACTATGGAAAACATTGCTCTGTTTACCAAAAACTCACACAAATAAAACCAAAGATAATCAAAGCTAATTGTAACTGCCACATATTACACAATGCAGCCAAGCACTCTCTTAAATTATTGAGTTTTGATGTAGAGTCTTTGGTATTAAAGGTTTTCAATTCTTTTAATTGTAGCGCCAAAAACGTGGCAAATCTCAAGGAGTGCTTTCAGTTTGTTCAGCAGGAGTATCATCAAGTATTAAGACACATACCGGTGCGATGGTTAAGCCTTTTTCAAGCTCTCGATCGCTTGTTATTGAATTGGAATGCCATAAAAGCTTATTTCTTGCAACAAGGGGCAGAAAATTGTGATCGTATCATATGGAAATTTGTAGGAGACCAAGAAGACCAACTATCAGATCAACCAACTTTTGCTGAATGCTACATTTATTTTGTCCATCATGTTCTATTTATTTTCCAATCTTCAATTAAAACACTGGAGCAATCCCATTTGGTTATTACGGATGTATATGAAATTATGTCCGGTTTAAGAGACAAATTAAAGAGACGGAAAGAGGATTTATTTTTTGGCTTCAAAACAAATCAGGCTTTAGCGAACTTTACAAGCAACCTTAAATTAATGTTTCAAGAGGAAGTAGTTCAAGTCTACAATCGAGCAATAGAATACTTAGAAAAATGGTTTGATTTTGAAAACAATGTGTTTCTGTTATTTAAATCATTAAATTTGAAAGGCCGCATTCCAGAACTGAATGAGGTAATCTTAATTGCATCGCACATTGGCATGGATCTTCAAGATGCCGATGGCGATAGTCTTTATGAAGAATTATCTTTGCTCCAAAATGCATCTCCTTCTTTCATTAATCAAGATATTTCTGTTGCGGAGAAATGGTGTAACTTTTTTAAGCGAGTGGAAGTTCCAATTTTAAGAAATGTAGTTCAGATGGTTTTATCTGTTCCTTGTAGCAATGCTTATGTGGAAAGGATTTTCAGCATCATGAATCAGCTATGGAATGATGACAGAAACAAATTGTCAGTTGAAATGGTAAAAGCAGAACTTTGCATTCGTTCTAACATCCAGCTCTCTTGTTCGGAATTTTATTCATCATTAAGTGACAAAGCAGAACTTATTAAATCAGCAAAATCAAACACCAAATACCATTTCAAATTTTAAACAGATGTAATGTTTACCTATTTGTATTTTTTAGAAATAAAGTTTTACTTTCTTATTTTAAAATTTTAATTACCATTTACTTTTGAAAAATCGAATTTATTACTCGCATACTTTGGGTTCCCATAAAAAATATTTATTGATAAATTTTGACAAAATTGGGGCGTGGTCCCAAGAATTTTTCGTCTGTCTCGCGATAATTGCGGCGCTTTTCATTAAATCACCCCAAAGGCCGGTTTCCTGTAATCAGAAAGGTGGCAACCCTACATATGCAACGCTGACCGCAGTAAAACAAGAGGAGCGTCTGCAGACAGCCCCGAGCAACCCAAGATTTAACGCGCGAATTTTAAATATGTTCTATATAATGCCATATATTTTCGTACAAATATGCATCAAATTATGGTATAGTTATATTTCATCGAGATTTAATATATCTTTTTAAAAGTCTAGTGGCAATAAATAGAGAAAATTTTCAAATTATATTATTTATTAAAATAATTACAGAATAATACATATTTCTTTAAATATAATTTATATCCGTGTTTCCATATCATAACCATCATCACACAAACCTATCATCATACCATACAACATAAATTTAGTGACATCAGAGTTCAGTAGCGAGTAGTAAAATAGTAATAATGTTAAGAAAATGGTTAGAAATAGTTATAGAGTAAACGTCTTTATATATACATATTTTCATTTCTATGCTAATCACTTTAGTTTTTAGGATGGATATGAAGAAAAAATTCAGTGAAGTAAGTAATGAAGTCATTTATTCTTGCGATGAATGCAAAAAGAATTTTAAAAGAAAAACAGCTCTTATTTCCCATAAATGGAAACATGAAACGACACATATAGTCCAGGCGCTAGAGGTAGTTGAGTATACAAAGTCCGAGTGACGGCAAGTATGACCGGATTCTTATACCTGAGACCCTAAATAATGACAAAACACATCTTGCCGCGAGGTGTGATGGTCCCTTCCCGCTCCCTTCACATCTCCTCTTCACCCATACAGTAAGCATAGCGCGCGTACGCGTTTAGTGTGTTTCTACATCTATTGACTCAAAGACGTTGCTTTGTTAAGTCGTGTTTTTGTATATACATATAAAATAATAGTATTTTCGTAAATTCTTAGTATCTGTTTAAAGTGTACTGTATTGAAAAACGTTAGAAATGTCTTTAGAAGTGGTTAATTTGAAAAGAAAAAAACCTAACGAACAATTTTGCTTATTTTGCGATAATTCAAATGATTTAGTGAAAAAACCAAGGACAAGGACGCTGCTAAATATTAAAGAAGCAGCAAATAGAAGAAAAGACAGCATTAGTGAGAAGTTTTCAAAACTATATGATCTAGACTCCACAAAACAAGAATTTTCATGGCACCAAGACTGTTTAGCCACTTATATTAGTGAGGAGAAAATAAGGCGTCGAGAAATTGCGTTGTATAAAGAAGAAGAAGCGTCTGCTTCAACTTCCAAAGCAAGCGTGGAGGAGCTTACTCCAAAATCTCGTTCGTCATCAAGGACTCCGGCAGCGTTGAAAAAATCGTTGAAATGCATATTTTGTAAGAAGGTAACAAGAAACAAAGATAAGCAGCTACATTTATGTTCCGAAATTTCAGCAGCGCAAAAAATTTTTAGTACTGCACGTAGAAAAGAAGACCATGTTTTCATTGAACTTAGTACTTGTCAACGGCCTGAAGATTTATTTGCTATCGAAGTGAGGTATCACAAACATTGTTACCTTGATTATTTAAGATTACCGAGAAGTTCTCAGATGCCAGCCGGTCGACCTTCAAATCAGATCCCTAAAGAAATACTTATCGATGCATTTGACAAATTAATAGATGAAATGAAAGACCAGTTACCAACACATTCCTTTGAAGTGCGCTTCTTAGCTCAGCGACTCGCTGTACTTACAAACATTGAGGGTGCAGTGATCGAAAATCGTGTAGTGAAATCGCTACTTATTGATAAATTTGGTGAAAACATATTATTTTCTTACCCGACTGATCGATCAAAATCATCATTAGCGTTTATGGGAAATATACCATTGACGGAAATAATAGAACATGTTCGGAACATCAATTCAAAAAACAACATCATTGAGACTGCAAAAGCATTGCGTCAAGAATTATTAAAAACAGAATTAATACCTAGTGGATATTTACGTGATGAAAATTTGGTTCAAGTATTATTAGAAAATGGAAAATTGTCACATACATGGGAGATTTTTCTGCAAGCTTTGTTTAATGCAAAAAACCAAAAGTTGAGCGCGAACTATTATAAAAGAGCATTATCTGTATTTTATGACATATTTTTTATAGTTACTGACAAGCAGACACCAAAACATATAGCTTTAGCTGAATCAATTCATCACTTAACTAGATCTAAACAGCTGATAAGTATATTAAATAAGTTTGGACATTGCATTGTAACGAAGTTCCTCGTTAATTGTACAAATTAACATTTTTTAGGTCCATATTTAATTTATTTGTCAATATTAAATTAAAAGTATGTGTGTTATTTTGTTCAAATATTAATTTTGTATAAAGTGATTTGGATGGACCTGTATATATATTCAGTTGTAATGATAATTCATGTTATTTTTAATGGAAAAATACCAAATGTCTACGTCATGCTCAAAGTCGCGGTTCATGTCAGTTTCGTGCGCAAATTGTTATGTTTTGAACAAGTTTTTACCTACCTACGTAGGGGGGTTTTCACATATATAAAGGCCCCATCGTGTGTGTCTCGTTCATTTATTTCTCCAATCCGTCCGCTACCCTACACCACTCTCTATTCAGCCTTTTAATGGCATGGAAGAGTCTGGTTCAAATCCTTGAAAACGCACTACTTTCAGGTCTTTAGTACCGTGAAATGGTCGTTTCAAAAAATCCGCTAAATCCGTCCGAATGTGTCTCTTTCACTCAGACCAGGAGTCGTGGGGAAAGTGCCACTTTACCGCTATAACCAATATCCCGTCAAAGTCAGACTTCGATGTCGTGACTGTATTAAAAAATCCGCATTTAATAACAATTCTTTATTTCAGAGACGTTAAATTTCCAATATTATGTGTAAACACGCCGTAAATTCAAATAGATTATTCGCGCTTACGAACCGCAATAAATGTAAATGCATTAGTTTTTCACCGTGTAGCGATAGTAAAGATGTTCGAACCCGTACCGCTTTAATAATTTAATTCACGATAAACTTATCAAAAAAATTTCTTCATGCGAGCATGAGACGTAACATGGAAATAATTTGTAGAACAATTTAAATTGATCTGAGTATGCATTTTACCTCAAATTAACCGACACGTATCATATTTCATGTATAATTTTGTTTACATTAATAGATAAAATGCACTGGGATTTGTAAATAATAGTTCAGGGGCTAAAGTTGTATAAATGTTCAATCTTACTTTTAATCACGACTTAAAGAGGTCACTGATGAGAATTTATTTTTGTATTTGATTATGTTGATATTAAGCAGATCTGTGTATGTGTATAAAAATTGTAAATTGTAAATAGGAATAAACAAAAATGTGTATTAATTGTTTTGATATGGTTTTAGTAATAATAAAGACTAATTATTCTATTTAATTTTTTTCAAATAAGTTTCCACACGTGTTTCTTTTTACCGTTTAATAATGAGTTAGAGAATATAGTATTTTCAATGAATATTAAGATACATTAAAATAAAAGAAGAAGTACTCACGTTTTCTCCACTGTGTTAGTCGAAGAGCTTATTAGTCTCATGTCACAAAAGTCACAACACTTCAACCGCCATATTTAGCAATATTTAAATAGTTAATGCCAACCGGACGAATGTCATTCCGCTAGATATTGATGCCTGAGTATATAGGCAACCCGAAGTGCTGTATATTTTGGTGGCATTCAGAAGACATGTCTTATGCCGTTCGCTTGCTCTGGTATTACGTAAGCAAGTAGCACCGTGTTATAAGTAAAGCAAGCGAGCAGGTTAGCTATAAAAAATTACAAGAGCTTGATTTAGAATTAACAATTTCAATTGCGTGTGACGATGCAGAAAAAAAGTTGCTCATTCCTAAGACTATAGTGAAAAATTCATCGTTATTTCTTCATGGTGCCATTGACAACAACGATTTCAATGAAGAAACATTAAGCGGTAAAGACTCTACCCATGTAACAGCAATGGTAATTTATCAGGAAAAAAATCCAATCGAGAATGAAACAAATCTCGTTAAACTGAAACCTACAACTGAACAGTTTGAGTATGATTTGAAGGCCTTAAATTTTCAAGAAATTCATCACTTCAAAGCAAGCGGAGCCTTTAACATCTGATTATGTTAACAGCGGCTGTCTACTAACTTCCACTAACAATTACTCACAATTTGATACTTTGCTCTGGGTTTTATGTAGATTACAATTTGATCAATCATTGAACAACTTTTATCGACCATTGAAGAACTCGATACCAGGATGGACTCCATTCCAACAATTACTATCATGTGAGAATTCTCCTATATCTACAATTGGATTTAGCCCGGTGATTCCTCAGCCACCGACTTCAAAAGATGTTGTGTATACTGCCATGAGAAATTTTGTTAAATTATCTTCATCCTTAAATAAAAATATAGCTGTTCTTTCATGCGACATGTCAATTTACCTGATAGCAAAAAATATCCAACAAAGTAGTCAAGAATTCCAGGGATTAATATTGAGAATTGGAACATTTCATCTACAAAAAAATTTCATACGATGTTTGGGCCAATATATAGAAGGAAGTGGACTGGACAGCATTCTTGTAGAAGCCAATGTTTATGGTGAAAATACTTTGGCATCCATTCTTAAGGGTGCTCAGTATAACAGAGGCATTAGAGCACGTAAACTTATGTATGAAGCATTGAGAAGCATACAGCTTACAGAATTTATTGATTATATGAGTTTATCTGAAGATGGGGCTTTTATCGATCAATTGCAGCAGTTGAATATTTGTCTTCAAGAATTAAGAGAAGTAACTGTAGATAAGGATCGTACCGGCTTAAGCGATAAATATAACCAGCATAAAACCACAATTGAAACATTTTTTTCCCATTTTTCTAAATTTTTGAATCATATGAGCACTGAAAACGAACTATTCAAATATTTGAATAATTACTGTGAAATGATAGAAATTCTTTTGAATTCAATTATAGCTGACAGAAGTAATAACTATGAATTACATGTATTGTCTACTCGACAATTTTTACCTTATTTTTTTTCTATGAATCACACAAATTATATTCGTGGGGTGACACTTTATTTGCAAGATATGTTAAAATTACATGCAGACGTCGTACATGATCTGAAGAGAGGAATGCATGCCGTCAAACGAACTGCAGGAACATTCAATGCAGTTGGTTGCGACTTAGCACTAGAACAGTCTCAGAACCGATCTTCTGCAGTGACTGGAGGCTTAATTGGTATCACTAAAAATGAAAAAGCAATGCAAAGATGGTTGCTTCTGTATCCTTTCAAAAACAGCGTACACTCAATGCTTACTTCATACCTTGGAATACAATCTGACACTACAGGTGACATTAATAGTCATAATGAATGGACGCAATCGAGAATTAATACGGACGAAAACGATGTTGAAAGTATCATTAAGTGTTTCAAAGGTTGCAGTCCATTTAATACTAATGGGGAAGGCGTGTTGCGCAATATTGTCACTGGTGAACTTGCGGAAGAATCAACTTCGCGATGCTTACTTAATGTTAAAGAAAATGGGGAGACTCTCTTAACTACATACGAAAATGAAAGATTTTTCCAGAAAACTAAGAAATTATCGGACCCTATACAAAAAACTAAATTTTACAACTTTAAAGACACTCCTTCGAAATCAAACAAAAATACTTCCAACAAAAAATTGCAAGACGTAACAGACATAACAATTTTCCAAAAATCATTCATGACGGCTTCTCAACGTGGACTTAATACAAGGATATTAGCATCGTATGAAGTATTGAATTACTGTAAGTATCTATTTGACAGAGATGGATTTTACAGGAAATCACCAAAATCACAGCTCCTCGTTGAAATTCAGAAAAATTATAAATGTGGTACAAGCTCTCAGCAAGATTTAATAAATTTCAGGGCCAGTTGTTCATAATCAGCTTAAACATGGGCTTTAGGAAACCAAGTTTATAAATTAAACCAGGCTTAATTATTGTTCTGTTGTTCGGTGCACGGAATGAAGCTCGCTTAACTAAACCAAGTTTAAAGTGATTTAGTTTATATTGGTAGCACTGAAAATGAGTTGTGTTGCATACTTCATCGTTTTGAGACTGATGTCATATGTCAATTGAAAACAGCTGATAGGCTGATACTTTTTTACGACGGTTTTGTGAAGCGTATGTGTTGGATATAATGGACTGTGATATGGATAAGAAAGGAAAACGTTGCCCCAATTTTAGCAAAACTGAGGAACAATTGGTATTACAGCTGGTGTCCAAATATGCCAAACAAGTTGAGTGTAAAAGAAGTGATACTGATACCAATAAAATAAAAAAACAGGCATGGGAGACTATTGCAAAGGAATTTAATAGTTTAGGAAACGGCCAATTTCGTGATCCAGTTGCTTTAAGAAAAAAATACGAAAACGTTAAGAAAATTACTAAAAGAAAACATGCCATTGAAAAGATGAGTTTTTATAAAACTGGTGGTGGCCCTAGCTGCTCACAGTCAGCTACTCTAATAACAACTGATGAGGATAACCTTATTTCAAGCATTATTTCAACTCAAGTGGACGGCTTCACTTCAGAATTTGATGGTGATGTCATAGATGGTATTGTAACCCGTAAATATTTTATCAATGTCTTCTTATTTTTTATATTTGTTATAGAGGTCATGAGTAATACTCAAGAGATTGTAATCGATGAAGAACCAGTAAACAACCTTAACAAGAGAATTCAGTCTCCGATATTAATAACTGTACCGCCTACAATCCCTGAATATTGTAACCAAATTAATGAACCTAATATCATAACTGAAGCAGTTGTAGAGGAAAATTCTTCTGAAAGTGATAATAATAGTAAGGCATTGAAAACAATAAATGTCCAAAATCAAACACTCAAAACTAATATGCTTCCCAGTGGATGGGGGAAATATACACCAGAAATGTTGAAGAACCCGAAACATGAGGCCTTAAAATCTGGTCCTAAAGGCAACAAAGTTACAGTTGGTAAATTTTACTGTGTTTTAGATGTATGTAATTTTGTAATTGATTAATCTTTTTCCAGGCAATTGTCGAAAGACTGATCTGAAAACAAAACTAGGACAGTGGGCAGCAACAAAGCAGCTCTTTGTCAACACACAAGAAGAATGCTTCAAAAGAGAGCATGAATTAACTATGGCACATAAAAAACAAAAACATGAACAAGAAATGAGACATGCTGAGGAGTTGCAGCAAGAGAGACTTCGGCAAATGCGAGTAGAACATGAACTGAAAATTCTGGAAATGAAAGGAAACAAATGAAATGCACATGTATACGTAATTTATATTCAAATTAAAGGCAATACAACTAGAGGTGATTTGATTATTTCTATAATAGGAGTGCAAAATGTTCTGCTATTAATCTATGACGAACAACATTATTTGCATTGATTTCTCTGTTGTCTTCCACAAGATCAGCATTTATGTCCGCAGCAAAGTCTAATTCTGCTTCCACTTCTTCATCATACTCAAATTCCATGTTTTCCCCCATTTCTATTGCAATGTTATGTAACACGGTACATGCTATTACAACCGCTTCCACTTTGCGATGGTCTAATCTAATACCTAGAGCAAGTATTGGAAAGCGTCGTTTTAATACCCCAAAAGATCTTTCAATGGGATTTCGTGTTCTGATTTGGCTTTCGTTAAAAAGGTTTTCGGCCTGGGTTTCTGGATTTCTTAATGGTGTTATCAAGTAAGGTTTTATACCATAGCCACTGTCACCAACTATAACACTGTTATTTCCAAAATCATGGGTTTCTAACTTCGCTCTAATTCTTGAATTTGCAAAAATATTGGCATCATGAGCCGAACCTGGCCATCTACAAACAACATCTAAAAATTTCAATGAAGCATCACACACTGCTTGTACGTTATAAGAGAAATAGTGCTTTCGGTTGCGAAACAGTTCAGCTTGTTCACCCCCTGGACTTTGAATTTTGACGTGGGTACAGTCTACCGCACCAATACAATTAGGAAATCTAGCAATGGAATAAAATTCCTGCTTCACACGTGCAATTTCCATTGGGGTTGAAGGCAGTCGAACAAAGTGGGGTCGTTGGCTGGCTATTGCTCTTATTACTTTATTGACCATACGACTTGCTGTTGATTTCTCAATACCAGTACAATCGCCAACTACTTGTAGGAAACTGCCAGTTGCCAGACACCTCAATGTAACTAGTACCATTTCTACAGGAGCCAAAGCGTGATTCCTACAATAAAAGCAACAGAATGTGCTGTGAAATTCTAAATTGATATTAATAATTAAGCATGAATACCTGTCGGAAGTATTTCGTATTTCAGGTTCAATTTCCTCGGTTATTAAAATAACGACTGCTTTAGATAAACGAAATCGTGCAATAAATTGGTTTTCAGTTAATATTTCAAAATGGTCAGGACGTTACTGGTACTGCCTCGGCGCTCTAGGAACCACCACATGTTCTATCAACTCACGAAAGTCTTCGTCATCCGTCAAATCGTTATAATTTTCCATTTAATCGTGAATGGCTAAACACAAACACTTTTATGAAGTTGTGAGGTTATGTTTGCACGTTTCGGTTCCAAACCGGGTTTAACCCATTAAACGGTCGATCACGGCCGCTTTATAAAACTCACACTTAAACCAAGGTTTAACGTAAAGCCTCCCTGGTACAACACAACATTTCTCGTAAACCGAGTTCAAATTAAAACCTGGTTTAAACTAGCTTTGAACAACTGGCCCTAAATACTTTCAAAATTTATATTATTGATGGTATGGCACTTGTTCACAAAATTCAGTTAAATAAATTCAATACTTTTGGTGATTTTGCCGAGGCTTTCTTCAAAAAAATTATGGAATTTTTTACTTTGCCTGGCGTTAAGAGAATAGATGTAATATTTGATAGATATGACGATATGTCTATAAAATTTTTGGAGACAAAATTACGGAGTAGAGGCCAGATCATTAAAAATATCATAATTTCCAGCCATTCAACAAATATTCCTGCTGATTGTAAAGCTTTTCTTACTAACGCTCATAATAAATTGCAACTCCTTCGATTTCTTTGCGCTAATGCTCCAAAATATGCACAAGTAAAAGAAGACTGCGAGATGTATATTTGTGGAGGATTCGATGATCCAACTAAATGTTTCAAGTTGCAAGGATCTTTAATTTGTGAGGTACTTGAATTACAATCAAACCATTTAGAAGCTGATTCAAGAATGTTCGTCCACATATTTCACGCAGTAAGGATTCAATCTGCTCATATTATCATAATCAGCGCTGATACAGATGTATTCGTCTTGGCAGTTTATTTCTGGAAATACTTAGCAACTATTGGGTGTCTCGGTCTATGGTTCGACGGTTCTCACACAAACAAATGTTTTCTAGGATGCCATTTGGCTGCTGAATCCCTGGGTGAAAACATATGCAATATTTTGCCAGCATTACATGCTGTAAGTGGTTGCGACACTACTAGTAGATTTGGTAGTAAAATGCAATGGTTGAAAGCTGCGTCTGAAGATTTTGTACAAACAGCTCTCATACCTTTAGGAAACCTTGACCTAAATAATGAGCAATTGAAACAGTTAGTAGGGTAGATTGGACAGTTCTGGCCCCACCCCCACCACCATTACCTCCACCCCCCACCACTCAATCCCCCACCACTCCCCCACCACTAATTTTAGTTCCGAACGCGGCCACCGTGGATTTGCAGATGGCGCTGTGGTCGGCGCGCAAAATCAATATACAGGGTGTCTCAAAATTATAAATACATATACAGTATGGTACTTTGTGACGTATACAGGGTTAGAAAAAGCAAGATGGCGAATCCAAGATGGCCGCCAAAATTTTCAAATTATGGCAGGGCGTTTCAAAAATCAGAAAAGCAAGATGGCGAATCCAAGATGGCCGCCAAAATTTTCGAATTGTGGCAGGGTGTTTCAAAAATTAGAAAAAGCAAGATGACGAATCCAAGATGGCCACCAAAATTAAATACATATACAGTATAATACTTGTATTAATAAAATATGAATATACAGGACGTTTCAAAATAAACAAG
The DNA here is from genome assembly GCA_963170755.1 of Amphimallon solstitiale. Classification (NCBI taxonomy): domain Eukaryota; kingdom Metazoa; phylum Arthropoda; class Insecta; order Coleoptera; family Scarabaeidae; genus Amphimallon; species Amphimallon solstitiale. The sequence goes on along the minus strand of OY720677.1, from coordinate 84,069,771 downwards.
GGTGTAAGGAAATAAAAGATTAGATTCTATAAACAAAATTTATTTTTATATACAATTAAACTTATTATCTAGTATCACATTTATGGACTAATCAATCAACAGTATTGGTATACCAATTAGCAATATCACCTAGTTTCATTACTTCAAAATCATAATGAAGAGTAGTAAAAGAAGTATGTAGCACTTCTAACATTAGAAAAGCGTTTAATGAATTTGACTGACCCTCTATTAATTTAACAATATTGCTATATAGATCACCGCTTAAGTTTATACAAGATTTCAACAATGTATTATAAAAACTAGGGAACTCACTATCAGCGAAAAATGATAATTTATATTTAATTAGTGGTTGTAAATTAAATAAATTATTATATGTATCATTTGATAATACCATCTGCTGATTTCGACTACTTATTCGTATAACACTGATCGTTTTATATGTCGAGATTTCAATTTGATGATTGGGGCTGCAACTCTCAGTCTTGCAAAATTCCGCCCATTCTTCCAATGTGAAGAATATGCAGTTTGTTGGGGAACGAATTTGAACGATAGGTGTGAATCCAGCTGCTGGGCTAAGGCCGATGATGAGCCACTTGGAACCACTTTTGTTGAGGAAGTATGATGACTGTCCAATTAGTTGTTTTTCTTTAACGATGTTGTCTTCAATCATTTTAAGCGAATTATCAATAAATTCATTGTAAGTTTCTGGAAAGAATTAAAAAAATTATATAGATATAAGTTTATATAATTTGCATTCTTACTAGCTTCCATTTTAATATTAGAACATAAAAATATGTGTGAACTCAAATGCAACCAAACTAATACTGATTAGTGAAATATTAGTGGGGATACTTACTCAATTTGAAGCGACAAATCAACTCCATCCGAGGCATGCGCAGGGGACCAGCTAAGGAGGTGGTAAATCGATCTTATAGTGTCCCCAGGCCAGAGTGTGGATACCATCCCCATTAATCCAGCGTTTATCATCGTGAGGTGATAAGGCTAGTTTATTTTGTTCGACCGAATAGATATTATGTAATTTAGTCCGAAATAGATTCTGTTTTTTTAATATTAAATTTTGTTCGAGTAAACAACCGCGATAATCCTCCAAACTAATTTCATCTCGCACAACATTTTTTTTTACACCTTTCGCTTTTTTAATTTCCCTACCCTCAACCGATAGGGTATACATTTTCGCGCGCAATCCAACAAACTCACTCATTATACTACCCGCGTTTTCATCCTTAAATAAACCTAAAACGGCCTTGTTTTGTTGTGCTATGTTGAAGACATTATTAGCCGAATAGTTCGAAGTATCGAATTTTGAAATATTTTTCTTAATGTCGCGGTATATATCATTACTCTCCACTTTTAAAATAAAACTGTCCGTATCCATATAACACAGACATACCTTTTCTGCATACTCGCGTTTCAAAAAATTATAGAAAAAGTCATACATTAAATATTTCGAAAGCTCCAAGACGGAGAAGCCAATATAAATAGGTTTATTATATACAATTTTTAACTTCTCCATCTGGATAGCTACAAAGTTTTCAGAAAAGATACTAACACTCTTAAAATTTGGTTTCGCGATTAAACTACCAGCCCCGCGACTTTTACCATGGTCCTCCCAATGTGTGACCAATTTGACATCTACTCGCTTATCAACATTCTCCATGGTTTTACCATATACAGAGTTGTTCATAAGCTTGTAGAAGTCTTTCTCGAAATCATTCTTAGCTTGCTGACGTAGGCTGGTGTTTAGGTCGATATAATTTTGAAGCCAGTTTGATTGGTTGAATTTCAAAACACGATGAATTTTGGTGATTTTAAGGCCGAAATGTAACGCTTGCTTTAAAGTTCTATAGTGTATGACATATTTCTCTTTATTTTGTAAATTAGCGATCAGCTTTTTATTTTGAAATTTAGATGTGGGAGGTACCATGTTTTCGGGTAGAAAAGGTAAGTCGTTATGCTCATCATGCAATGTTACAGGATACTCAACATCTACTTCCAAAAAATAACCAATCTGTGAATCATCAGCGACCCCTGAGATATTTAAATTGTCAATTTCATCTTGACTAACCCAACTAAACCCGCCGAATGGTAGATACTGCGACATCGCCCACCCATACAAATTGTTCGCGTCCCAATAAGCTAGATAGGAACTTGGAGCACTCGCATCATAGCTAGATATATATTTATTATTTGCTGTAGCGTGCCGCAAAGATACCTGACACAACCCACCCCTGATACTCCGCTTAACAAAATGATGCATGTCGATGTCAGTGAGTAGCTCCAGTTCAATTTTGGTATGCTTCAACATAGCATCCCAAGACAGGCCAGGGCTGGTGTAATATTGTACTGGATCCAAACTATATGTATCACGACAAATTTTTCTAAAGTTTTCAAAAATATCAGCCAAAAGTAAAACATCTGTTTTTAAATATAAATTTGAATATTCTAATAAATTCTTACATCCAAATGTATTCCAAACAGTTTGTGCGTGTTGATATTCAGCAACCGAAATATCCTCATTGCATAAAGAATTGAAAAAATCGCGCTTTGCCGGTAAGGCCGGTTCAAACAATCGCCCAAAGGTGTCTATATATTGGTATGGGAATACACCCTTTTTTCTAATTAAATTGAATTCCGAATCTACGGGAAACGCCCGTCTAACATTTTTGAAGTCTTGTGGGTCTAAATTTTTCGCTAGTTTATCAATAGAAGACGCCATGAACCGAAAACTATCTAAAAACCGTAGATTTATACAAACATTTCTTTTCTCGCCCGATTTATCTGTATAATCACCGACCAAAACTTTCGCGCTGAAACTAATATACCGTTCTTTATTAATCGGAATCACATCAATATTTAAATTTTGTTGTGCCAAATCTCTCAAAAATAGATGGCTATCATACCCGCTCAAATTATGATAAAAGATAGGGACAAATTTCGGAATTTTGAAGTTGAGATTACAATTAGAATGAGGGGCCCCTCGAAACGCTCCCGTAATGTGGCAGTGATCTCTCACTCTATCTCCGTTGAGAGATAGTTCACATATGTGGCAAATCACGGCCTCATTATATAATTTTTGTTCGCTATTATTTAAATAATTCATCGGCGCGATAGTCTTTAAATAGTTTTCATAGATTAGCTTAACGTCTTCTATCAATTTTTCAACAAACACCGTTGAACAATCTAAACCGGCATACGTGACAAATTTATTTAAATTTGCATCAAACGAACACACAATTTGATATGCAAAACTATAAGGAATATGTTTGAATGTTTTATTTGTATACGAATTAGCTGGATCACCGCTGCATGTGTGAATTGGTTGGAGAATACTTTCAAAATCGGCATAAACAACAAAAGGAACGGTCATTTTCTTATCATAACCATCAAAACGTAAAATGTTTTGTGGTATCATATTTCCAAATTTAGTTTTTCGCGCATCAGTTGAGGGTAGTACGGTGTAAACGTGATTGCAATCATTCTGTTGATGGGTGTTTAATTTTTCAATAGTACTGAATCTCACTAAACACCCATCGCAGATGTATATCTGACCATCATGCTTATTTATTTGAGATGAAACTAGCCTGGAAAGATTTTTTATTAAAACATAATGCGATTTGACCCCGTCTTCCAAAAGTAATAAATTGATATGAACAGCTTTCCTGTTCCGCGTAAAATAAATCGGCCCCACCACCTCATGATTTTTTGTGTCATCATTTATAGCCAAAGCGTAAACGTTAATACTTAAATTATTCATTTCTTCAATTTTAGAAATGTCTTTAATTTTAACCGGGAATTTAATACCTTCTAAATTTAGGACGCTGGAGTAATGAGGATAACTACCCACTCTCTCTACTTTTTTGTTGACAGGATGGAGTGCTGCTACAAGCGACCAACCCAAGCATGCGTCATCGGAGTTCTGAATGTTGACACACGCTTTTTTGTTTCGGATCGAGGGGGGTAGTTCCAAGTAAGATGATCCCCCAAGAGGTTGGTATGTGTTGATGTTAACCTCTAAATGTGAGACCATCTTAAATGCCCAATTACTCCCTCTCTCCGAAAACTCTTCCGACTTCGACTTTATAATAGCAGCCGCCTGGTCAAAGACGTCCTCCAAGTCAGACCACTCGGTGACAATGGTGTATCGAGTATTAAATGATTTTAAGTCGACTATTTCCTCATCTGCTATCGCTTTAACATAATGAGCAAATAGCTCTAACTGTACCTTAATACCCGATACAGCCCTAGCCAGAACGTCTTTAATCAGGCGGCACACTTTAATTTTCAAATCTGCCAAAAAAGTTAATATATCAGAATTTTTATTGCCTAAAATTTTGTAACTCGCGACCCGGTTTTGGAATGAGGAATTAATTTTAAACACTCCATCCTGCAGCATAAGTGTGTTATTAATCAAATGCTGTTGCGAGCGAAGATGTCCCCTATATAGAGAATTATTAGGGAAACTCAACCCGCAACAGCTTACCTGAGACACATCTCGACTAGTAGATGGAGCAGCATCCACTAGTCTATTAGAACTTGTGGATGGTACAACATCTACTTTAACCCTCTTCTTAGATGGTCCACCAACATGCTCACATGTGTCCACGCCCTCCCCACAAATACCGCAAATAAAATTGCGGTGGAGGGCATTTACATGCCGCTTCAGACTATCCCTTCGGGAGAACGTTTTTCCGCATATACTGCAATTCATTTCTGCAAAGAAATAAAAAATAAAAATCAAAAATAATAATTAGGAATTTTAAAGAAAAATTATTATATAATAATTCAAATTATCTTGAAAAAATGTGTCAGATTGATATGAAGCATCACTGTATATCAAAAAATACTGTTTATAATATTTAAAGACGCCCCAAAATAATTTAAAAACATATGTTAATATGTACCGATTTTACTAAAAATCTAATGAGATATCAAGAGTACACTCGTAAATATAAAATTTGCTATAGCGGTTTATATTAAACACCACTGTATACTGTTTATAATGAAATATTAAAAAAACAAATTTAAAACTAGGTGATTAATATTTACAAAATACATTGAAGAAGAAGAAATTTTAAAAAAATAATTATTACTTACTGTTCTAATAATAAGAGCTCTAACTAGAAACAATAACGATGTACTCTCAACGAGGTTGCAGTGTTTACTGAAGTTTAGAATAAGAAATATTCTATTTTATTCAAGCATTAGTAAAACAATTGTATGTGTAAACTACTACTTCCGGTCTACTGAATTTAATAAAAATCTAATGAGATCGCAAGAGGGATATATTACACTCGAGTTAACAAGTCCTTTCTCTCTTATAAGTTTTTAAAAAGTTTTATTTAAAATTACAAATTTAAAAGAAAGAACAAGGAGTATTGCTAAAGAGTTTTATTCAACAATATACTAATCTACATTTGTCATGTTCGTGCTTATATACTAATTCTCTTATCGGGATGCGCTTTTCCTGGAATTCTCCGGGATGCAGTGTGTCGCGTCATGTAACTCCTCCGCCGCTAGTTGAAAGCCTCATCTGATGTCTTGTTGGACGAAGGTGTGGATTTCATATGTGCGGTCAGCTGTTGGAGCCGTTGTCTCTTCTTTAGAATTGTTGACCTGTACTTGCATAACAACCACATGCCTAAGCATAACATACATATTATTAATAAAATGTCATATATTGAAATAGGTTGTTTATGCAGTTGTACGTTACTGATATTTTCTTGCAGTTCCTGGAAATTTTCTTTAATTTCTTGAAAGTTTTCTTTATCTTCTTCGCTGAGAGGTTCTAATGGGTTTGAAGTTATTTGTAAATTATTTAAATTAGGCAATTTAGGTAAAATTATATCGTGATTTTTATTTTCAAGAATTTTTAAATTTACTTCATTGATTCTAACATTACATGCATTACTTTTGATTTCAATTAGAACAGTTTCTTTTATTAATATAAACTCTTTTAAATTATTACATTGCTTTATAGCTTTTACTGCATTAGGTAAAGTTACAATCCATTTATTTATATCAAACATTTGAATTTTAGTTTCTTGAAGTTTTATAAAATCGAACATGCATGACTTATAATTATTAGAGAATGCTAAAAGTTGAATTTCGCAAACAGTATCCTGGTTGATGAATTTTTCTTCTTGGTTCTCACAGATGTACACCTCTTCAGTTACTTCTGGGCATTTTTCGTTTACTAATACATACTTATTTTCACTTATCGCTACATAGGGTTTTGTAGGAGTAATTTGTCGGAATAGTGTTTCGTTAATTTGCATTGGGAGTGGAAATACATGATAGAAATGATAGGGTTCATTATTGATCAAGGGTATTTGTACAATGAACATTATTCTGTCATCTTTTATATATGATTTGATTTTTATTATTTTTTCTAAAGCATGGACATTTGTTTCAGTTGGCTCCAAGGGTAATTTCAAGGAGTTGCCTAACTTAAGGGTTCTCATTTCGTGAACTAAATCATTTGTAGATAGGATTGCTGGATGATAAATTTCTCGCTTTGCAAACGTAATAGCGTTTATAATTATATCCAAATTTTCATTGATTATATTTATTAGAAATATCATTTGATTAAAGATACTTTCGACTCTAATTTCATATAGATTTGCTTCCAGTTTTCTCAAATGTCTTTCAAGTAACATTTGATTTTTTTGTATTACTTCTGTAGTATGTTCGAATTTTTCGATGGCTTGTTTCACTAATGAAATTTGTTTGTTTGCTACATCTTTTAATTTATGTTGATTGTCTACTAGTTCTTGAATTGCTTTGTCATACTTTTGTGCGTCTTCACTGTCAAGATTACCTGTGACAGCTTTGATAATTCCTCCAAGAAGGTTTAATGCTCCTCTGCGGTTCCTGTGTTTCCGATCTGGTATTATTTCAGATAATTTTCCTTCCGCTGCTTTTATTCTGTGTTCCAAAATGTTCTCATAATTCTTGATTTCTAATTGTCTGCTCTCATCCCATGTCATTGTATTTATAATTTGTTTTTGATAATAGATATATTTTTCTTTAATTTCTTCAGTTCCATTCACAAGAGGTCCTAACGAATACAAATTTACTAAATTCCAATGAGTCTGTGTAGTGTACATGGATCCTAGACTTATTGGTAGTATGCCCGTTGTTGTATCGACGTTGATTATATTAATGGTTCCCCAGATGCGATGGATTCCACATCCGACGAGGCTGGAACAATTCCTAGTTTTAGGTTCTTTATATGTACTTTCCTTATCTTATTTTTGTCATCAATTACTATCGCGGTATTATCTTCGTTAATTTGTTTTAGTTTATACGGTCCCTGATACATATACGATATTTTACCACTGCGTGTATTTATTTTAACGTATACTTCTTGACCAATTTTCAGTTGAGCATCCTTGGTATTTTCGTTCCTTTTTCTAATGACGTTTTCTTTCTGTTCTTGCATTCTATTACTGATTTGTTCATACAGTGTTTTAAGACGACTTTTGTGATTATGCACGTATTCGGAATAATATCGTTTATCGTAATACATATCAAATGGTTCTCGATTGCCTGAGTGTCCAAATATGAGTTCGAATGGAGTAAAATTTGTGTTTGAATGTACTGAATTATTGTAAGCTAAAATTGCTAATCTCATTAGTTTTGTAGTATCCTCTGTTTCATCTCGTTTTAATAATGTTCTCATATGTTCGACTAAGGTTGAGTGAAGTCTCTCTATATAGCTGTTTGAATTAGGATTGTTCGGTGTTGTTATATGCAATTTTATTTTATGACCTTCTAGTAATTCTTTTATAATTTCATTACAAAATTCCGTGCCTCCGTCACTGATTATTTCTCGTGGCAGGCCAAAATTGGAAAAGTATGTAATTAATGCATCTGCAGTATCGACAGCATTTTTGCTACTTATCGGTATAGCTTGAGCAAATTTTGAAAATGCATCTATAATGGTAAGAAACTTTTGTTGATGAATAACAAACGTGTCCATATATAATTTTTGAAATGGAATTTCTAATTTTTCAGTTAAATTTAGACTAGGGTGTAATGGATGTCTATCATACTTGCTTTGATTGCAAACTTGACATTTCTTTATGAAGACACTTACTGAAGCTTTCATGTTATTCCAGTAATATAACCTTGATAGTTGTTTTAATGTTTCTTCTATTCCTCTGTGGTTATTTTTCCCTTCATGGTAGTTTCTTATTATTTCAATTTGTTCTTCTTCGTTGTTTATCACTTGTAATTTGTGTAAACACCTGAGAATTTTCGGACCATTATTTGTATAATGTTCTACATATATTCTACACATTTGTCTATATATACTTTCCTGTGGACAGTAAATAAAGTGTTTGCCTTGTACCATATAATCTCTCATGAATTCAAATATTTCTCTCTCATTATTTTCTTTGGGAATTTTCACTTTATATATTTTCTTACCTTGATTGATCTGTAATGTAATTTTAACTTTATTTAAATGTGTATATTCCAAATGATATTGAGGATTTTTAGAATCGATGGCTTCATTCATAGATGGAATAGTAGTTTTTGGTTCTCTGTTGACGTTCGAATGATCGGTTTCTGTCAAATCGATCTCAGTAGTAGCGATCGCGCTTTCTTGTGCGGGCTGAATATTCTCTGATGTTCCGGGTTGTGGTGCTTCGTGTTCAAAGGTAGTGTTGGGAAATGTTTGTGGATTATGTTCTATAATTTCGTCCCTCATGAGTTCTTCTATAAGCTTGTTTACTTCGTCGCCTACATTGCCTTGTACGCTTTCCGTTTCTATCGCGTTGATCTTTATTCTAGACAGTGCGTCGGCATTTTTATTATGTTTACCTTGTTTGTATATAATATCGAAGTTGTACTCTTCTAACCTAATTCGCCATCCCGTCAATTTGGAATTTGGTTCTTTCAGCGAGCTTAACCAACGTAGAGGTCGATGATCCGTATAGATCGTGAACTTTCGTCCATAGAGGTATGGCCGGAAGTATTTTGTGGACCATACAATTGCCAGTAACTCTTTCTCTATCGTTGAGTACCTTTTTTCTGTATCACTCAGTGTACGTGAAGCGTAGCATACTGGTTTATCGTTGCCAATTTTTCCTTGAGACAAAACTGCTCCTATTGCTAGCATCTGTAGTTAATATAAAGGGTTTACTGAAGTCTGGGTACTGCAATATCGGCTCGTTCATTAGTATGTTTCGACATGTTTCAAAAGCTTTTATGTATTCGTCATTTATTTTGATTTCGGCTCCTTTCTTCAAACATTTAGTTAAAGGTTTCGTAAGTTGGGCTAAGTCTTTGATGAATTTCCTATAGTAACCCACTAAGCCAAGAAAGGATTTTATTTCTGTGACAGTTCGTGGTAGTGGATATTTTCTTATGGCTTCAATTTTGTCGGGATTTGGTTTAACGCCATCTTTAGTGATTATGTGCCCCAGGTAGGCTACTTCTCTCCTAAGGAATTCACATTTGTCCAACTGGATCTTGAGATTTACATTTCTAAGACGTTGAAATACCTTTTCCAGTTTTTCGAAGTGTTCCTGTAAGCTGGTCGAATATACTATGATGTCATCTAAATATACTTGGCATATGTCTTCTTGCAATCCTCTGAGGACATTATCCATCATTCTTTGGAAGGTAGAGGGCGCATTTTTCATTCCGAACCCCATTCGGGTAAATTCGTAATACCCCTGCTCTGTAGAGAAGGCTGTCTTTGGTATATCTTTCTCCGCCATTTCGATCTGATGATATCCCGATGCTAGATCAAGTGTGGTGAAATATTGGGCACGACCAAGTTTATCCAAAATGTCAGTTATGTTTGGAATAGGGTACTTATCGTCAAGTCTGATCATTCAATTTGCGATAATCTATTACCATTCTATACTTCTTTTTCCCAGATGCGTCCATTTTCTTTGGGACAATACTTACTGGAGCTGACCATGGACTGTGGCTCTCTTGTATTATGTTTTGTTCTAATAATTGCTTCACTTGTCGTTTGATTTCTTCTTTTTGTTCTGGTGTTTTTCTGTAGGGTTTTAAATAGATAGGAGTTTCATCTTTTAAGTTTAAACTGTGCTTAACTTCATTTGTGAATGTTAATGGTAATTGTTCTTCATGACATATATCTTTATATTTTAAACATAAGGCTTTTATTGTCGATGCTTCTTCTGAATTTAAATGTTGTGTGCGTAATTTGTTTATTACGTTCATATATTGTATGTGATCAATATCTTTAGCTGTTTGTGCAAAGTTATTTACATTTTCTGTGACTCTATATATTTCGGTGTGTATGGGAGTGTCTATATTGAATTCAACAGGATAATCATTAAAATTAACCGCTTCTGTGATTGCTTCAAAATCTTTCGCGTTAGTTAAAGTCGATGGAATTTCAACATTTGGTGCTAAAGCTTGATGGTTTATAATTATATTGCTAGTATTTTCTGTTACAGGTATTCTAATAATTTTTCTTTCTCGAGGACCTATTTTTATTTTATTTTCTTCAAAATGAATTTTTATATTACCAAATTTTGTCTTTAAAACTTTATTTACAATATCTATAGTGGCACCTAATTGTTCTAATAATGAAATTCCTACGAGACCATCATATTTTTCCGAGAAATCAAATACATGGAATTTATGCTGTTGACCTACCGCCTTGAATGTTTTCATAGAAGGTATCGAGATAACAAAATCATGCTTTGTTGTTGCATGTGCTGTCTGTACGGTGAATGGTTCGTATGACATGTAATCTGTGAAAAAGGAATTTGCTTTCGCGGTACTTATCATGGAACGTGTTGCGCCGGTATCTATAAGCATCTTAGCGTTAATCTCTGGTAAAAAGATATACGGTAGTTTAAAAGATGAGTGTGTATTTAGTTTGATAAGTTCGTTTTCGTGTGAATAAAAATCTACAGGGTGATCTGTTATGTATTCGGATTCGTTGAGGCTGTTGTCGTAAAATTTGTTGCTTCTTCTTCAAGTACTTCTTGTATGTGGTAATTTTCTTCGGATGATTCTTCGAGTGCGTTTGTTTCGTAATCTTCTTCTGTGTCTTCGTGCACTTCGTTATCGTGATAGTGGAGTTCTTCAGCTACCCAGTTTGGTTTTCCTGTACTTCTAAACTGAAATCCTTGCTGTTGTATTGGGATTCTTGCGTGTGAACTTCCTAGTTCCATAGGTGTTTGACGTGGTTGTTTTATTTGCGTTAATTGCCCTGGTGACTTTGCAAATCTGAATGATTGTTGTTTAGGTATTTGCGGCTGTTGATAACGTTGTTGTTGCCAATGTGGTCTTGGTTGATGCACTTGTTGATAATAAGGTTGAATGTAAGTGGATTGTGCAGCAAAGGGTTGTCTTGGGGGTGGATATGTAATTTGCCTCTGCATGTGATTCATTTGTGAATAGTTTGGTACCTGTGGTTGCGGTTTATATGGAATACTTTGCGTAACGGGTTTGAATTCAGTTTTACTTATATTATTTGGCTGTTTAAGAAAGTAATTGAAATTCTCTTCTTCAAGAACATATGACATAGCTGTTTCAATGTCTGTCGGATTTCTAAAGCGAACTCTGTGACCTATTTGTCCGTATTGTGCGATGCCTCTAAGATATGCTTGCAAAACGGTATCTTTATGAATTTCTGATTTAATTGCGCGCCTGTTTACATCGGCTTCTGACATTTTAACTTTTGATAAGAGTAAGTTTAACATGTTTTTACATCTAATGCCAAAGTTGTAAGGTGTTTCACTTTTTCTGGTCGAATATTCATCAAGTCTTGAACTAAACATTTTTCCGAACGTTGATCGCAAAAGTTCAGTTGTAGCATTGATTTTAATTCGCGCCATGAATTTACATTTTCACGACTGCCTAATAGTTGTAATGCTCGTCCTGTCAATTTTGAATAAAATACTCTCATAAGAAAAGCATTTATAGGATCTGTTTTATTAGCAATATTACCAAAAATGTCGATCAAATATTCGCAACTATCGATATATAAACTAAGGGTGTTTGGATCTCCTTCAAATTGTGGAATTATTGAAATGTGATTTGATGTAATATCTTTAACAGTTAATGCAGGTACGCCTGGAATATTTTGAATTTGTTGTTGTACATCGTTTACATTTCCACCTTCGTTAGCCATTGTCGAATTAAGTTTAGTAGTAGGTTTGGTGGTTTCCTTAATAGTTTTTCTAATACGTGTGGGATTTTGTATAGACAGTTTTGTTAGACTAGACAATAATGTATCGATATCGGAAGTTTCAGGAGTATCGGACATAAATGAATAGCGTAAGCGATAATAAAATTGTATGTACTTACAGTATGTATAATATGAAGTTCATTCCAATATATGCGTTGGTTTCTTCTAGTAATCCAATTTGTTTAACTTTTCACTAAAGTCACTATAACTAATTCTTAACACTAAGTTTTATCAATTTTAGATTTGTCGATTTTAGATTTATTCGATTTTAGAATGTCCGTCGAACTTAGACGTAGATTTTCGTGCAAACTGTGAAAACAGACCGTTTTCGAAAATTTTGATTCTTCACGTCACGAAATCCGGATGACTGCGCCAGTTAACAAGTCCTTTCTCTCTTATAAGTTTTTAAAAAGTTTTATTTAAAATTACAAATTTAAAAGAAAGAACAAGGAGTATTGCTAAAGAGTTTTTTTCAACAATATTCTAATCTACATTTGTCATGTTCGTGCTTATATACTAATTCTCTTATCGGGATGCGCTTTTCCTGGAATTCTCCGGGATGCAGTGTGTCGCGTCATGTAACTCTCGTAAATAGAAATCAGATATATTACACTCATAAATATAAAATTTATTTGAAATTAAAAAATAGTTTCAAAAATATCCCTATGAATATTTAAAAACTACTAGACACATTCAAAATAACTTAAAAAAATATGTATAATACCGTTTCTAAAAAGAATATTAAAAAGCACTACTAAATAAATTTGAAATTAAGAAATAGTTTAAAAAAGATATTTATGAATACTAGACACATTCAAAACATCTTAGAAATATCTATAATACCGTTCTTTAAATATTAAAAAGCAATATGTACTTACTTGTAGAATAATATAATGATGTACGCTCTAGTAGAACACAATGTTGAATGACATTTACAATACTGACCGCTGTATTTTATATACCAGTAAATGCAACGTTTCAGAAGATAAATTGATATTTTTTTCAATAAACAAAAATATGTTTATTTTCTAAAACGCAAGACCGAACAAAATATTTGTAGATAAATTATGCATAACAGGATGTAAGAGATAATGCTATTTACAGTTGTTTATCTACAAACAAATAACTTCGTAAACAGCATTATCTCTCACTTCCTGTTACAAAATAAATGTGGTTAGATATATCCGTTGCATGTTTTTTATTGTATTTAGGTAATACACAAACTTAATACAGTATGGTGACGTAGTAATAAAATATATTTTTAAAGTTTATATTTAATAATTTCTATTGAATGATTGTGGCCATATGTGCGCATGTATTCTTGCACGCTACTACCATATATTTATATACAAATAGTATTATTACTTAGATAACTTTAGTTACAATTGTGATACACTCTCGCGAGGTATTTTTAAAATGATGGCAGTTCGAACAAAAAAGTATGAAGAATTCTTAAGTGAAATACACGTTGATTTGCCATCAATCAACGATGTGTGAAATATGTAAGCGGAGAACACTCAAATTGAAAATTAAATTGTTAGATAATAGAATCGAGAAATACAAATCAGAATTAAAGAAACTAGGATTTGATATTGAAGTTTATAAAATAACATTGAATATTAGAAAAATCAAACTCTAAAATGGGGAATCAACAAAACAAGGTTGATCGAGCTATTAAACAAGTTAATAAGAATTTTGGTACACTAGACGGAATAAATAAAGCAACAATTCGCGAGATCCCAACATCCATTCTACAAACCATGGTGACAGCTGAATCTTTGAAACAAAACTGGCACATTATCCCCACAGAGAAGAGGGAAGCTCTCAAAGAATACTTACCGTGCCATCTCCACTACAATCAGCCCTGGCAGTCGGAGCACATAGATGGTCCAACACCTGCTCGAAGAAATTGTAGCTATTGTAAATTAAATACTTATCCTATTTATAAATAAAACTTATATGTAGCAGTTTAATATTTGTTTTATTGTTTCATAAAAAGAAATATATAGAATTTCAATTACAATATATCATGTTTATCTATCCAAGAGTTATTTGAAGTTGATAGGCCCAACCATTTGACATAAACTTTATTGCCTTTTCTGCGCAGCACCTTTTCAACCAGGTATACGTCTGCATGTTTCGCTTTTTGCAATTCTTCTTGGTAAAAACTACCCAAGATGGGTTGTCCGTTCATGTCTTCTAGAACATACGTTGCTGGATTTGTAATATTAGCTTTAACTATTTTAAATAGCTCTGTGGACCAGGAGGGTATGTATCCCTTTTCAAATACGCTTTTATATTTACTTATACGTACTATATCTCCCACATGAAACTTTCGAAGCCCACTTATTTTAACATGACTATAAACGCTTTTTAACAACCGTTTTTCATTCTTCTTGGTAACATCACGAGGTCTCATTTTAATCGTTCTATGTTTAGTCCCATTATAGGTGTCGGTTACTTCTGACAATATATCAACCCATCTATATTTACCCAACATACTGAATTTCTTATACAATTTTCCCTTAATTGTTCGAATTACACGTTCTGCAATGGAAGCCTTCATGGTACTATATGTTGAATAATGATTTATATTGTATTGCTTCATCAGCTTTTTAAATTTAGCATTATAATATTCACGACCGTTATCTGATTGTAAATTTTTAGGTTGTCTAGTTCCTTTTAAAATTGTTTGCATTGCATTCATCACATCTGCACCTGTTTTACTTTTTATAGGTTGAGTCCATAGAAATTTCGAGAAGCAATCAATTACCACGAGTATGTATTTATAACCTCTGTTCTCTCTAGCATATGGTACAAATTCCATCAGATCTGTCTGCCACAAGTCATCGAGACCTCTAATAATAACACGACGCCGTTTAAATATTCTGCGGGCGGGTTTATGCAACTCGTTGACAACATCTTGTTTAACTTTACTCATTATTAGTCTTTAACTTCTTAATTTTGTTATCAATCTTTGTTTCCAAATTGGTCAATAAAGTTTTAAATGAGGACTCGTTTTGTGTCAATTTATCTTCAACAACGTCCAAATCAAATCTGAACCTGTTGTCCAAGTGTAGAGCCTCATCTACTTTGGTTTTATATGCTACAAATTCACGATTCAACCGATCTACGCTATCCGTCAGCTCATCAGTTTTGCTGGTGACGTTTGTTTTCAAACGTTTTAAATCCTCCACGTCAGTCTGTAGTTCGATAAACGCCGTAATTTGGTTATAATACGGTGATTTAGATTTTTTAATGACTTCATCAACATCTTTAAACTTTTTGTCCACGTAAGCTTTATTTGCACAGTCGTCAACTTCTACTGGTAATTGAACATTACATAGTCGCTTATTTTTAAAATTGTAATGACCTTCAGTACTAGTTTCGAAAAGTGGATGATGGTTATCTGTGGGTACAGATTTTTTCGTTTTTGATTTAGTTAAGTGACGACCAAATTTATCAATGCTATCCATATTGATGTTTGTATTTAGACTGAGACCATAATTGAAAATGTCTCTAGTTATTTCAATGACACCAGCTTCCTGGAGCTCTTCTATTATTGAGGCTATCTCATTAGCATGACCATTATTCCCTGAATGCTTGGAAGCTATCAGTAAACGTAAACGATCCACCAATTCGTTTATATCATCCCAGTAAACGTACTGGTATGGTTCATTTCTAAATATGAGTTCTTCACCTAAATGACCACCACCCTCAATACGTCCACTTGCTGATGCGTGTCTCTCATATGTTAGGGGTCTAATGATGTTTACATACTTGTAACTCTTAGTGCCTTGAACCTGTTTTCTCGGATCATATCCGCGACGATGTACATTAGTCTGTTTTAAAATTGCACGATATCGATCCTCATCTTCTTTAGTAAAACCTTCCGGACGGGCTTTAAATATTAATTCGTAGAGGCCACCAGTTCCTCTATATCGCACAGTATCGATTACAATATCTTTACCGTCGATGGTTAAAATGGAGTTGCCAATTTTAAATTTATTTGTTATAGGATCGAAGTGAACACCTGTTGTTAAATCATATTCACCAGCGGTATCCGCCAATAAGCCATCCAAGTAAGTCCTTGGCATTAACTCGTACTGTTCCAGATAGTCATCGACGATTTCTGGTGTCCTTCTAAGCATCTCTCTATACTGAGTACGATACTGCTGAAATGATTCCTCTGGATCCACTTCCACTGGTGTTGTGTCAAGCTCAAATACACTATCATCATGTTGTACACCTCTGTCGATACCGGTGGGCTGTACTTGAATTGCACGATCATGGGTTATACTAACCCTCTTTTTAGATGTTGTCGGCTTTTCCAGTCGAAGTTTTATTTCACCATCCTCAACCATTCTTTCATCCTTTGGTTCCATCTTAGTTTCACTTTTAACTGTTGGTATAACGACATCCTTCAATACCTTCCGAAGGGGTTCGGTAACAGGTTTAAAATGTTCTGTTATTAACTTATCATAATCAGAACGACCTGATTTTAATGCTAAATGTTTCCTTCTAATGGAATTGGTAGCTCGTATTATTTCAGAAGTAATTCTATCACTATTATTTCTGCTCTGTGCGGCCATATTTAAATAATGTTGAACAGCTTTTCAAGTGCTTTGAACAGCTTTTGAAGTGCTACAAACAGCTTTTGAACAGCTTCTGAAGCGCTTTGAACGGCTTTTGAAGTGCTACAAACAGCTTTTGGACAGTTTTTGAAGTGCTTTGAACGGCTTTTGAAGTGCTACAAACAGCTTTGAGCTGCGTCCCAAGTGCTTCGAAACAGGTAATATACAGAATACAATGGGCTCTAAGCGGTTAATACTGGTTTTGAAGAGCTCTGTATACTACTGTTGTCTATACTACTTACACTTGATAACTATGAGAAAATATGAAGTATAATCGATGAAATAAATTCACAAAATAAGCAGCATATATCACAACATCCAATATATGTATCTTCTGTCGGTTCTTCTTCTTCCATTTTAATACATCCAACACGATCGAGTAACAATACTAGATTGACAAATTTATAGTCGTTTACAAATATATAAAGCAATCAAACATTTTTCGATAGCGACCCTCATTTATATTACTATCCTTATCAATTGTGAGAAAGTCATATTTATTTTTCCAACACTCGGCACAAACTGACTTGAACTGGTCAAAAGTCATGTCGGTGCCTACATGATCGTTATATATATGTCGAAGATTTAGATCGTCTTGTTTAAATAAAATAATAAAATTGGCATTGTCTCGAATTAAATGTTTAGGTATACGGGTATATGTTTGACATAAGTAGAAAGAATCAATGGCCTTATGCCGCCCCATACTAAAATACGATCTAATTTTATCTTGCTTGTCACACACCACATCATCGAAAATAAATATAGAGTTTTCTAATGCTTCATTAGGATCTAGAATATTATCGTTTTCGGTGTACTTGAAATACTTTATGCCTTTAACATTATTAACCACCTTCTCCAGGAACTGATATTTCTTCAATAATCAGACTTATCAGAGCGTTTGTTTTTCCACAATTAGACGGTCCGCATATTATACATCGAATTGTATTAGGCAGTAATGAATTATGTCTACGATATGACTTTTCAGATAGCAGTTCATTGTCCAAATTATTCACTTGGAGGTTAAGCTTCTGCTTAACTAGACGCATGATGCAGTACTAAGTGTATTTAGGACGTTCATCCTATCAAATATCATTCACTCAAATGTTAGCATTCAAAGAAGGAGGTGGTGTCCTAAACACTCTTATCAACAATCTTCCTGTAGAACTACACTTGCCCCACTACCAGTGGTGCGGCCCTGGGACGAAAGTAAAAGAACGTTTAGCTCGAGGAGATCCTGGAATAAACCCGCTCGACTCTGCATGTAAAGAGCACGACATTGCATACTCCAAAAATAAGGATATTAAAGATCGACACAAGGCGGATCAAATTCTTGAAGAAAAAGCTTGGAATCGTGTTAAATCAAAAGACGCAAGTCTTGGTGAGAAAGCGGCTAGCTGGTTGGTGACTAACAGTATGAAAGTTAAGAGAAAACTGGGGATGGGTATCAATACACAAATGAAGAGAACGAGCAGTAGAAAGCGAATGAAAGGAGCTGGTATTAAGAGTAGAAGAGTTCCTTTCAGAAGGGGTGTTGTAGCACAAGCAAAATCAGCTCTGACGAAATCAAAAATTAAGGATTTTGCGGAGCAAGCTAAAATATCACTCGCCGCTGCTAAAATTGCTGTTAGAAAGAATGGAGGTAGAAAAAACATCAGGACACCAAGGATTATACCTATACCAAAAACTGGGGGCTTTATTCCTCTAATACCACTATTTGCCGGGTTAAGCGCTTTGGGCACTCTTGCTGGAGGAGCCGCTGGAATTACACAGGCGGTGAATAAAGCAAAGGCATCCCAAAAATTACTGGCTGAAACACAACGACATAATAAAGCAATGGAGGCTGTTGCATTGGGGAAACATGGTCAGGGTCTGTATTTGAAACCGTACAGAAAAGGATTGGGATTGTATTTAAAACCACAATCAAAAAACTATTAAGCAGACTGCCACGAAGAGCTCTCACAGACAAAGATATTTTGAAGTTTGGAGAAAACATACCTAACTTTCGCGGTGTCTTTATGAGAGACGATTTGCCTAATAAACCGAGGAACAGTGAGTGTGCAGTCGTTAATCTTGATTCAATGTCCGGCCCGGGAACCCATTGGGTCGCATATTGTAAGAAGAAGCGTACAGTTCATTATTTCGATTCTTTCGGCAATTTACCACCACCTTTGGAATTGATAGAATACTTTAAAAACTGTCAAATTATTTACAATCATTCGCGTTTTCAAAATTTTGATACCAAGAATTGTGGACATTTGTGTTTAAAATTTCTATATAGCCGTGTGTAGAGATTAGAATGTCATTAGTATCATGTCGAGTACGTTCACGCTCAGCAGCACGAGTAATGTGCTCACAGCGGATTACTATCCGCCAATTGATTTGAATAGTAGGTATGAATATGCAATTGGCCTGATAGGTCTGCATACATACAACACTATCCCAAACATATATGAGGGACACAACAAATTTTACTATGAAAGTCACGTGTTAGATATACCCACTGGTTCCTATGAAATAGGAGACTTGGAGGCTTACCTGCCGAAACAAATAATTGGTGACGTAACAGATAAAAACAAATTGCTGTCCATAAAGCCCAACAACAATACACTAAGATGTGAGATACAGAGTCAGTATACAATCGATTTTACGCCAAATGATTCTATTGGGCGAATGTTGGGGTTCAGTGGCCGGAAGTTGATTGCCGGACAAAATCATGAATCGGATCTCGCTGTGCAGATTATAAAGGTTGTCACTATATGAATCGAGTGCAATATCGTAACGTCTACGTACTATGACACACATCTTGCACACACATTATTTGAATTCGCACCCTCTGTGGCACCGGGCTACAGCATTAACGTACAACCGAGAAATATTGTGTATTTGCCGATTAATACGAAGAGAATTAGTAATATTACCCTCACCTTATTAGATCAAGACTCTGACCCAGTAGATTTTCGTGGTGAGCAGATAGTTGTACGTCTCGAACTAAAGATATTGTCGTGAAGTGAAAAATGGGCCTATCATTTAATAGTCAAAACAATAAAACGGACAGATCTGTTGAACAGACATTCATTCAATCACGGGCACGCCGTCGATTAACACCTGCTAACATTGTTTTTCTAAAATCTATTGGTTTGAAGGTGATCGAGAGAAATGGAAAAGTTGCAGATATTCCAAGGGTTAAAATTCGATGATGCTATAGTGAAAGAGCAATACCACGTCTACTATCCACGCGCAAATAACTTTAACCAAAATGATGAAATTCGCATCCCCATTCAACATCAGGATAATTACACTCTACCAAGTGAAAGTTTCATTCTCATTCAGGGAAAATTCAATGAGCAGACTACCGGAACGGGTAAATGTAAACTAACAAACAATGCGTATGCTTTTCTATTCGACCAGATGCAATATGAAATTAACGGTGTGGAGATTGATCGTTGTATGAAGCCTGGCATCACTACTACAATGAAGGCATACGTTTCCTACAATCCGAATGAATCTAAGATGCTTGAAATGGCAGGTTGGTGTCCGTTCAAGGATGAACCCACTTTCTCCGTAAATGAGTTCAACGCCGTTTTGCCAGTCAAATTTTGTTTTGGAATATTTGATGATTACAAGCAAATAATGATGAATGTCAGTCAGGAATTGATACTGAATCGCAGTAAAACTGATGATAATTGTTATAAAAACAATTTGGTTGATGGTACGAAGAAGGCAACCATACAAATAGAAAAGATTGAATGGTATGTGCCACACATTACTGTAAACGATAAGACTCGCCTGAAACTGCTACAGGCTCTTCGAGAAAACAAATCGATATACATACCATTCAGAAAGTGGGAGTTGCACGAACTACCATTATTGCGCACTACGAAAAATGATATATGGCCTATCAAAACCAGCACAAACTTGGAGAAACCTCGTTATGTTATAGTGGGATTTCAATTTAAGAAGAAGGATAATCCCCAAGCAGATTCCTCCGACTTTGACCATTCTGCAATTACTAATCTAAAATTATATTTAAACTCGGAGAGCTATCCTGACACAGCTATGAATTTAAATATGGGACTCAAACGATATGCTATTGCATATCACGCGTATTCAAATTTCCAATCTAGCTATTACGGTCGCCAAAACCAACCACTTTTGGATTATAATCAGTTTCACGACCATGCTCTTTATTTAATCGACTGCTCCAAGCAAAATGAATCATTAATTTCCTCAAGCGTTGATATCAAGCTTGAGATAGAGTGTCAAGAACAATTTAAACCAGATACCGTAGTATACTGCCTCATTTTACACGATAACTTGGTGGAATATCAGCCTCTTACGGGAACAGTGAAGAAAGTAATTTCTTGATGGCTAATTTTGATGATACATCAACAATGAATGAATTGTGTGAGTGTAGAATATCTATAGAGGATCGATTTCAACATAGGATTGAGAATATTGAGACTAACCCGAATTTATTACAACGTCATTCATATGTAATTATTGATCTACAGGGATTTCAATTAAAAAATGGGTTTATGCTTAAGGAAATGGCAATTAGTGATGGTGTAAAAATGGGACATTTCATTTTCAAACCTAATGTGCCATACAATAAGCTCACACGTGAAGAATTACGTCAGGTGTTGTGGTTAAAAGAAAATCATCATGGTTTATGTTATAACGATGGGTATATACCCTACTCCGAAATAAGAAAGATTTTGAATAGACTTGTTTGCTGCAACGATCAAATTTACGTAAAGGGTCATCAGAAAAAAATGTTTCTAAAAAATTACTTACCTAATTCTGTAATAATTAACTTAGAGTGTGATGAAAATAGTATTAAGTTAGATAAGACTAATTCAACTTGTTTGTTTCATACTAAAGACTATTGTATTTGTGCATTACATAATGTTCGATTGTTAGAAAATTTTCTCAAAATAGTTTAGTATATTTATGTGTTTATATATAAAAAATAAATATTTTATAAATAAGCTAATCTTTTATTCCTTACACCCTGTATTTAATTATTATAAACTTCAAAAATATATTTTATTACTACGTCACCATACTGTATTAACTTTGTGCACCTTTACCTAAATACAATAAAAAACATGTAACGGATGAATCTAACCACATTTAATTCATAACAGGAAGGGAGAGATTACAGTAATGTATTGATATTATGAAGTTATTTGTTTGTAGATAAACAACTGTAAATAGCATTATCTCTTACGTCCTGTTATGCATAATTTATCTACAAATATTTTGTTCGGTCTTACATTTTAGAAGGTAAACAATTTGTTATTGAAAAAAATATCAATTTATCTTCTGAAACGCTGCATCTACTAGTGTATAAAATACAGTGGCCAGTAGGTTTGATTTTTAATGTCTTGACCCCACACCGATTATCACAAAACCACAAAGTAACAATCACTGTTTGTTTAATATATTAGCGTCATCATGATATTTTTAAAAAACATGGAATATATTATTTTTTCTAGAAATTTCTTATGATTTTTGTTTTCTACAACTAAATATTATATATACACTTTTTATAATCAATTTATTCCTTACACCCTTGTTCAAAATTTATATCATTGATTCGCCATCTTGGATTCGCCATCTTGCTTTTCTGACTTTTGAAACGCCCTGCCATAATTTGAAAATTTTGGCGGCCATCTTGGATTCGCCATCTTGCTTTCTGATTTTATAAACGCCCTACATTAATTTGAAAATTTTGGCGGCCATCTTGGATTCGCCATCTTGCTTTTTCTAATTTTTGAAACACACTGCCATAATTCGAAAATTTTGGCGGCCATCTTGGATTCGCCATCTTGCTTTTCTGATTTTTGAAACGCCCTGCCATAATTTGAAAATTTTGGCGGCCATCTTGGATTCGCCATCTTGCTTTTTCTAACCCTGTATACGTCACAAAGTACCATGCTGTATATGTATTTATAATTTTGAGACACCCTGTATATTGATTTTGCGCGCCGACCACAGCGCCATCTGCAAATCCACGGTGGCCGCGTTCGGAACTAAAATTAGTGGTGGGGGAGTGGTGGGGGGTGGAGGTAATGGTGGTGGGGGGTGGGGCCAGAACTGTCCAATCTACCCTACTACAGTTAGAAGCAGTTTGCACATATCTATTTTCAAAGAAAAAATTATCTGCTGATGAACTCAGATTTATCCTGATATCTCAAAATATAGGTTTCAATTTCAATTTGACGAGAGTGATATGCACTTCAGATGCTTTGCATTTGCATTTACTAAGGGCTACAGTACAAACATTTATATGGAAAAATGCTCATCAAACACAATTACCACCCATTGATTATTGTTCATTTGGTTACGAAAAGCTCAACGGTGACTTACAT
Organism: Amphimallon solstitiale; assembly: GCA_963170755.1. Taxonomy (NCBI): domain Eukaryota; kingdom Metazoa; phylum Arthropoda; class Insecta; order Coleoptera; family Scarabaeidae; genus Amphimallon; species Amphimallon solstitiale. The sequence goes on along the minus strand of OY720677.1, from coordinate 84,046,555 downwards.
CCACGACAAATGACGAAGGCGTCTTTACCAGAGTCATTAATTCCACCATGTAAATGTACTGCAAATTGTCGCACAATGTCTTGTAATTGCAAAAAATCAGAAATGTTTTGTATTTCACTATGTAAATGCATCAATAACAAATGTCAAAATAAAAATGAGTAATCTTTTACCTACTTTAAGTACATTTATGCTTGAATTCGCTGGTTTTTCATATATAACTTTTATTTTTTTATTAATAAAAAAAATTTATTACTTACATTTTCGTTTTTTTTTATTATTTAAGAATCCATCCTCACTTTTACCATTAGAACAAACTATAAATTATTACGAAAATAATCATTAAAATGATTTTATATCATGTACTCAATATATTCCCTTTACGAATAAGAGAAGAGGGAGTAAAAAAAAATGGACCAAAAAATTGACCGGCAAGATCCACATTATTATTCTTTGACCTTTTCTTCACTTAAATCCGTTGGCGAAATTCGACACTCACATTATGCATACTCACTTACCTCCAGCGCCCGGTCTAATATCAGTGCTCTTCATGTTATAAAATATTTCAGAAACGGTTTAATTTATTACGGCATGCCACAAATTGTGCTTGTAAAAAAGGGACAGTTCAATATAAATGCTCTCTTTGTAAAATTTGTGCAAGTAATAGAATAATATTATTTAACCATTATCAAGTAGATCATAAAATCAATTTAACAGAGAAGAAATTACAGTTAACTACATTAGAAGAACTTTATATCTGGAAAAATAAGTTTGAATGTGATTCCAAATCTTTTTTTGTGAAGACATCTGGTACATATGAAAATAAAAATGGCAAACAAATTCTTAAATATATTTGTCATAGAGAAGGAAAATATAAATCTACAGGCACAAATATTAGACATATTAAAATACATGGATCTAATAAAATTGATTCTTATTGTCGTGCTAGGGTTTATGTATATGCTTCGGTGGAAGGAGTTACAGTTAAGTGTATTGGTGCACATCTTGATCACAAAATTGAAATTGAACATTTATATATTAGTAAGTCAGAAAAAGATAACATAGCTCAAAAATTAACCTGTAAAATTCCATTTCAACAAATGCTCAATGAAATCCGAGATTCTGTAACAAACAATCAACTTGAACGCACGCACTCATTTATTGACTAGAAAAGATTTGTGGAACATTGCAGACATGTATAATTTAAATCATGAAGGAATTTTACATAAAAATGATTATGTAAGTGTAGATGCCTGGGTCTCTCATATGCAATCTACAACAAATTTAAGTAGACTTTATAAGCTTCAAGGTGCAACTTTGAAAGACTATCCTCAACTAAAAAATTCTTCAGTTTTGACTTATTATATTCTTATAGCTTAGAAAAACAATTATTATTGTGATTTCTTTATTAATGGAACCATATTATGCCAAAATATTTCGGTCAACTTTCTACTTTGGTTTAAAAGTAATAAGAGAAACAATGTATAAGTATATAACCGGCCGCGTTTGATTAAAAAAATTCAATAACGGCGGCGTTGGAAGAAAGAAGTCGCAGCGGCGGCCTCATCGTTCGGCGCGACAATGCAACGGCGGCGGCGATCGGCGTGTATGAAGAACCGGCGGCGGCGGCGGCGGCAGCGTACACCGGCACTCTAGCTATATGTGACCTATTATGTAGGACAAATATTGGCGACTCAATATTAATATAATAATCTATTTTACATACTGGTCCAATATTGGCTACATAATGTTTAACAAATATTCATATGCCCTATCTAACGTTAAGTAAATATTGCTAATACACATAGTATTATATATGGGTCCCATGTTGACTACATAATGTTCAACAAATATTAAGAAGCTGTATGTAACATATTGCTGTGACTCCTTCTATCTTGGTTAATAACCAAATTTTTAATTAATAAGTTAATGTACTTTCGTAATCTCAGGGTCTAAGTATGAATTTATTGTATTTTTATATCTGATAATATGTCGCAGCCTTGTACTTATTGTGAGTTCTAGCTGTGATTGTGATCTTTACTTTCCTTAGATTCTCCTGGGATGGGTATAAATAAGTAGATATAGAATGTCAGCACAACTTATTTTATTTTTCATATAAATATTTACAAAACATTATTAAATATCATTACTATGCAATACAATACATTATTTATTTCATCGTCATATCCAGTCTCTTTCATCCGCGGTACAAGCACCTTGCAATCCTCAATTCTCTATGAAGTTGTTAATAATAAAAAAAATAAATTTCACTGCTCTAGTCCTTCATGTATGCTCATGTTTCGAAAATTACCGTTATTCTATAAAACGTTAGCACCTCGTTAAGTCGCTCTGAACCAAGATTCACACGTCAATCCAGAGCTTACTCAAGGAAGAGTTTGTTTTAAATTATTTATATATGGTTCTAAATTTCATTGTCATCCGGGGAATTTACTAATACTTCGTTGGACCGTCCTGAGCCAAGATTCACACGTCGACCCAAGACATATTCAAAGAAGAATTTATTTCTAATTGTTTAAATAATATTCTAAAATTTTATTGCTATCCGGAGAATTTACTAATACTTCGTTGGACCGTCCTGAGCCAAGATTCACACGTCGACCCAAGACATATTCAAAGAAGAATTTATTTTTAATTGTTTAAATAATATTCTAAAATTTTATTGCTATCCGGATAATTTACTAATACTTCGTTGGACCGTCCTGAGCCAAGATTCACACGTCGACCCAAGACATATTCAAAGAAGAATTTATTTCTAATTGTTTAAATAATATTCTAAAATTTTATTGCTATCCGGATAATTTACTAATACTTCGTTGGACCGTCCTGAGCCAAGATTCACACGTCGACCCAAGACATATTCAAAGAAGAATTTATTTCTAATTGTTTAAATAATATTCTAAAATTTTATTGCTATCCGGAGAATTTACTAATACTTCGTTGGACCGTCCTGAGCCAAGATTCACACGTCGACCCAAGACATATTCAAAGAAGAATTTATTTCTAATTGTTTAAATAATATTCTAAAATTTTATTGCCATCCGGAGAATTTACTAATATATGGAGCAGTCATGAAGGCTCTTTCATTTATTTACTTTAGAATTGCAAGATGGAGTTTATTTTATAATGCTTGTACTCACTTTTCTTCGTTATATAGCATCTCAAATTCCTCCTGGTATTCCAATCCCTCCATTTTTATTAAATTTATTATTGTGGGTTTCTTTATGCGATCCAATCGCGTTCCTTGGCGTCTCTTCGTATATCTCGAGCGCACTTATCGTTGTCGCCTCTTGCGACTACGGTGTTTGAATCTTAAGGCGTTTATGCCTTTAGACCCTTTATTTCTTCGGCGCACTGGTTTCACTATTTTCTTTTGAGTTTTTAAGAGAATCCGGACCACTTATCGACTGCCTTATTTTCGCTTGTGTCCCTCCTTTTATAATCATAAACATTTGCCAAACGGCTTATTTTGTTTTTAAATCGTGCGTTTCGTTTGAATTTTCGTCTGTCACGCCCCTCGTGTTGATTTCGATAACTATCGAAATTATGTAATCACGTGACCTTGTTTCCACCATGTTTGTTGTTGTTATTATTTACATATTCTATATTTTTATTCCATGGACGTTTTGAATGGTTTTATTCGTTGGTAAGTATTCTTTTATTGTATTTTATTTTTATTTACTTTACCTCCAATTGGCGTTGTATTTATATATATATTCATTGCTTTCTTTACTGTTTTTGATATATATTCTCCTTTCGTTAATTAATTTAATTCTAACTTTCCTTTTTTTTGTTCCTAGGAATCGGTAATATGGGATATACGCTACATATCGCCTTTATCGCCTTGGTTTGTTTTGGATGCCTCTTGTCCTCTTCCTTCTTCGGGCCATCTTCCTCGAGGTCATTGAACCACCTTTTTGTGTTCGGGGAGTTTTCTAAATCCGTTAATCTTTAAACAGAGTTTTGTTGGTGTAAGTTTTTCTCCGATCTACATTTTATATTAACTAATGTTTTATTTATTGTTTTAGCCTGGAATTTCCTGAAGTGGATATATATATACTTATAAATATAAAGAACTATTTACAAAATGCATATTGAAATGTGTATTCAACAATATTCCTTTTATTCTGTGAATATTCACAGTCAACATAATGTTTTATTTTTTTACCGGTGAAAAATAGAAATGAGTGGAATACATTTATTTATTTATATGGGCCTTTGTTCTTGCTATAGTGTTTGTGAATAATGTGCTGCGTTGAGTGCAAGCCTTTATTCACCCTTATGGAATCTAGTGCTTCCTGCTTCGTGTAATTTTATTGCTTCTACGTGATTTACCCGTGCGATGAAGCCGTCCCTTAGCATGATCCTTTCTCTATTTTTAGCGTTTAACTTCCTTTTTGTGTGGATTTGCTGCCTTCTCGTGAGTATTTGCAGTGCTATGTGTACTGCGATTTTTTAATCAGGCTCTTCCTTATTATATTTAAAATGTACGTCAGGATTTTCCTGTCTGTAATGGAAATAAAATTGTTATTCATTCTGTATCCTTTACGTGCTCTCATTGAGGTTGGTTTTTTATTTATTTTTACATTATTTTATGTATATTGTTGAATACCATTTCTGTTTGATTGGCAATATTCTTATCTTTTTTTTTACGGGTATGCAACCCACATTGCATTCTTGTATATTCTATTGCATAGCTATGAAATTTTTAGTAAGCACTAAATATATAATTAAAACTACATACATTTACCTTAATTAGTGAGTTTATTCTGTATTTTATTTAATAAAATATTTATTATATTGAAATATATAAATTGTAATTTTATATTGAATATGTAAAATTATTTTTACTTAAAATAAACATAATAATATTTATTTTCCTTGATTTTTATCTGTTTGTTTCTTTATTTTATTTATTCATTTATTTTCAAGAAAATACCACAGCATATCCCAAGTTAAGAAACTGTCAATATGCCATAGTTGACTACGAAAAGTATGGGCATATTGCAATTTCTTCACTTAATGGTATTTTTCTAAACTTTTACTTAGTTAATATCCTTACATCTAAGTTTACTATATTTTCTTGTGGGAACTATCCCCTTTTGTTTCTTAATATCTATTTACATAACTTAAGTGCTATAGTCTTGGGAACTATCCCTTTTATTTCCTTAATATCTATTTATATACATTAAATAATGTGTTCATGGGAGCTGTCCCTTTTTACTTTACTGCCTTATTTATTTAGCTTAAATCATATAATTCTGGGAACTATCCCTTTTATTTTCTTTTTATCTATTTACATCTCTTAAATAGTCTAATCTTGGGAACTATCCCTTTTTCATTTTTGTAATATTTATTTACATAGTTCAAATAATATAATTTCGGGAACTATCCCTTTTTATTTTCGTAATATTATATTTACCTTTTCATTGTATAAATTTTATTCCTCGTCGTAATCGTACAACATCGAAATGTGATATTTTCCTTTCACTTCTTCACTGTTCACTTCCTTCAATTCGTAAGTTACGTCACCTAATACTCTGTTTACCCTATACGGTCCTACGTACGGAAGGTCTAGTTTAGCGCATTTGTTTAGGTGTCTTCTTCCTAGACGATAGCTTTTTACTACCACTAGGTCCCCTATCTGGTACGTCTTGTTTAATTTTATTTTCTCATTTTCCTTTCTCGTGTATTTTTCTGCTATGTTTCTCTGTTGAGCCCTAGCTTGGTCCGTGAGTTCTTCGATGTTTTCTATTATAGGAGTATCTCGGCACCATGGCCTCGGTGGTCGTTTGCCGTACATTAGTGTATATGGGCTTACATTCGTTGTTACGCTTGGTGTGAAATTCATATTGTTTTCCACTTCTTCTAAATGTTGTGCCCACGCGTTGTGTCTCTCGTGAGTTAACATCCTTAAGTGTCTGGTTACTTCCTGTATGTATCTTTCACTGGGATTCGCCTGTGGATGTCTAATACTTGTGAATATCACCTCCGTACCTATTTCATTTAATTCTTGTTTGAATCTTTCATTGTTGAAATAAGACGCGTTGTCCACTAACAGTTTTCTTATCCTCCCATGTTCGTTGATGAACCGATTAATACAATTTATGGCGGTTTGTGTATTGTATCTCTTCGTCGAGTACAATCTGACATACTTGGTGAAGATGTCCACCATGACGAAGATGTTGCAGTGACCCCTTTCCCCTGGTATTAGGTTACCAAGAAAATCTGCTGCCACCAAATCCAGTTTGTTCTCTACCCTTATACTGTGTATTATATTTTGGTTTGTACGATTTTTGTATTTACCCAACAGACATTGCTTACATTTCTTATTTTCTATCGTCGTCAAATTTTTGTCTTTCAATGTGTAGAATTCCTCCCTGAAAACAAGGAATGTTCTCCTATTTCCAGGGTGGCCTAATCTTGTATGGATATCTCTGATTATTTTTATTGCTAGATCTTTATCTAGTACAATTAGGTTTTTATTTCCTATCCTTTTGTATATGACATTATTCATCATATTGAAACCTTTGTAATTTTGTATCCTTCGTATCTTTTCTCTTATTTCCCTTATCTCTTCTTTATTTTGACTCTCCAGAATGCTCTCTCTACTGTACAGCTCTGGAGCGTTTTCTATATTGTAATTATTTATTTGATACGCCTGTCTTTGTTTGCTTCCTCCTTGTGCTCTGCTTAAAGCGTCTGCTACCACATTGTCGGATCCCTTTCTGTGTTTTATCCTAAACGTGAATTCTGATAATTGGAGCGACCATCTATATATTCTTGAATTGTTAAAGCGTGTCTTCATTAGAAAAATTAAAGACAAATGATCTGTTTCGACTAAAAAGGTATTTCCATGTAGGTAGTATTTAAGTTTTGACAATCCATGTACCACTGATAGGAGTTCTCGTTCTGAGATCGAATAGTTCCTCTCGTAGTCCTTTAGTATCCTTGATATGAAACATATAGGTGTTTCTATCCCATCTTTGACTTGTAATAGCTCTGCTGCTATTGCATTGCTGGATGCATCACATCTTACTATGAATTCTTTGTTGAAATCTGGTAGATTGACCGTCAAAGCTTCACAGAAATTTTTCTTTATGTCTTCAAACGCTTTTATTCTTTCTGGAGTCCATTTGAATTTAACTCCTTTCTTTATCATCTTGAATAGCATACACGTCTGATCTGATATGTTCGGTATGAAATGTTTATAGTAATTTATCATACCTAGGAAGCCTCTTAACATCCTTATGTTCTTTGGTTTTGGGTATTCCCTTATTGCTTTTAATTTTTCCTTTTCTATGGTTATCGTCTTTCCATCAATGACATATCCTAGATACGTTACGCTATTCTTGAAAAATTCACACTTTCCTAGGTTAATCTTCAGATTATTGTCGGCTAATGTCTTCATGACCTTTTCCACTGATATTCTGTGACTATCAATGTCCTTGTTGAAAATTAATATGTCATCGACATAATGTGAGACATATTCTTCGTGTGGATCCAATATCCTTTGCATGGCTCTTACTAAAGCTGCTGTAGCTGTGGATATTCCAAACGGAACGACTTTGAACGAGTACACTGTTGAGTTGAATATAAAAGAACAATATTTTCTAGAATCTTTATGTAATGGTACCAGCCAAAAGGAACTTTTTAAATCTATTTTGGTAAACCACTGTGCCTCTGTGCACTTTGCTAATAGTGTTTCCATGCTCTGGGGAGCTTCAAAATTAGGGGTAGTGAGGGAATTAATATTTCTCGCGTCCAAGCATAATCTTAATTTTGTTTCCTTTGAATCTTCCGTACTCTTCTTTACTACAACGACTATTGGACTGATAAAGTTCGACTCTGCCTTTTCTATTACATTATTCTTCAGCATTTCCTTAATTTCTAACTTCACTTGCTCCTTATACTTATTGGGAATTGGATATGTCTTTACATAGAAGGGTTTCTTTTCATTTACCTCGAGCTTATGCTCGTAACTTCTTGCTAAGCCAGGACTGTCGTCAAACAGTCTCTTGTGCTTACTTAAAAGATTGCTCACATGATTTTTATATTTTTCATTGCAATTTATACTTGTACCATCCCCTTTTGATGTGAAGTCCTTATTCTCTGGATGCTTCACGAGATGCGTACATTTATTGTCATATGAATTGTTAATCATTTCTTGCGTGAGTTCCTTTTCTCTTTCTTCTACATATAAATTATTAATTAAAATTTCCCTTTCTGGTGCTTCTTCGCTCCATGGAATTATCATATTTTTTATGTGAAAAGTCTTGTCCTTCATATCCAATTTTGTGCTATATTGACTTAAGAAATCCATTCCCAATATGCAATTGCAATTCAAATTATTTACTACTACAAATTCTGTTAGTAGGTTTAAATCATCTATTTTAACATTAATGCAGAAAACTTTATCAACGGTTATCAAGGGTTTTTTATTTGCTGTTACTAAATTAATCTTCTTTATAGGAATATATCGTCCTTATTTCTCTAATTTTTCATTTATGACGCTGTAGTCGAGTAGTGATAATTGTGATCCACTATCTAGTAGTGCTTCTATCTTTTCCTCCCCAATTTTGATCGGTATGTGTGGTAGTTCAGTGGTTATTTTCATCAGATCTTCGTATTTATATATATTTTGCGTTTTTGTGTTCTTTTTGACTGGCTTCTCTAAAAATTTGTTGTAGTCGCTCCTGCCTGTAATTCATTTCCCCATTCTCTTTCGCTGACTTTATACCTTGAATCTTTAGGTATAGTACCCCTAGATTCATCGTTTTTCTTGGGATCTAACTCTTTGTTGTCCCATTCTAATTGGACGTTGTTGATTCTTCTATCTCTTTCTGGAATCCTTTCCTCCCTTTTATTTGTTTGGTTTGGGTTTCTTCTCGGTTGAATCTCCTTTTTCTCGTTGTATGACTGATTTCCATATCCTTTGTTATCTTGTCTATTTTTATTGTAGTTGTTTCCTTGGTACTCTGGTCTGTTTCTGTAGAATTGATTCCCTTCTTTATCCTGTCTGTAAAATCTGTTCCCTTCATTATTCTGTCTGTAAAAACTGTTCCCTTCGTTATTCTGTCTGTAAAATCTGTTCCCTTCATTATTCTGTCTGTAAAATCTGTTCCCTTCGTTATTCTGTCTGTAAAATCTGTTCCCTTCATTATTGTTGTTATTGTTTCTGTTTCTGGGATAATTGTCTGAGTTAGTGTTGTAGTTTCCTCTATTGGAGGTGTTCCCCTTTTCGTCGACATCATCTAATCTTTTTACTAAGTCCAGTAATCCCTCAATGGTTTCTATGCCTTGTAGTGCTACGGCCTGTACAATATCATTATCGAAGTGCGCAGCTAGTTGCGATACGACGTCGCTTTCTTCTATGACTGGGAGTATATATTTTATGAAGGAGTATTTTCTTATCACATAGTTTTCCCTTGAAGATCCTGGTCTGTATCTTCCAAATACCAAGTCATGTCGTATTTTTCGTTGTGCATTTTGTCCCCAGTATTGCCTGATGAATCGTATTTCAAATTCTCGATACGTTGTTAACTCATCTATAATCGTATCATACCACAGCAGACTGTAGTCCTTAAGACAACCTCTTATAAAATGTAGTTTAGACATTTCATCTGTTATTCCTCTCATGTAGGTTTTAATTGTTCTTAAAAATGCCATGGGATTGTCCTTATTGTTTCCTGTAAACTTTGGTATATTTTCTGCACTACCTATTATATGAGGCAAAGGTGCGCTAGGTATATTAACCCCGTGCCTTACTTTGTCCTCTAATACTTGGAGGGTAGTTTCAAATGTCACCGTCCTATTTTGCAACCTTAGCATCGTGTCCGTACAGGTTCCATATTTAGTTTTACAATTTTCAACTTCATTTGTGAGTTGTCTTAATTCTTCGTTGTTCGTAATCTTGATGTCTATTATTTTATTTTCTAAAGATTCTACCTTTCCTTCTACCTTTTCAAATCGTACTTTCGTCTTATCTGCTCTTTCATTTATCTCGTTTTTTAGAAACTTGTATCCATTTTCACATTTTCCTGCATTATTATTTATTTCGTTTGTTAGGAGTGATACGGATTGTTTTAATTTCATTTCTAGATTTGCATTTAACTGTAACGTCTCCGATCTAAGATCTTGGAATCCCTTGTCAATCTTTTGATTGATTCTATTCAGATTTTCATTGTTTGCTTTGATTTCTTCTTTATTTTGGTCCAACTTTTTATTTAGGTTTTCATTGTTTGCTTTGATTTCTTCTTTATTTTGATCCAATTTTTTATTTAGGTTTTCATTGTCTTCACTCATTTTCTGTAATAGAGCTTGAAGCAAATTTTCCACTTTTCCTCCCGATGATTTTTCGGTTGTTTTCTTGAGAGATGTACTTCCAACGATCGGTTCTTCCGCTTGATCACCTTCCAACTCTTGTTTCTCTGATTCTGAGCTAGAGGTTGAACGGTTGCTGCGAGAGTTATCTCTGTATCTAATAAACTGTGGTCTCGTTTCTTTATCTTCAATCTTTTCAGGTTTTTCGCCTTTATTTTTGTTGTTTTCATCAGCCATTTTTATTTTTGTTTTTATTCTATCTCTTATCCACCCTGTCCCAATAGGAGAATATTGTGCTTATGGCGTTATAAGGAAAGTAAATTCACACAGCCTTTTATCGTTAAGTGCCAAATCAAATGTTGACCAACGATAATCCTTTTATGTATGGGTGCCAAATTAAATCTTGGCCAATGATAAGCCTAGGACGTTGGATGCCAAATTAAGATTGATCTTGGCCAACGATAAGCCTAGCAGGTTGGATGCCAAATTAAGATTGATCTTGGCCAACGATAAGCCTACTACGTATGGGCGCCAAATTAATGTATAAAATGTTGTAGGCTTTAACACAGCCCCACGTTGGGCGCCAAATTAATGCTGTGACTCCTTCTATCTTGGTTAATAACCAAATTTTTAATTAATAAGTTAATGTACTTTCGTAATCTCAGGGTCTAAGTATGAATTTATTGTATTTTTATATCTGATAATATGTCGCAGCCTTGTACTTATTGTGAGTTCTAGCTGTGATTGTGATCTTTACTTTCCTTAGATTCTCCTGGGATGGGTATAAATAAGTAGATATAGAATGTCAGCACAACTTATTTTATTTTTCATATAAATATTTACAAAACATTATTAAATATCATTACTATGCAATACAATACATTATTTATTTCATCGTCATATCCAGTCTCTTTCATCCGCGGTACAAGCACCTTGCAATCCTCAATTCTCTATGAAGTTGTTAATAATAAAAAAAATAAATTTCACTGCTCTAGTCCTTCATGTATGCTCATGTTTCGAAAATTACCGTTATTCTATAAAACGTTAGCACCTCGTTAAGTCGCTCTGAACCAAGATTCACACGTCAATCCAGAGCTTACTCAAGGAAGAGTTTGTTTTAAATTATTTATATATGGTTCTAAATTTCATTGTCATCCGGGGAATTTACTAATACTTCGTTGGACCGTCCTGAGCCAAGATTCACACGTCGACCCAAGACATATTCAAAGAAGAATTTATTTCTAATTGTTTAAATAATATTCTAAAATTTTATTGCTATCCGGAGAATTTACTAATACTTCGTTGGACCGTCCTGAGCCAAGATTCACACGTCGACCCAAGACATATTCAAAGAAGAATTTATTTTTAATTGTTTAAATAATATTCTAAAATTTTATTGCTATCCGGATAATTTACTAATACTTCGTTGGACCGTCCTGAGCCAAGATTCACACGTCGACCCAAGACATATTCAAAGAAGAATTTATTTCTAATTGTTTAAATAATATTCTAAAATTTTATTGCTATCCGGATAATTTACTAATACTTCGTTGGACCGTCCTGAGCCAAGATTCACACGTCGACCCAAGACATATTCAAAGAAGAATTTATTTCTAATTGTTTAAATAATATTCTAAAATTTTATTGCTATCCGGAGAATTTACTAATACTTCGTTGGACCGTCCTGAGCCAAGATTCACACGTCGACCCAAGACATATTCAAAGAAGAATTTATTTCTAATTGTTTAAATAATATTCTAAAATTTTATTGCCATCCGGAGAATTTACTAATATATGGAGCAGTCATGAAGGCTCTTTCATTTATTTACTTTAGAATTGCAAGATGGAGTTTATTTTATAATGCTTGTACTCACTTTTCTTCGTTATATAGCATCTCAAATTCCTCCTGGTATTCCAATCCCTCCATTTTTATTAAATTTATTATTGTGGGTTTCTTTATGCGATCCAATCGCGTTCCTTGGCGTCTCTTCGTATATCTCGAGCGCACTTATCGTTGTCGCCTCTTGCGACTACGGTGTTTGAATCTTAAGGCGTTTATGCCTTTAGACCCTTTATTTCTTCGGCGCACTGGTTTCACTATTTTCTTTTGAGTTTTTAAGAGAATCCGGACCACTTATCGACTGCCTTATTTTCGCTTGTGTCCCTCCTTTTATAATCATAAACATTTGCCAAACGGCTTATTTTGTTTTTAAATCGTGCGTTTCGTTTGAATTTTCGTCTGTCACGCCCCTCGTGTTGATTTCGATAACTATCGAAATTATGTAATCACGTGACCTTGTTTCCACCATGTTTGTTGTTGTTATTATTTACATATTCTATATTTTTATTCCATGGACGTTTTGAATGGTTTTATTCGTTGGTAAGTATTCTTTTATTGTATTTTATTTTTATTTACTTTACCTCCAATTGGCGTTGTATTTATATATATATTCATTGCTTTCTTTACTGTTTTTGATATATATTCTCCTTTCGTTAATTAATTTAATTCTAACTTTCCTTTTTTTTGTTCCTAGGAATCGGTAATATGGGATATACGCTACATATCGCCTTTATCGCCTTGGTTTGTTTTGGATGCCTCTTGTCCTCTTCCTTCTTCGGGCCATCTTCCTCGAGGTCATTGAACCACCTTTTTGTGTTCGGGGAGTTTTCTAAATCCGTTAATCTTTAAACAGAGTTTTGTTGGTGTAAGTTTTTCTCCGATCTACATTTTATATTAACTAATGTTTTATTTATTGTTTTAGCCTGGAATTTCCTGAAGTGGATATATATATACTTATAAATATAAAGAACTATTTACAAAATGCATATTGAAATGTGTATTCAACAATATTCCTTTTATTCTGTGAATATTCACAGTCAACATAATGTTTTATTTTTTTACCGGTGAAAAATAGAAATGAGTGGAATACATTTATTTATTTATATGGGCCTTTGTTCTTGCTATAGTGTTTGTGAATAATGTGCTGCGTTGAGTGCAAGCCTTTATTCACCCTTATGGAATCTAGTGCTTCCTGCTTCGTGTAATTTTATTGCTTCTACGTGATTTACCCGTGCGATGAAGCCGTCCCTTAGCATGATCCTTTCTCTATTTTTAGCGTTTAACTTCCTTTTTGTGTGGATTTGCTGCCTTCTCGTGAGTATTTGCAGTGCTATGTGTACTGCGATTTTTTAATCAGGCTCTTCCTTATTATATTTAAAATGTACGTCAGGATTTTCCTATCTGTAATGGAAATAAAATTGTTATTCATTCTGTATCCTTTACGTGCTCTCATTGAGGTTGGTTTTTTATTTATTTTTACATTATTTTATGTATATTGTTGAATACCATTTCTGTTTGATTGGCAATGTTCTTATCTTTTTTTTTACGGGTATGCAACCCACATTGCATTCTTGTATATTCTATTGCATAGCTATGAAATTTTTAGTAAGCACTAAATATATAATTAAAACTACATACATTTACCTTAATTAGTGAGTTTATTCTGTATTTTATTTAATAAAATATTTATTATATTGAAATATATAAATTGTAATTTTATATTGAATATGTAAAATTATTTTTACTTAAAATAAACATAATAATATTTATTTTCCTTGATTTTTATCTGTTTGTTTCTTTATTTTATTTATTCATTTATTTTCAAGAAAATACCACAGCAATATGTAGGAGAAATATTGGCGATCAAATATTATTATAACAATATATTTAACATACTGGTCCAATATTGGCTAAATAACGTTAAGTACATATTGCTAATCCACATTGTATTATGTATGGGTCCAATGTTGGCTACATAATGTTCAACAAATATTAATATGCTATATGTAACATATGTAGGAGAAATATTAGCGACCAAATATTAGTATAACAATATATTTGACATATTGGTCCAACATTGGCTATAAATAGCCAATATTGCGCCAACATTATATATAGGACCAATATGTATTCTATGAAGGGCCAATATGTTGTGCTACTGGGGTCATTATGATCCAGCAACATGCTCAAAGATTGTTAATGCATGTGTTGTATTACATAATATGTGTATTGCAAATAATATTCCACTTAATGAGGATATAGAGGGATTTTTAATGACTATGTTGCTGTTGTAGAACATAATCGCCGAGTGGAAGGGAGAAATCTCGGAAATAGAATTATAAGGAGTTATTTTACATAAATAACACATATTATACATTAGTAATTATATTGTCTTCTTTATTATACTAAATTTCAGTTACAAATATTGTAATATTAAATTTATTGTATTTTATTCTTTGAAAGTATGCATGTTTGGCAAATTTAGTAATAAATTCACTGAATGTAACATGTAGAGGAATATGAAATCAGATTCTAGAATATTGCAGTGTATCTATGTATGTATGTATGTTGTCCAAATATACTAGGTTACGAAATGTACAATTACGCGGATTTCGTAAAGACCGAATACATTACACAGTTTTGTTTATTTACACAACATATAATATTATCAATGTAATTGGTGTCGACCTCATTAAGTAGAATAAGTAGTTTAAGTAGAGCAATTATAAGGAGGGCACCCAAAGTAAGGGTTATATATAGTTACGCATGTTAGTCGATAAGTTAGTCTTAAGAGATGAGTATAGTAATGTGCGAAAACTCAGAATAAAATTACATCACACCACTAAGTAACGCCCGGTATTATCAACTTATATTAAAAGGAGTTTTCGTTAAATGACCTTTAAATTAAATTCCCTTTTAAATAGGAGTTATGTATTATGAAACACATTCAACCAGCATTTAACTAAATGTGATATTTTGATATGTTGGTAATGGTATTAGTACAAGTAATTCAAATTTGGCACATATGAACTCTCTGAAGTTGTCAGCACTAAGCACGCTGTGTATTAATTATCTCAGTGATACTTGTTTGAATTGCTTTTATAAGCTCATTGCTTTTATATAAATATAATACAATGAATAACAAGAAGGTTCGCGGGAAAAATTTCAGTGATCAAGAATCATTAGATTTTCTGGCACTTGTGGCCAACTATAAAAATGTGTTGGAAAATAAACAAACAAATTCAGTAAATAATCAAGAGAAGGTATATTTTATATTTTCGTTTTGTTACATATAATTACGCTTTCAATTTACAGAACTGCGCATGGAAAAACATTACTGAGCAATACAATGCTTCTCATTTACTAAATGCACGGACCATGGAGCAACTGGCAGCAAAATATGAAAATTTAAAACATCGTGCTAGAAAGTATGCTGCCCAAAATAAGCAATTGCTGTATTCGACAGGTGGGGGTCCCTCACAAATTCTCACTGACGTAGTTTTGGATACTGTTTTATCATTGCTACCGAGTAAGACTGTTGAAGGTGAAATTAATTTAGTTGACTGTGATAACGAATCACAAGATGCATTTACTTCTTCTTTTCGTGTGGATGAAAATCTCCCAAAAATAAAGATTGTGGAAAATACAATACTGCAGCAAGAGTCTCTATCAAAAAAGAATGAATCATACAAAGAACTTTCAGTAGCTGAGGACTTAAATAATTCAAAGACACCTGTATCAAGGAGTAAGTTAAAGATGCTGAAAAAGAAAAGAGTGCGACATGATTCCGAAGATGTAGAGATGATATTATCTGCAAAAACTAAATTTTATTCAAGCAAGGCAAAGTTGTTAGAACTCGAATGTAATTTGAAGACAGAAGAAGTGAAAAACAAGATTCTTCAAACAAGTTACTGGAACAAGAATTGGCCGAAAAAGAAGAAACACAAACATTGAGATTGGCTCTATTAAAGGAAGAATTGGAAGAAAAAAGACTATACAATTTAAAATTAAGAACAGAAGATTTTTAAATTTGAAAGAAAACTATGTTATATCAATATATTAGTAATATTTTACATCCATGTCTAACAAATAAAAAAATTATAAATACAAGGATATTTTATTTAAGAAATAGCAGTTTGAAAATAATTTTCAATTAATCTCTGCCGAGTGTTATTATTGCTTTCATTAAACATGTGTGCTCCATCTAGTACCTATGTCTTTTCAATTGGTAGAGGCTAATACTTATTAATTACAATATTATGTAACATCACAGAAGCAACTTGTGTATATATATATATATATACTATATCCACTTTGAAATTTCCATATACTAGTGTTCAATAGCATTTCTTGTTAGAATGTGACATGAATTTATTATTATATCTGTAATATTCTAAATACATATTGCTGTGACTCTTGCAAATTTATATATAAATGAAATAAATTTAATTTATTTAATCAATGTGTAATTGAGAGTCAAGCACGCATCCCAGTGCTAGGCCTTATGCTAGACTGAGATACAATGAATTTTCTGCTGAAAAGTAGGTTAAGCAAAACCTTTACATACAACCAGCTCAGTTTAAAATAAATAATTCTCTCAGGGGCAGAAAATATAAGTAGATTCTCCAAACGATTCTCCTGCTCTTTAATTATCTCCAGGTCAGGTAAAGAAAGTAAAATGCCAAATAAATCTTAACATCTAATTTATTAAAAATAATTTTAAACGAATTCAAAAGTTTTAATATACAAATATTTACATACAAAGAATCAATAATTCAATCATTATTCAAATTGATACATCATAATCAATAAAATATTATAAGAAATAAAAATAGATGAAGTCATAATGTCGTGAAAAACTTATGTCTAAAGAAAAATGTGAACCTGATTATTATGAATTATATTTGTTATAGATACATGTAAACAATCAAAAATAAAATAAATTACACATGATGGATTGTACTGGAATATAAATAACCAAAAATTTTGCGCGATCTACTATTTGCTAACAAAATATAAACATTAAGGATATGGCTTTGCCCTAATTAGTCCTGTCCGGCGCCTTTTCTCGCTCCCAACACAGTACCATCAGATAGCAAATTCACACAGATGAGTATCCCAAAGTTCCACCCTACGAGTATGTCTTTTTCAACTCGTCGGACGCAACCCGAACATACATCACAATGTGCTCACTCCTTAAGGAATATATATATAAATAAAATTTATAGAAATAAAATAATGTTTTTGCATATTCAATAGACTAACTCAGCCCTGATTAGTTCTGCCTGGTGCCTTTTCTCGCTCCCAAACGCAGTACCACCAAGACCAATTCGTGTCTTTCAAATTCACCAGGACTCCATGCTATGAATTAGATAACGACATAATTCATTTCACACATTCCTGATATATTATTCAACACGTTAATATTGAACACCCAAATACAACAAAAATATACTTGATACACATATAAAAAGAAATAATATATACATTAAAAATAAACTTTACCTTTCTCGTGAAATTCCAATACAAAAACACCACTACAAACAAAGAATTTGGTACGCCACTATACACACATTTATAACAAATACTATCTAATCACCTTAACTCTTCGTACATGGTTTCAAATTCATCCATAATAAATTTCAAACTTGTTCACTTATATAAATCCTATATACACATAAAAGAAAATTATTAATTTCAAATCCCTTTTAAAGGATAAATAAATTTAAAAGAAAAGTAAATTATACGAAAATGAAATGATTATGCTATCCAAAGTTATCATTACAATTACTAGAAAAGTTTTGTCATAATGTATGGCATAGTACCCCTACATGCAAAACAAAACACTCTAGGAAATGAAAATAAAATGAAATTAAATAAATTCAAGATCCAAATTCATAAATAAAATTATTTCATACATAATTATTTATACAAGAATAACTACAAATCTCAATGTAATACACGTTGCATGTTATCCGAGAAAATATTACAAGTGTTGAATCTTGTTAAAAATTTTATAAGTGTCGAAAATCTCAAAAATTATTCTAAGTCCGGATTTAAAAGTAATCCTTTTAAAAGAGGAGGAAGTGGTTTATCACCTACTTTTAGATTAGTTAAAGAGAGCGGTTTGCACCAGCTATCCCGGAAATTTTATCCGTCCGCTCTTTTATGCCTAATTTTCTTTATAAAAACATACGGCAACTTTCGGCATACACGAATCCACCTCCAAAATTGTATATCGACGGTGCTGCTCTTATCGGTCACTTGGGGAAACAGCGTATTAATAATCCTTGAAAAAGGTAAACAAACATGTGAATATAAATTCGTCTATACGTTTATGACTCATACGTGCATCTGACGAATAATGTTGTTTTTCACCGGCCATACGGTCGACCTCCGTGCGAGAAACACTTGCTCGTTTCTTTTCACGTAACATTTAATGCGTAACCTAATATTATGACTTTATAAAAATTTTACTAGGATTCTTTTATTGTTTTACTTAAATAAAAATTAATTTTGGCAAATTATTGATATAGTGAATATTTATACACAAATAAATAAAATAAAAATTAATTTAAATAAAATCTTGAAGTGATCTTGATTATACTTATTTATTTACATATTATTATTTATTCAAGATCACTGCATAAATATCCCTATGGGAATATCTGCGATTTATAAGCGAGAATCGCTAATGCCAATGGTATAAATTCAAGATTTCCCATAAATACCAGTTAATATACTTATACATTATTTACAATATTATTGATATAAAGCATAGAGACATGAAATTTCCCTATAATATGCTCATTCTATATTTATATACAAATCAGGAGTAAATATGCAAAACTCTTGGAGTTTATTTTAAACTTTACTCCTTTCATTACGAGAAAGTTTAAACAAATAACATTTAAAACACCTAAATTAATTAAACTACTTATAACTGTATATACAAAAGTGTACTTAAATTCTTTAAATTTTACACCTTTCATTGGTATTACAAATATTGTAACTGCATCATCGAGTTCCCTTAAAATGAAGTGGCAATTGTAGTCCACTATTTTGGGAAAACTTCTTAACATTTTTAAATATCTGGGCTGTGGGTACTTTTCAACTGCATCCAAAGCCTCTATTCTCTCATGAATCCATTTAGATTTCACACTCATTCCTAAAATCATTTTATCATTCACATGATGTGACACATTTTCATCATGTGAGTTCAATATGTGCTGTACGGGCTTTACATACCCATAATGTAAAATATTTTGTTCCTTATGAACAATTTTATTTAAATTCACTAATAAATTTACCACTATTGGATATAATTTCATGAAACATTTATATAGCTGTACCAACCAAAGAGAATTAACGTTTACAAACCACTTTGCATCAGTACTTATTGACAATAATGTTTCTAATAATTTGGGGAGTTGTAGCTGTTGTTTTATTGATTGAAATAAACATAAACTTAATTTATTATTCTTAGTGTTTTCTAAATAATCTAAATATGTCTTAATTATTATTGTGATGGGGTTGATTAAGTTATCTACTAAATTTTCAATAATTTCATCTTTTAACAAATTTTTAACTTTAAATTTCACACTTACTTTGTACTGGGAAAATGGATGAGTCGTTTCTGTTTTAATACAACTAATATAGCCTACTGTTAAATCTATATTACCATTAAATAATTTAATATCTTTTGTCAAAGGATCACTCACATCATCATTATTAAATTGTTTGTTGCAAATCAAATTTTTGTCACCCATATTTATTTCCCGGTGTGAACATTTATTTATTATGTCACCCATATATTTCGTGGCGTCTTTCTTTTGAAGACCCTCCACATGGTGTGTACATTCATTATTTATGTCACCCGTGGCAAACATGGACTCTTCTCTTTGAAGATCATCCACATGGTGTGAACCTTTATCCTTGTCAATCAAACTATCATTATTTATTTTTAAAGTGAGGTCCCTATCAAAATTATCAATGATTGAATTATTAACTAATATTTTATCATCTTGAGCACCTTTGTCCCAAGACATGTTTACTTTACTATTGTGAAGGGTTCTATTTTCCATTTCCAATTTCGATGTATATAGACTCAAAAAATCCATCCCAAGTACGCAGCAATATTTTAATCTTGGTGTAACAATAAATTGTGTTACAAGTTCTACATCACCCATCTCTATATTTATACAAAATACATTATCTTGCTTGTAAAAACCTAATTTTTCAAACCTTTTATCAAATAATCCCCCATCTAAAAGTGACAATTCTAATTCACTATCTATTACAGCTACACCATACACACCCCCTACTTTAACATCTACCAGTGGATATTCAGTGGTTATATTACTTAAATCTATAAAATTTCTCTTGTTTTGTTGTTTCTTCTTTTTCCCTTTGGTTGGACCTACCAAAAATCCAGGTCCTTCTTTATTGCTCCTCTTGACGCATCTCTTGTTACGGTTTCTCTTCTATCTTCTTTTCTTTCGATTATTACATTATTAAATCCTCTGGTATCTTCTGTTTCATTTTTTCCATATTTCCTTCCTACATGACCCTCCTGTCTCCAATTATTATTATTATCATTACTACTACTATTACTCATATTCTTGTTGTTACCATTTTCCACTTTTCCTCTCTGGTAACTATTATTCTGATACCGATTACCATTGTATCTTTGTTGGTTATTGTGGTAATTACCATTATATTTTTGCTGAGCATTATAGTGGTTACCATTGTTACCTGTTTTATACCCATTTCTATTCTGAGATATACTTCTATCTTCCACGTCGTCCAGGCGCTTTACCAATTCCAAGAGTTGCTCAACGGTGTCTATACCCTGTAAAGCAACTGCTTGTACTACCTCATGCTCGAAGTGATTAGCTAATTGTGTAACAATGTCACACTCCTGGATCACAGGTTGTATGTGCTTCAAGAAAGAATATTTCCTAATAACATAGTTCTCCCTAGACGTGATGGAACGATATTTTCCAAAGGTAAGGTCATGTCTGATGCGCCTTTGCTGAGTTTGTCCCCAGTATTGTCTAATAAACATATTCTCTAATTCTTCGTACGTCTGTACCTCATCAATTACCATATCGTACCATAGTAATGCATAATCTCTAAGACACCCTCTCATGAAATGTAATTTTGACATATCATCATTAATACCACGAATATATGTCTTAATGGTTTTAAGAAATGCCATTGGGTTGTCTTTGTTATATCCAGAAAATTTTGGTATATTTTCTGTACCAATTGATATTTGTTGTGGCACAACACAAGGTGTAATTGTACCTTGTTCAACTCTTGTCTTCAAATTCTTTATCGTATCTTGACAATTTAATGTCATATCCTGTAATTTTAAAAGTGAATCTGTGCATGTTCCATATTTGATTCTACAGTCCTCAAACTTGCTTGTTAAATTTTGAACATCTTTCTGAACTGACATGGCACTACTGTCCACCTTCAGTTCCAAGAATTGTATTTTTCCATCTTGTCCTCCAATCCTTTCTTCTATTTGTTTAAAATTTTCTCTTGCTACCCTAGCTCTCTGGTTCATTTCATCTATTAAGAATTCACTGCTATTCTTACATTTTTTTTCATTTGCTTCAATTTTTTCATTGATCTGTGTTGTGCTTTGTTTCACATCTTCCTTTAATTTCTCATTCATTGCAGACATTTCCATTCTACAAGCTTTAATTCTTTCATCAATCTTCTCATTCACCGACTTTACTACAGCTTGTATTTCTATTTTATTTCTATTCATCTCTTCTTTATTTTCTTTAAACTTCTCATCAAACTTTTTATTCATATCTTCTTTCATTTCTATCTTGTCACTTTCCAATTTACAGAAAAGTTTTTCAAATAGGAAATCGAATCTGTCTCCACCTGGCATTTCTTTCGTTTCAATTTTTACATTTTCAGTTATACCCTCATCCTCATCTAGAGGTAGCGTCTTTTCTGAATCTGTCACAGAGGAAATACCTTGTGGTTCCCTGTACGTTTCAAATAAATATTTGGTATCTGTACCACTTTCAAGATTTTCACCCTCACCTTTATTCTCAGACATATTTACTTTATCTGTCCTGGCACTTAAAGAGACTTATTTGTGGAGAAAAATAAATCAAAACTTGACAAAATTTACTTGTGAATTATACTTATTAATTATTCAAATGCACTTAAAGGTGAAAATACCTCCCTTTAATTACACAGCTATTTGAATATTAAATAATCAATTAAGTTTTTATCTAATCAGCATAAAAATGTAAAAGTTTTGCCCCACTACGTTGGTCGCCATATATACATTATAGAAAGTGTTAATAAATGATATATATAAATGTAAATGTATCATGGCCCCACGTTGGCTAGCGTCCATATATATACTGTGACTCTTGCAAATTTATATATAAATGAAATAAATTTAATTTATTTAATCAATGTGTAATTGAGAGTCAAGCACGCATCCCAGTGCTAGGCCTTATGCTAGACTGAGATACAATGAATTTTCTGCTGAAAAGTAGGTTAAGCAAAACCTTTACATACAACCAGCTCAGTTTAAAATAAATAATTCTCTCAGGGGCAGAAAATATAAGTAGATTCTCCAAACGATTCTCCTGCTCTTTAATTATCTCCAGGTCAGGTAAAGAAAGTAAAATGCCAAATAAATCTTAACATCTAATTTATTAAAAATAATTTTAAACGAATTCAAAAGTTTTAATATACAAATATTTACATACAAAGAATCAATAATTCAATCATTATTCAAATTGATACATCATAATCAATAAAATATTATAAGAAATAAAAATAGATGAAGTCATAATGTCGTGAAAAACTTATGTCTAAAGAAAAATGTGAACGTGATTATTATGAATTATATTTGTTATAGATACATGTAAACAATCAAAAATAAAATAAATTACACATGATGGATTGTACTGGAATATAAATAACCAAAAATTTTGCGCGATCTACTATTTGCTAACAAAATATAAACATTAAGGATATGGCTTTGCCCTAATTAGTCCTGTCCGGCGCCTTTTCTCGCTCCCAACACAGTACCATCAGATAGCAAATTCACACAGATGAGTATCCCAAAGTTCCACCCTACGAGTATGTCTTTTTCAACTCGTCGGACGCAACCCGAACATACATCACAATGTGCTCACTCCTTAAGGAATATATATATAAATAAAATTTATAGAAATAAAATAATGTTTTTGCATATTCAATAGACTAACTCAGCCCTGATTAGTTCTGCCTGGTGCCTTTTCTCGCTCCCAAACGCAGTACCACCAAGACCAATTCGTGTCTTTCAAATTCACCAGGACTCCATGCTATGAATTAGATAACGACATAATTCATTTCACACATTCCTGATATATTATTCAACACGTTAATATTGAACACCCAAATACAACAAAAATATACTTGATACACATATAAAAAGAAATAATATATACATTAAAAATAAACTTTACCTTTCTCGTGAAATTCCAATACAAAAACACCACTACAAACAAAGAATTTGGTACGCCACTATACACACATTTATAACAAATACTATCTAATCACCTTAACTCTTCGTACATGGTTTCAAATTCATCCATAATAAATTTCAAACTTGTTCACTTATATAAATCCTATATACACATAAAAGAAAATTATTAATTTCAAATCCCTTTTAAAGGATAAATAAATTTAAAAGAAAAGTAAATTATACGAAAATGAAATGATTATGCTATCCAAAGTTATCATTACAATTACTAGAAAAGTTTTGTCATAATGTATGGCATAGTACCCCTACATGCAAAACAAAACACTCTAGGAAAAGAAAATAAAATGAAATTAAATAAATTCAAGATCCAAATTCATAAATAAAATTATTTCATACATAATTATTTATACAAGAATAACTACAAATCTCAATGTAATACACGTTGCATGTTATCCGAGAAAATATTACAAGTGTTGAATCCTGTTAAAAAATTTTATAAGTGTCGAAAATCTCAAAAATTATTCTAAGTCCGGATTTAAAAGTAATCCTTTTAAAAGAGGAGGAAGTGGTTTATCACCTACTTTTAGATTAGTTAAAGAGAGCGGTTTGCACCAGCTATCCCGGAAATTTTATCCGTCCGCTCTTTTATGCCTAATTTTCTTTATAAAAACATACGGCAACTTTCGGCATACACGAATCCACCTCCAAAATTGTATATCGACGGTGCTGCTCTTATCGGTCACTTGGGGAAACAGCGTATTAATAATCCTTGAAAAAGGTAAACAAACATGTGAATATAAATTCGTCTATACGTTTATGACTCATACGTGCATCTGACGAATAATGTTGTTTTTCACCGGCCATACGGTCGACCTCCGTGCGAGAAACACTTGCTCGTTTCTTTTCACGTAACATTTAATGCGTAACTTAATATTATGACTTTATAAAAATTTTACTAGGATTCTTTTATTGTTTTACTTAAATAAAAATTAATTTTGGCAAATTATTGATATAGTGAATATTTATACACAAATAAATAAAATAAAAATTAATTTAAATAAAATCTTGAAGTGATCTTGATTATACTTATTTATTTACATATTATTATTTATTCAAGATCACTGCAATATGTTCAACAAATAAAAAATGTGTAAAAACGAAAAACTTTTATTGAAGTAATTATAATAATGTTTGAAAATAATTTTGAATTAATCTCTGCCGAGTGTTATTATTCGGATCATTATTGGGTTCATTATACACTACACCTGCTTCAACTAAAATATCTTCTTCGACTGGTAGAGGTTCATTCCTATCAATCGCAATATTATGTAATACTGCAGCTGCAACAATTATAATTTTAGCAGTTTCTTTATTGACTCTCATCCCTAAAGACAAAATTGGAAAGCGTCTCTTCCAAGTCCCATACTGGCGTTCAACAGTATTTCTTATTAAAATGTGACATGAATTATACTTTTCTTCAGCCGCTGTATTTGGTTGTAATAATGGTGTTAATAGGTAATTACTGTTCCTGTAGCCATTATCACCCAGAAGAACACAATCCGTAAATATGCCAGTTTCAAATTTTGCCTTCAGTCGGCTGTACAGACCTTGATTAGACGTCATCGCTGGTAAGAATACCTTGCATCCTAACGATTATTTTAGATTTCTAGTAATTTTTCCGTTGTTTCCCTTAATTTTAGCTGCTGGTATTACCTGGATGTGTGTAGATTAAAACACATAACGTTTTAATTACCGCTATTGCATTCTATATCAACCCCGCTGCCATCTTGAGGCGTCCGGCCTTTGTGAGAGATTATATTCGAGAAAAGATCATTCTTCAGCCGAAATACATTGAGGATTACAACCCTTGGCTATCGTTTCATATTTTGCCATCAGGAAGTAATTATTCCACTGGTCATATACTGGAAGTGAAAAAAACCATGTGCTTGTATGTGGGTAGCACAAAAATTTGTTTACCTGAACTTTTGGAGGTCAGTTTAGTATATTCCTATAATAATTTAGTAATTTAAATGGAGGACTTTGTGTCAGAATCTAATTATTAATATTATTAATTTGTAACATATAGTTTGGCCCTCGGTGTGCCTTGTGAACCCCGATATATGGTGAGATCGGAGGTTTTGGGTCAAGGTTGTATTTTGACAGTGTTGTTTATTTTTGGAGGCTCTTAATGTTTGTCTAAATTTACTGAATGAATAGCTTATTTTTGATATTTGGTCGTGGTTTAAGTTAATGACTTATTAAGTCATTTCTGTTAGAATAACATGGCACAGATCGAACGATTTGAGAGATTATTTTTGAAATTCTAACGATATTCAAGTCTATTGCTTACTAATTTATTCCTGTTCGCATAATATTGTTCAAGTAAATGATTTCACTGTTTTGTTTTGATATCTTAAACGTTATTTCAAATTTAACCGTTTCACTTATTTTTTTGTTGATCGTAACCAACAGTTGTCGTTGTAACTTTATTGAATAACCACTTGCCGAGGCAAGGTTAGTTTATTAATATAGTAGCATTACGAGGGTTGTCCTCAGTTTAATTTTGAGTCATTTAATCTTAGATATTTGTGTACTTAAATTCTATATTTAAATCTACCGAGGTTACCCGTAGATATCTTTCCCTTTTGTAACAAGTACTTGTTTTCCCTTAATTTTGTATGATTATCTCTCTAATTGATTATCCTTCTAATTTGTAGGATAGCCGCTCTAATTAATATCGTTCTTCTATAATTGTTGTTGAACGATTACAACTCTAATTAATTTAGTTTACTTTTTTTTTCAATTGCAACCCTAACTGTCATTGTTGACTTGATTTAATTTAGGAATTTGTTGGTTACTATACAGGGTGATCAGACCACCCGCCTATTTGTTTTTTTTTATGAAGCTGATCTGCTAGTATATTATTACTTGCACTTTTAAACTTAAATTGATGTTATTATTGTCAAACGTTTTATGTATGTATGTATGTCATTTATTTGTTCAATTTTACATAGTATAGAACACGTCAAAAAAGAAATTAGGAAATGCACATTGTAATACATAAATATACAATACTATCAAGTAAAAACATCAAGTGATACATAAATATACAATACTATCAAGTAAAAACAGTTATATTTAGTTAAAAAGGAAATCTTTACAATCAAAGAAATCCAGCAAATTGTAAAATGAATGTCTATAAAGATGGCGTTCAAGAGCGATCTTAAATTTAATGTCACTTAGGTGACGTAATTCAGGCGGGGTGAAGTTATATATTTTTATTATTTGTTCCACTGCATTTTTCTGTATTTTCGAAAGTTTAGTTTGTGTTGCTTTTAGGTAAATATTCTTTCTACCTCTCGTATCATATTGATGTGTAAGTATGTGCTTTTTTAGGAATCGATCACCATTCCTGCGAGCAAACAAAGCGCACTCAAGCACGTATAATCCAGTAAGTGTGTGGATCTTGTTGCTAATAAATATGTTCTTGCACGAGTCCTTACACCCCAAACTAAACACACTGCGTATGCATCGCTTCTGTAGAACAAAAAGTCTGTCAATATCCACACTACTACCCCAGAAAACTATACCGTATCTTAACCGGGATTCCACGTACGCCCGATATGCACTAATACCCGCTTCCAAGTTCACTGAAGTTGCAATAGTTCTTAGCGCATAGCTAAAAGGAGACAATTTCTTCACTACGTGTCGCACATGGTCTTTCCACGATAGTTGTGAATCCACTTCCAAACCAAGGAATGTTGCCGTTAAAGATGACTCAAGTATATCATTCTTGTAAGTAATATCAAGAGTTTCTTGCCGTGTCGGTGTAAAGTGGACTATGTTCGTTTTGCTTACGTTTAGTTTTAAGCTATTTCTTTCCAACCACTCTTCAGCCGTATTTAGAGCCCTAGCAACATCCTCCTTCAATTCATCAACATTAGGTGATCTCAGAGCCAGAGACGCATTTATGTAGAGGATAATTAAACTGTCATGTTGACGTCTGAATGATTGTTTTTTTTTGTAACTTTGCAAACTGAGCGCTTGTAACTGACCCTGTTCTTGGGGACAGGTTGCCTTGGAATTAATATTGATTATTACAAGAGCTGGCGCTGGGTCTCTCATCCACCTCGGTACCGACGGAACACACGCCCACACGACTGAGCTAAAGGCACAATCTTTATCTCTGTTTTTCTCCGCGCTTGGGAAGCAAAGGTAAGGTGTATTGAAGGTGGCATATCACTCTCCGAAACGTAGTGTAAATTCTTTAATTCTTGAGCAAAGCTAAAGTAGTTTCAGTTTATTTTGACATATCGAGTTTCCCGACGGGTGCGAATTTTGGTTCGCGTACGTGCCATACCTGGCTGCGCTTCCGGCCTGTTTGATTTCAGGGTTAGATCTCTCGTTAACAGGTCGAGAGCTGCGGCTCACAACCTAAGTTTGAGTAATTATACTTAACTGCTTCGTAAAAGAAAATTGTGGTATATAGAAGTAAATATATTTCAAATATTCTTGATTTATGATTCATCGCAGGATAACATTTATGTGTCAACATTACAAAGAAATTTTTTTGCTGTTCTACAAAGGTATCCGGGTTTCCGAATTTATTTTATTTTTCAAAGGCGAGAATGAATGCTTTATTAAGATCTCGGTTTTATGGAATTTGTAATTATTTATATTGATGATATTTACGAGTATGTATCTGTCATTAATTTTTTTCTGTAATATATATTCTATTTATTTTAAAATAGATACAAAAAAAATTATGGGTTTTTCATTCTATTTAATTCAAAATTCTTGATTATATTACTATATCTGCACTTTCACATCTAGACTTTTTTTACCCGGGGCATGTTTGCCTAATATGTATTTACCTTGGTATTTACAGCGCAATTGCTAGAGGTGCTTAAATTTTGGAATATTATTTAAATCAAGATTTTTTGTAGCCCATATATCAAATACTTTTTTTTAATAGTTCAGATCAATTATTTCACCATTCCTTGTTTTATTAGTATGGTAATTTCTCTGCGTTTTTAAAACTACGTATGTTAAAACGTCCGGGGTAAGTGTGATATTGCTCTTATTTTACATTTTAAAATATTTTCCTTTAAATATATTGTCTTCAAAAGTTTTTTTGTGTAATTTTTAGTTTGCTTATTTATTGCTTTATTACGCTAGATGTATTTTATTTTTGAGGAAATTTAATATATTTCTGAAGGGTAAATAAAAATATTACAATCTCCCTTTATGGTTTATTCAAGTGGGAAATATTATCGGATTACTAGAGTTGACCAGTGATACCTTCCATATAGCTGGTCTTAAAACCTGACAAAACTTCTTGCCGCGAGTATACATGTTAAAATGAACGACGAATAAAGTTATTTTAGCAAATAAGTATAGAAATATGGCGCAACTGTTTCCAAATATTGTAAATTTAGCTCTATTAGCGGAATTGGAGCATATTGCTGAAAGATAGGTGTATATTTTATGTATATTTAAACATAATAATTATAAAAGTTTTAAAAAATGAATTGTTATTGTAGGAACAGGATGAGGATAACACGTAGGA
Source organism: Amphimallon solstitiale (assembly GCA_963170755.1). Lineage (NCBI taxonomy): Eukaryota > Metazoa > Arthropoda > Insecta > Coleoptera > Scarabaeidae > Amphimallon > Amphimallon solstitiale. The sequence goes on along the minus strand of OY720677.1, from coordinate 84,017,296 downwards.
AAATCAGGGACACATCTAATCCATTTGAAATGTCAAACAAAGATTTTGTTAATTTTTTTAAACTGTCAAAAGATTTCACACGGTACCTAGCACAGACACTTAGGCCCCATATAGAACAAGATGCCATGCAACATAGAAGAACAAGAATTCCTTTAGAATTGAAAGTGTGTTTTCGATGTTTATTAATATTATGAAGTACTTAAAAATGCATATTTTAGATATTGACAGTACTAAACTTCTTTGTCCAGTGTAGCTACGAACGTTGTGTTGGCCACATTTTTTTTTAGGTACTAGTCACAATTTTTTTTTAGGTATTAGTCAGCCATTTGTAAGTGAAATTTTAAATTCAGGGACAGAAGCTATGGTTGATCATTTATTATATATTTGGATTGTATTTCCTCGCACAGTGCAGCTACTGACAGAATAAAACAAAGGTATGTTCATAATTTACATCATAATTTACATTATGAATGACCAAGCACAGTTCTTCCTAATGTTATAGATTTAGAGAAAAATATAATTTCCCAGGCATTATTGGTGCAATTGATTGCAGCCACATAGCCATTATATCACCCTGTGAAGATGACCCTGTGCCCCCCCCCCCGCATTGGCATATTATAATAGAAAAGGCCATTTTAGCATTAATGCACAAATGGTACAAATATAAAGAAAATGAAATCATATACTGTAACAAATGATTGTAGATATGTGATGCTGATCTGCGTATTTTAAATTGCGCGATTCAGCAATTTAGACTCTATCATCTGTCAAACAATATTCAATGCAGAAATTTATACAAGGTGAATTGAATTCAAGTTGGTAAGAAGCAAACTTACTATAAAATATTTTATTTTTGACCATTTGACATATGGTTGTAGGCGATTCTGGCTATGGTTTACAACCTTGGTTTCTAACTCCACTTCAAAATGCTGATCGTGATACACCAGAAAGAAGATATACAGCACGTCACATGAGTGCCAGAAATTGTATTGAAAGGTGCTTTGGTGTTTTAAAGCAAAGGTTTCGATGTCTATTAAAACACCGTATTCTACATTATCATCCTATGAAAGCTGGTAGATTAATATTATGTTGTGCTATTCTACATAACATGATTTTAGCACATCAAGTTCCACAGGAAGAACATGAGCCAATCGAAGAAGATTATATTGATAAGGAAGATGCAGGAAGGGATGACTTGAGGAATGGTAAAACAAACAACATGAACTAGTTATCTGTTAGTAATGGACAAGCATCTGTCATTTTATTTTGTAAACGGAGAAATCGTAAAAGTTAACAAAAAATTTCTGTGAAAATAACATACAATTTACGGATTCTTGCTTATTGAAGAAATAAAGTTTACTTTAAATTATTATACAAATAAAAAAAATTTCAGATGACAATCGAGAATAGTTGGGTCAAGGCAGCCGAGTTCAACGAAACCGCATCAACCATCATTTTCAATAATTGTTTTTTTTAACGTTTCCTCTTCTTTTTCTAAATTTTTCACGCACCTTGTATTTCTGGTGCTTATTTCTAATGTTTAGTAATGTTGTGAGTTAACAGAATTAAAAGTTTTTATGTAAAATTGGTAAATCGGTAATTGCCATTCTCGAATACTTTGTATAAATGAAAATATTTTTACATTATCCAGCTCAATTTTTCGCTGTCTATACTATTAGATATTAATACGTAAGAATTATAATTTGATTCCCTGTAATCACTTTGAAGAAGTTTTGAACAAAATTTTGAATTGGTATTACATAATTTTCTTTTACAAATTAGTAAATACGAAGAATAAAAAATTCATCCATGATTTTACAAATTAATAATTATGAATAATACTATTACTCGTTCGACTTAAACTGAATTTATTAGTAATTGATTCATGAGTCAAGTTGAGTATTAACATTTCCAAATTTATATTATTTTTCTCTTAATTGAATGATATATTAATTTTGGAATTATCCCAGGTAAAATTTAATGTCCCTTGTCATCTCATTAAACATGTTTTATATATACATCTCTCTAATAGTTTAGAATGACAGTTCTGGCTACAGGTATTAGCGATTTTCGACTTTAATTTTAAAAATATGCTATTAACTCCACTTCACCTCAAAAGACGGAGTGGCAATAGGGGATTAAAATATGGAAGATATTCAATCTATAGCCTAAATAGTTGAATTGAGTTAGGTTAGAGCTGTCATTCCAGAACCAGTATGGTATCAATAAAACGCAGCTATTTCTTTTCAATCCAAGCTCAAAACTGTCGTTTATTTAGCATTGTCAACCTTTTTTTTTCCCATCGCAGCCTACTCCAAATAAGAATTTTAACAATGACCCGGTAGTTGTAAACCACAGAAACACATGCCATGATGCAATGTGTTTATGACACACTAATCTAAAACTTCTAAAATTCAATTGCAGAAGCAAATCTTCGTTGAATTGTCAGAATCACCAGCCAAGGTCAAAATATTTGCCTCAAATACCGCCAGTGCGTGTTGCATTGCTTATAAGCTCTACAAGTCGTGAGGAATCAGTGCGACAATTGTTGAAAGCAATGATTCCAATGGCTCAAGGAGCGATGAAACAGTTACACCAACAAAACGTAAATTATTGCTGAAACTAAGCAATACTTTGCGTGTTAGCAGTGGCTAAAAAGGGAAAGCTGGCTTCATTGCAAAAAAAAAAGTGTTTAGAAGTGATAAGCGAATTGCACACATGAAAAGCCTTCTTGCCGAATGCATAAAAACAATTTTATGCAAGAAGAATATTTGGATGTAACTGCCAAACTAGGGGGACCTCTAGAATTATTTCAAGGACAATATAGAAAAGCAAAAAAAAAGTTTTGATGGCTAACCTAGGTTTGCCAACGAATCTTTCAATGCTCTACAACTGAAAGTTTCCTTGGAGAAGAAGAGGATCATATGTAGCCTCATTATTAATGAGATGTCAATCCAACAACACGAAGAATGGGTTGCAGGAAAAGTTTTATGGACATGTTGACATTGGAACAGGTGCAAAAGAAATCACGTTGGCCAAAGACGCTCTTGTGTCTTTGTTAAATTATATAAATGGTAATTGGAAACTTCCTGTTGGTTACTTTCTAATTGCTGGTATGACGGGAGAACAGAAGAAAGGATTAGTGTTGCAGTGCTTGGCGAAATGTTATAAAGTGGGAGTACAGCTTGTTAGTTTAACATGTGATAGTGCTCCTGCAAATTTGACAGCGGCAAAGCATCTGGGCTGCTCATTAGAGCATAACAATTTGAAAACTAGTTTTAAGCATCCATCGACAATGAGGATGTGGTTCTCTATTTAGATCCCTCTCATTTGGTCAAGTTAGTAGGCAACACGCTAGGTGAAAAGGTTCACTTGTTGATGACACTAATGAAATCGTTTCCTGAAATTATTTAAAGGACTGCATAACTTGCAAGCAAGTGAATCTTTTCATTTGGCAAATAAACTGAGTTCGCAACACAGCATTCCGCAAACAAAAAAAAAAGAAAGTAAGGCTTGCTACCCAACTATTTAGTGTAAGAGTTGCAACTGCTTTAGCATATTGTCGAAATGAATTACATAAGGAGCAGTTTATTGAAGCGGGTGCTACAATTCGGTTTATTTTGATTGTAAATAATTTGCTTGACGTATTGTAACGAAGTCCCTCGTTAATTGTACAAATTAACATTTTTGAGTCCATAATTAATTTATTTGTCAATATTAAATTAAATGTGTGTGTGTTATTTTGTTCAAATATTGTATAAAGTGATTTGGACGGACCTGTATATATATTCATTTGTAATGATAATTCATGTTATTTACTTATTTTTGATGGAAAAATACCGAGTGTCTACGTCATGCTCAAAGTCGCGGTTCATGTCCGAGTCGTGCGGAAATTGTTATGTTTTGAACAAGTTTTTACCTACAGACGTAGGGGGGTTTTCAGATATATAAAGGCCCCATCGAGTGTGTCTCGTTCATTTATTTCTCCTATCCATCCGCTACCTGTACCTCTCTATTCAGCCTTTTAAATGGCATGGAAGAGTTGATATCTAATCCGCAGAAACGTACTACTTTCAGGTCTTTTAGTATCGTGAAACAGTCGTTTCAAAAACCCGCAAATTCCGTCCGAATGTGTCTCTTCTTACTCAGGTCTTGAACCGTGGGAAGAAGTGATGTATTACCGTTGTAAACTTTATCCCGTCTAAGTCAGACTTTTGATGTCGTGACGATTTTTCCGCATTTATTAATAATTCTTTATTTTCAGAGATGTTAAATTTCCGAAATTGTGTATAAACGCGCCGTAAATTCAAATAAACTATCATAAAGGCACCCGCGCTTCTGAACCGCAATAAATATAGATGTATTAGTACTTCACCGTGTAGCTATTGGATAGATATCAGAACCCGTACCGCTTTAATAATTTAATCCCCGATAAACTTGTAAAAATTCTTCATGCGAGCATGACGTAACATAGAAATAAATTGGTAGGACAGTTTAAATTGATCTGAGTATGCATTTGATCTCAAATTAACCGACGTGTATCATATTTCATGTTTAATTTTATTTTACCTCCAATTATCCGACACGTATCAGATTTCATGTATAATGTTGTTTATATAAATAGATAAAAATGCACTGGGATTCGTAGTTAATATTTCAGGGGCTAAAGTTGAATATGTGGTCAATCTTAATTTTATACATGTTTGAAAGAGGTCACTAAGGTGAATTTATTTTGTATTTGATTATGCCGATATTAAGCAAGTCTGTTTATGTATATAAAATTGGAAATTGTATATAGTAATAAACAAAATTGTGTATTAATTGTTTTAATATGGTTTTAGTAAAAATAAAGGCTAATTATTCTATTTTTCAAATAAGTTTCTACACGTGTTTCTTTTCTTTTACCGTTTAACAATGAGTTAGGGAATGTAGTATTTTCAATGAGCAATAAGATACATTAAAACAATAAGAAGTACTCACGTTTTTCTCCACTGTGCTAGTTGTAGAGCTTTTGGTCTTTTGTCTCTAAAACACAACACTTCAACCGCCATATTTATATTCATAAACAAAGCCGACCGTACGAGTTAACGTTGATGTCACACCGATAAGACGTTTAGCAATTCGCAATAGTGATGCCTGAGTATATAGGCAACCAGAAGTGCTGTGTATTTTGGCGGCATACAGAAGACATATCTTACGCCGGTTCGCTTGCTCTGGTGTTACATAAGCAAGTGGCACCATGTTATAAGTAAAGCAAGCGAGCCAGGTTATAGTATTAAATTTAAAAATATTATTTGGCAGCCTCGTTACTGGAAATATATTGCAGTTTTTGCCTCTATACAAAATGCCCCACTTCTTATCATAAAATTCCTACTTCGCACCCCTAGTGAGTTGCTCAAATCGCACCGGGGCGATTTAGGCAAATATTAATTTGTGGATATCGTGCAAATATTTATACACAGTGGTTTATTGCAGTTTATTGAGTGCGGTCTTGCAATTACTTGAAGAAGTAGTAATTGAATAACAGAGAAACTACAGCAAACCATGATGATGGATTTAACTAAGGCGTATGACAGCGTACATCACGGGGTGTTGCTAGCAAAGCTCGACAAGGTGGGTATGCACGGTGTAGCCTTGGACTGGATTAAGTCCTATCTTGGTAACAGAAGACAGTGCATTATCTCTGGTGATACCAACAGAAAAACTATGAGATCAGATTGGAAAAATATAAAATTAGGAGTACCCCACGGGTCCGTCCTGGGACCGCTCTTGTTTGTGTTATACGTGAATGACATGCCTAAAGTGGTGGAGAATCTGCTGGTTATGTTCGCGAATGACTCGTCGTTGGTGGTAAGAGCAAAAGATGGGAATTGCGTAGTAAAATCAATTAAAATGAACTTGGACAGACTGGATACATGGTTCGTACAGCACAATCTAAAACTTAATTTAAATAAATCTCACTCACTTTATGATATTTAATAACACAATTACTCCGAGCGTTAGTATTAAACATAATGGTGAAGTGCGTGCATGGGCTGAGAGAAGAATGTTTTTGGGCTTACTGGTTGATAATCATCTATCTTGGGTCCTTCACACAGACCTATCTACAAAATTGAATAGCTATTGTTATGCGTTGAGGGTTGTTGCACGGAATGTTGGCAAGGATGCTGCGGTCGGCTTGTATTTTGCCAACGTCCATTCCAGACTCTAATATGGTGTAGTGTTCTGGGGTTATGCGGTGAATGTGCAAAAAAGTGCCCTATTTCAATGTATCAAGAGTTATAATCAAATTCCGCATAACTTGAAAATGTTACTACGCTCTCAATATAAGTCTGTACTGAAAAAATATATATGTGCAAGAGGGATATACTCCGTTGATGAATTCGTCAGTGATGACTTCTTCAATTGGGGAGAGAATATTATGTAATCTTAATATGGATATATCTATGTGTATAATTGGACATGGTGCACAGCTAGATGAATCGAAAAAATAGTCCCCACACTCACTTGTTTTACTAAAATTTTTATGTTTGTGTTATGTTTGTATGTATATATGTATATTTTACGATTGTAAATATACTGTATGACTCTTAGGACAAATATATACTATTACTATTGCTGTATTTGCAGATGACAATGGAAAAAATAATATATGGTAAATGTAGCGATCAAGACATGAAAAATGCCAGAAGATTACGAAAAGGGAAAGATTTGGTTAAATAGATGTTGTAAAAAATACGATATTCCCAGAGAAATATTTATAAGACATATGATAGGTGGAGTAAAAAGAGTAGTGCCTAGAGGACCAGAATCACTGAATGGAAGGTGGTCTGCTCTACCCCCTGAAGTTGAAGATGAATTAGTTTGCCACAGTCTGAAAATGGAGGAGTTAATGTTCGGAAGGATGATAAATGATAATCGGAAGCTTGCGTACGACATAGTAGAAAGGCTTGAATTGAATGTCTTTTTCAAGTATGAAAAAGCCATTCAAAAGAAAATAAAAGAGCAGGAAAGAAGTGGTATTATTTTTTCTTGAAGAGGCACGCCAACCAGAAAATGTTCAATGGCCCGGTGCAATGGATTTAACAAATCGAACGTTTACAATTTTTTTGAGTTGTTGGAAAAATCGTTGACAACAGTAAAATAGATGCTTTATCCATCTACAACGTTCATGAATCGAGTTTCTCGACTGTGCAGAAAAAATGCGCAAAAGTTGTTGCACTCAAAGGAAAACATCAAGTGGAGAAAGAGGAAACATTGGTTGCTTGCACTAGTGCTTTGGGCAATTTTGTTAAAATTGGAAAGATCTTTTGCTGATGATTTCATGAAAATATCTATTAACTACAAAGGGGTAGATATGACAGTGGTGGTAACATTAGTAGAACCCAACGTCTTGATGAATGGTGAGTTTCGTATACTTGTGCTTTCGTCATGCAACACCATAATAATATGCAAAATCGAAATAAAAACCAACTGATTTTTTATTTACTTATAGATGAAGCTGTTGCTGTTAAATATGCAGAAGCCGTTTTGGCAAATCAAACACCCGAAATCTTTACTTTATTATTTTTGGCCTTGAGAACGCAATTCAATGATAAATTTAACGATAGAAAAACTCCCTTTGATAAATAATAGCAACGGAAATGAAAAAAATGGGTATGATATAGGACAGGATGGTGCAGAGAAATGCCGTCAAAAATTTACCAACCTGCAAAGAGGCTATCTAAACTATAAAAAAAACTCATGAAAACGATTGGCACAGAAAAACGAGACTTCCCACCGTGCTTTGACAAAATGGATGCAATTTTGGGGTAATAAGGATAAAGTTAGCCCTCCATATTTGGGAGATTCTTTAAACATAAGTAGCCCTAATATGAATGAACCAGCAGATGATGACCAGAATTCGAGATCATTAACTCTCATCAACAAGCAGAAGGAAATAAAAAATAGGTTTGTGTTAAACTACACCTCAGTTTTTCAGTTAATAATCAAATGTATTGATAATTCAGATTCAGTGCTTCTCATACTTTTGTTCGCCCAACTACCAATTTAAACAAAGTAATCGAGTTATTCAAAGAAAACATGAAGAGTTGCGGAAAGATAAAGAAAAGCATATGAAAATCTTTGAAGATGCCATTAGGGTTCAAAATGAACAAAGAGAAAGATTTTTGGACTTACCGCAGAAGACTCAAAAGCGCAAGCATTGCCGCAGTAGCAGCTCTTCGGATAAATAATTGAATCTTGTTTGACTTTTAATACGGTGAATTTACCTTTTTTGTTATTTTGAGGTGTATTTCATAGAAAATACACGTCTGGCCTGAACGTTTTGTTTTAAATTTAATTTTATTTTTCAACTAAAACACATTTTCTGAATGAAGCTGCTTTAAATCTTGGATTGAGTTGGTCTTTACTTGATGTAAATCCATTTTCAATGTGAAATAAAACAAACAAATGTTTAAGAATTACACTGTATTTAATAATGACAGCTGTTTCGCTACTGTAGCTTCTTCAGGTACAAACAGACAATTGACTAATTTCTTTGAGTTTATCTATTAATTGCACAGGCCTGCATAAAATTTGTGATGACGTGATTTTTGTTTGTTAAGCTCAGTTTTTATATAGTAATAACTAATTAAAATACAGTAGGTCTCTATCACCCACATTTAAAAAAAAAATATATATGTATATAAAAAAAGTATTATAATAGGCGTTTTAATACATTTTAAAATGAATGTAGTAATGTGTAAATCTTTTATTACATGTATTCATTGTGCACAGGATTTCCGGGAATGTTTACCGACTAAATCCTATTTATAATGCTTTCACTGTATTTAGTACTGCGAAAAAGGGTTTTAAGTTTATCACTCCAAACAAAATGTATATTTTAATGTCATTTACTTCATTATAGCTCGGAGTGTTGATCAGTAAATAAGTAAAATTTATTTGTATTTAGTGTTGTGCGTGGTATTTGATAAATAAACATTGCTTAAAAATATGTCTAGCCGGTGTTGCAAAAACAAACCAGATGATTTTTGTTATATTTGTGGATATTTCGTCTTGAAAAAGTTTAAGAGACGAATTGGTGAATTTGTGAAAACTGCATATTATGCTTATTTCAAAATCAAATTAGGAGATCAAGATAAAGATTGGGCACCGCACGTTGTTTGCAAGGTATGTGAAGAAGGTTTAAGACATTGGACCAAAGGAAATAGACAAAGCCTTCCTTTTGGAATACCGATGGTTTGGAGAGAACCGCAAAATCATCTTGACGATTGCTACTTCTGTTTTTGTGATATTAAGGGGCATAATAGAAAAACTTTGAAACATATTTTGTACCCAAACAATATTAAATCAGCTATCAGACCAGTTCCTCACAGTGATGATGTACCGATACCTATACCCCCCAAAGTACTAGAAGAAGATACTGAAACCTCTTCAACTTCCGGCTCCGTACAGATGGATTGTGATTATGAACCATCAACCTCAGGTCAAAACCAACCTCAGCTATTTTCACAAGCCGAACTAAATGATTTAGTAAGAGATTTGGAACTTTCAAAAGATCTTTCTGAAGTACTGGGGTCTAGTTTGAAACAAAAAAATTTGCTTGCCCCAGAAACTACCTTCTCTTGGTATAGAAATCGTGAGGCTGAATTTGTAAAATATTTTGCACAAAACGGACCACTCGTGTACTGCCAAGCAATTGCTGATCTAGTTACTTTCCTCGGAGCTCCTGAGTACACACCTTCTGACTGGAGACTTTTCATCGACTCCTCAAAAAGGAGCCTCAAAGCTGTTCTTCTACATAATGGCAATGTTTTTGCTTCTGTTCCGGTCGGCCATTCGGTTCATTTAAAGGAAAACTATGAAAATTTACAGGAATTACTTTTAAGAATACAATATGAAAATCACAACTGGGAAGTGTGTGGAGATCTAAAAATTTTAGGCTTTCTCTTGGGTCAGCAGTCTGGATATACTAAATTTCCATGCTTCCTGTGCGAGTGGGATAGCAGAAATCGAGAACAGCATTGGATAAAAAGATACTGGCCACAAAGAGTGACTTTAACACCTGGAACCAAAAATGTAATTCACGAAAGTCTTATTGACCCTCAAAAAGTGTTACTTCCACCACTTCACATAAAACTTGGACTTATGAAACAATTTGTTAAGGCATTAAACAAAGAAGGAAATTGTTTTAAATATTTGTGTAAAACATTTCCGACTCTGTCAGAGGCAAAATTAAAGGAGGGAATCTTCGTAGGCCCACAGATTAGGAGCTTGATGAAAGATCAAGAATTTGAAAATGTAATGGAAGATAAGGAAAAACATGCATGGCATGCTTTTAACGAAGTTGTATATAAATTTCTAGGGAATTATAAAGACACAAACTATGTTGAGATCGTTGAAAATATGCTGGAAAAATTCAGGATTCTTGGTTGCAATATGAGCATAAAAATTCCCTTTTTACATTCACATTTGGACTATTTCCCAGAAAATCTTGGGGACGTGAGTGAAGAGCAAGGAGAAAGATTTCACCAGGATATTAAAGAGATGGAAAAAAGATACCAAGGGCGCTGGGACAAAAAAATGATGGCCGATTACTGTTGGACATTGAGAAGAGATCTTCCTTTAGCTGAATATGACAGAAAAACAACCAAACGAAGCTTTTCTCAAAAACGAAAACGTTTTTTTAAAAAGCATAAAAAATAAATAACTATTTCTAATAGTTTCTATGTGTATATTTTTGTATTTTTTTTAATATATTATAAAACTAGCTTATAAATTAAATAAATCGTGTATTTTCTATATTTTTGGATTTTACTGGTTTGAAAAATAACCTTACGTGATACAAAAAAACTAAAAGCAGATTTGAAATCAGCGCTACCCAATTACTAGAAAACAGTTAAAATTTTTAAATCAACTTTCAAAGTGTTGAAAAATGCAGGCCTGTGTTGTTAATAAAAGAAGTGAATAATAGTATCAATTTCATAGATCTTACGTTAAAAAAAGTCAATAACCAAGTACAGTTTTCAATTTTCCAAAACAATCTCACACTGAAATAACCATTCACAAAAAATCCAACCATCCATGCCAACACAAATTAGCGGCTTACCATAGTATGATCCATTGGTATACTAATCAATCTGATTAGTATACCAATGTCCACTGCAGACTATAGTAAAGAATATATTATTAAACAAATTGCCTATAACAATGGATACGACCCAAATTTAATAAATAAATTAATTTCTAAGAGATTATTCAACAAAACGTTACAAGAAATTTATCCAGTTACTAAAGACACTAGAATTAAAAATCTTAAATCTTATTATATAAATTAATATTGCATACAAAACGAACAATAACCCTGCGAAATACATCAAGAATAATAAAGGAAAAAGTAATCACAACAATAAATCGGGGTCTATAAGTTAACTTGTGGTACATGTACTAAGGTCCGGTTGTACAATATACCGATATACTGTCCGATAGCATTATCTTGCCGACAAGGTCGTTTTTGTGGTATTACAATGTACAGATATCTTTGTTGGTCACCTTAACGGCAAGATAATCTATCGGGTACGCGAAGTTGCCGATAGATGTTGTTGGGCGGATAATTTTGGCAAACATAACATAACCAATTATATGTTGTTATATCGTTATACGGTAGGTACGCTTGTAGTTACTCGAGAATAACAACAATCTTAACAAAAACATCGTTTAAAATGGCAACGGAGAATAATCGTTTGCGCACTGCGAATTACACAAAGGAAGAATGTTGGCGACTTGTTGAAATAGTGGAAAGCTATTCCAATATAACAGAGAACAAAAGAACAGATGCATTAACATGGAAAGATAAGGTAAGGCTTCTTTATCAAATAAATTAGTAATGAATATATATATATATATATATATATATATATATATATATATATATATATATATATATATATATATATTGTAGAAATACCCCCTTTTAAAGGTGTATCTATTACATTTAACAATATACTACAATATCTTATATATAAACTTGGGTTGCCAATATGTATTTTCAATTTCAATGAATTATTAATTTGCCCGTACTAACTCAGTCGTATAATCTTTATGTACTTTGTTATCTCTTTCAAACACATTCAACAATATTCCATGTAATACTGATATCATAAATCTAACATTTCATTTTCAATTATATTCATCTACTAAAAGTTCCTACTTTTATATTTTCTTTTACTATAATATTCCTTAGTCCGAACCTGTATCTTTTGGTTCACTTAACAAATTATATTCTAGTAGTGATATATCTTCTGGTAAAGTTGGTAACTCGGAACTTGACAATAGTATCGCTTCAAGTTGAAAATTATTATAACTAGATTTCAAATACTAATTTCTTTTGATACAAAATCTATATTATAAGATTTATCTTATTACTGCATAACAACTCATTTAATCTCAGGAGTAAGTATTTTTTTTATCAGATATGATTTATAGTCCATAAATTAAATTGATGTTTTTATTTCTAGGTATTTCCATATTTTGTATGGTAGTGATTTTCTAACAGATACTATATTACCATTAAAACAAGAATATAAAAAAACTAACAAACAATATATTCATTTGATAAATTATTTACAATATTTCTGGTGCTATGATGAAAATGCCACTTTAATACAACATCCTATCTAAACTTGTTCAACTAAAGGATATGGTTATGAAAAGAAACAGATGTTAACCTCTCTTATTTTAAAGGTATGTTATTTAATAAATTTATCTTTTTATTTATGAAAATTATTACAAACTTATCTGATTTATATTCTTATGCCATTATTTACGATCTCTTACGGATATATGGATATAGTTTGTCATGTGGTTTATTTTATTGTACTTTTCCACAAATATTTAAATTATAATAGCAAAAACCAAATGGAAAATGAAAATAGTTCAATACAACCTTGGTTTATTTCACAGTCTTTTCTTATCTCGTAGCTCCTTTTAATATTTTCTTGTACCTTTCTAGCCTCAGATGAACGCAAACCCTACAGCAATAACTTCTTCGGACTATGTAACAGCTGCCTGTGACTCCTAAAAGTGATCCAATGAATCATTAACTCCGTCCAGGAAGTTCTTCGTCTAATTATACAGCGTGTGATGCTCCAATTCCACTGTGATACCGTTGGTTATGGATACTCCTTCAGGAAAATTACGTTAAATGCTCCAATTCCTTTGTAACCTAGTTAAATATGGATACTCCTTTAAGAAAATTATGTATGATGCTCCACTTCTACTGTGACACCGTTAAACCTGGATTCTTCTTTGCTGGTAAGTATTTTAAAATTATATTCCAGTTTAATTGCACTCCTATCTTCTTCCTTTATTACAGTTTAGTGAAAACTGTTGACATTTATTTTTTCAGCACACTAATCCTTCGTATTCAATACTACTAATATTCCCAAATGTTTGAATATTAATTTCCAATACAATAACACTTTTATTAATCTTTAATTTATGAAATTATGGCTATTATAAATTGATCGCCAATTTCATAAACTCACTCTGCGAAAATTATTTTTCGAATTCCTATTTATTTATCCCATTCCCTTAGTGATACTGCCTATTTTTCAAATTGACCAATCTCCATTATCCACCTCTTAATTATACTCAATATAAATTCCATTCTGCTATTCTTTTTATAAATACCTTTCCATATAACATTACTCTTATTATGATAATTTTCTCTATGAATTTAGTATAAAATTTATGAATTCAGAACCATTTAACACATTCTCCAATAACTTTCTGTACAAAAATGTCAACATTGACAACCACTGACAGTTCCTTCAAATATTTTAACGCGGGAATTTATAATCAATTTTGACAATGCCTTATAATAAAATTTACCTCTTAATACCATTTCTCTTCATTAAATTCAATTGAACAAGTTTTTACAAATTTATATAACATATCGAATTAACAAATAAATACAAATCCTCTATTTTACAGATTTCTGTGTCATTTGACGAACCATGGACCTTACACAACAAACTATATAGAATCAAATAAGGACCATCAGTAACTATAAACACATTAATAAACCATTGTTCTCTTTATAATACTATTTCTAATTATAAACATATATTTATATTGACGGTATGTACCTAGTACTACCTCATTTTGCCCCTTTAATAAATGTAAAATTTCAACTTGTTTGAATAATTTTCATTTATTAAATAAGAAATTATCTGTATAAATTAAAAGTTATAATCTGTTACCTTCATAACACATTCAAATTATTAACAACTTTTAAAAGTAAATTCTTGCATTGTGCTTGCAATATTCTTGTAATATGGCACCTTCATCATTTATTTAACATGTAAATTTTTAACAACAATTAATAACTTTATACTCTATGAAAAATTATATACATGTACTTCAATTATTATTTATCTGACTGTAATATAAGTTTCTTTACAATATCGATCCATACTCTTTAGTAATTTTATCTTTATCCTATACTTTCTTTTTACGTGTACTTTGTATTAGGAAATTTATCATTTTCAGTGAAATTTACATTATAAATAAGTTTTTATTTATTTTTAATCTCTGGATACCTGGTCGTGTAACTTAATAATTAGTACCAACAAGATATACATTTATTTACTTTGAACTCTTCTATATGAAGATTTTTAGCATTGATAAAAAAACTATCTTCTTACTAATTTCTGTAATACCTTTATTATTTTATGGTGAATATTTAATCAACTTTCCATTATTCCTTTGGACTTAAACTGCCTTTTAAAAATATACTTTATTTATGCTCACATTTACATTAATATTAATTATTTATATTGTTCTTATTCGAACATATCCCTTATTTCCCTTTATAGACCTTTTCGTCTTATCCCCTACTTTCATCATACGAAAGTTTTTTAATTATATTTTCGTTTTATTGGCGTACGTTACCATTTTAATAATATGTAGACATTTTCGTCTTATACATTTTATACCCTTATTCATATATTCTAACATTTATTATTCCATACTTTCATGGATCATTTTATATTACTCTATTATAGTAAGCATTTCATTTTTTTATACGTATATCATCTTTCTATATAAAAGGCTTTTGTTCTTTCCTCTTAATAATTTATTATATCATAATCACCTTATGTACAACACGACCTACTTTATCGTGTATCAATACTCGTATTATCTCTTCTATTCGTTTTATAATGTTTTAATGTACTTTTTCTTGTATAATATTTTCTTTCCATACATGTTTTTTAATTTTTAAGTTTTTAATCTTCCAGGTACCTTCTTATTTAAATTCCTTTCCTTGTACACATATGTTCTAGTATTCTCTACTTATATTACATCATTTTTTTTATTTTTTTAACAAAACACATATTATGGAATAAGGGAATAACTTTAAATAAATTAAAATACTCATTTAAAAATTAATAACGTTCCTAATTCTAAATCTAACCTATTATTCCGGATGAGATTCTAATTAATACCTGCCCCTATCTTATTATTAACTAAGTCGTTTCTGTAAGTGCTCATATAAATAGTTATACTTCTTATTATATGTAATGTATCAAATTTCACTATCATTTCCTTGTCTTTTGTCCATCTCTATGCCCCTATTTACCGTATTGTTTGTATGAGCTCTTGTAATTTGTGGTAGCTGTGTATATGATTAGTTTGGTAATACCCATGAATACTTGTCCTTAAGTATCCGTCATGTCCATAAATTCTTAGTTTGTGTATAATAATTTTTATGAGGGCTTTTATCTTGTTGTAGCTCTGGTAGGATGGTGTCGCCGGTACCATCAGTTGTCGCCCTTGTATACAACTGCCATGTCCATAAATTCATGATTTAGATGTGGGCTGTTATCTTATTTTAGCTCTGGTAGAATGGTGTCGCCGGTACCATCAGTTGTCGCCCATGTATACAACTGCCATGTCCATTTCCAAGATTTAAATGTGGGCTGTTATCTTATTTTAGCTCTGGTAGGATGGTGTCGCCGGTACCATCAGTTGTCGCCCATGTATACAACTGCCATGTCCATAATTTAAATGTTATATTGTATCATGTATTATCCGAGACATCTTATCCATTATAATTTTTAATCTTACTCTATTTTTCAATGTTCCATATGTTTCTTCTTTATCCGCATCTTCTTCATACCATAACTCATTTTCTTCAGTTTTGTAAAACATCTTATTCACAAATTTTCCAACCTGGTCAAATATACTCATAACATCTGCATTTCTAGATGTAAATATCTCTGTCACTTTCTGCACTTCAATATCCCATTCCAATAATTTGCACTTAATCTCCAAGATCATTGTAACCTGATGAACATTTCTTCGCACATATTTTTCTGAATAATCTCTTGTACTCACCACAGAATCATTTCCATTTACAAATACTTTATACTTATTAAACATTCTAATCTTTTCATTCCCCAAAACATTTTCCACATAAGTTGGTATTATATGATGTCCAGCTTTAAAACTTCTTCCAGTATACTTTTTGTCTCCTATAACTGTTTCTGTTTTCTGCCTTAAAAAATATGAATCCAAAATATTATCCTCTTCTTCTGCTAATAAAAGTGAGTCCAAGTATGATCTTAAAATTTTTCTGCCGGAATCTAAATATTTTGTTTTCTTTTGTATAAGATATATCGGGTAGGTTTTCTTGATTTCAGCTGTATTCTGATCAATGTTAATACAGTTTATTTCATCCTTCTCACAATTTTCTATCATCTTCTCTTCAGTTGTATCTTGTTTGTCCTGTAAGTCATCTTTTTGAGATAATGTATTAGCTGATTCTTCATCTACTTTATTTTTTACTGTAAAACCTTCACACATCTTGTCTAGTTTCCCACTTAATTCTTCATTTACCTTATCCAATTTTCCGCTTAATTCTTCCTTTATATCCACTAAATTTTCCTTACTTTCTTCATTTGCTTTAACTAATTTATCTAATCTTCCATATAATTCTATTTTATCCTCCTCTCTTTGTCGTCTACTTTCTTCATTCATCTTGTCCACTTTATCAATTAATACTTGAAACATTTGTAGAATTAATCTCATATATCGTGATGAATTCGACATCTCTGTTTTCGAAGTCTCTCCTTGTAACTGCGTCTTATCACCCCTATCTTGTCTTCCTTCTAACTGTTGTATCCCTTCCTGTATCTGTGGTATATCTCCTCCATCTTGTAAATTTCCTATCTGTTGTGTTTCTTCTTCGCTATCGTTTGAAAACTCTGTCCTATTCATTCCAGAACTACTCTTTGACCTGGTATTCATGATTAATAAATTGTATGTAATATTACTATAACAACCTGTCTTATACTTTCAAACCTAGTTTTATTATTTGTATAAAAAAAAATGTATTTTTCTAATTATAGAAAAGGTGAATAAATTATCGAAAACACAATCTTTGCGAGTTTCTTTTAAAACGCCCCACGTTCGGAAGCCATATTAATGTAGAAATACCCCCTTTTAAAGGTGTATCTATTACATTTAACAATATACTACAATATCTTATATATAAACTTGGGTTGCCAATATGTATTTTCAATTTCAATGAATTATTAATTTGCCCGTACTAACTCAGTCGTATAATCTTTATGTACTTTGTTATCTCTTTCAAACACATTCAACAATATTCCATGTAATACTGATATCATAAATCTAACATTTCATTTTCAATTATATTCATCTACTAAAAGTTCCTACTTTTATATTTTCTTTTACTATAATATTCCTTAGTCCGAACCTGTATCTTTTGGTTCACTTAACAAATTATATTCTAGTAGTGATATATCTTCTGGTAAAGTTGGTAACTCGGAACTTGACAATAGTATCGCTTCAAGTTGAAAATTATTATAACTAGATTTCAAATACTAATTTCTTTTGATACAAAATCTATATTATAAGATTTATCTTATTACTGCATAACAACTCATTTAATCTCAGGAGTAAGTATTTTTTTTATCAGATATGATTTATAGTCCATAAATTAAATTGATGTTTTTATTTCTAGGTATTTCCATATTTTGTATGGTAGTGATTTTCTAACAGATACTATATTACCATTAAAACAAGAATATAAAAAAACTAACAAACAATATATTCATTTGATAAATTATTTACAATATTTCTGGTGCTATGATGAAAATGCCACTTTAATACAACATCCTATCTAAACTTGTTCAACTAAAGGATATGGTTATGAAAAGAAACAGATGTTAACCTCTCTTATTTTAAAGGTATGTTATTTAATAAATTTATCTTTTTATTTATGAAAATTATTACAAACTTATCTGATTTATATTCTTATGCCATTATTTACGATCTCTTACGGATATATGGATATAGTTTGTCATGTGGTTTATTTTATTGTACTTTTCCACAAATATTTAAATTATAATAGCAAAAACCAAATGGAAAATGAAAATAGTTCAATACAACCTTGGTTTATTTCACAGTCTTTTCTTATCTCGTAGCTCCTTTTAATATTTTCTTGTACCTTTCTAGCCTCAGATGAACGCAAACCCTACAGCAATAACTTCTTCGGACTATGTAACAGCTGCCTGTGACTCCTAAAAGTGATCCAATGAATCATTAACTCCGTCCAGGAAGTTCTTCGTCTAATTATACAGCGTGTGATGCTCCAATTCCACTGTGATACCGTTGGTTATGGATACTCCTTCAGGAAAATTACGTTAAATGCTCCAATTCCTTTGTAACCTAGTTAAATATGGATACTCCTTTAAGAAAATTATGTATGATGCTCCACTTCTACTGTGACACCGTTAAACCTGGATTCTTCTTTGCTGGTAAGTATTTTAAAATTATATTCCAGTTTAATTGCACTCCTATCTTCTTCCTTTATTACAGTTTAGTGAAAACTGTTGACATTTATTTTTTCAGCACACTAATCCTTCGTATTCAATACTACTAATATTCCCAAATGTTTGAATATTAATTTCCAATACAATAACACTTTTATTAATCTTTAATTTATGAAATTATGGCTATTATAAATTGATCGCCAATTTCATAAACTCACTCTGCGAAAATTATTTTTCGAATTCCTATTTATTTATCCCATTCCCTTAGTGATACTGCCTATTTTTCAAATTGACCAATCTCCATTATCCACCTCTTAATTATACTCAATATAAATTCCATTCTGCTATTCTTTTTATAAATACCTTTCCATATAACATTACTCTTATTATGATAATTTTCTCTATGAATTTAGTATAAAATTTATGAATTCAGAACCATTTAACACATTCTCCAATAACTTTCTGTACAAAAATGTCAACATTGACAACCACTGACAGTTCCTTCAAATATTTTAACGCGGGAATTTATAATCAATTTTGACAATGCCTTATAATAAAATTTACCTCTTAATACCATTTCTCTTCATTAAATTCAATTGAACAAGTTTTTACAAATTTATATAACATATCGAATTAACAAATAAATACAAATCCTCTATTTTACAGATTTCTGTGTCATTTGACGAACCATGGACCTTACACAACAAACTATATAGAATCAAATAAGGACCATCAGTAACTATAAACACATTAATAAACCATTGTTCTCTTTATAATACTATTTCTAATTATAAACATATATTTATATTGACGGTATGTACCTAGTACTACCTCAATATATTTATATGTGTAGAAAAATGCGCGGCAAAATATTTGCAAAAAATTTAATTCTGTTAGTACACAAAATCGAACATGGGAGCAACTACGAAGTAAATATGAAACTGTTAAGAAGGAAACAAGAAGAGCTGTGGCCAAAAAATATTATGATTGATACAAACTGAATATTATTTATTTATTACATATTTAATGTTCAAACAGTGTTATTTGCTGATTCTCATTTATAACATTTTTTGCTCTAGGCTCTGAAGGTCTATCTAGACAAGAAGACAGTGTAGGTGCGAAGCCATACGACAATACAAGCCGGAATGCAGGAGCTCGAGCGGCGTGTGACGTCATGATTGTGGTCGGGCACTCGTCGTTTCACTTAGAGTGCAGGTGAATGTCTCTCGCACTAAACTGCCTCTCCATTTTCCTAGTGCCTGTAAGCTTACGGTTTGTACTAGTTTGTACACTTCATTTGATAATTTTAACTAACAATTTTTATAGTTATTATAAAATGCCAAACTGCTGTGTGCCCGGATGCCGAGGTAACTATTATAAAGGGCAACGTGTTACAGTGTTTAGGTTTCCTAAGAACGGCAAAATAAAAGAAAAATGGATACGAAGTATTCACAGAGAAAATTATATTGTCACTGATAATTCAAGAGTCTGCATTAAACACTTCTCAGAAAATTTTATTGTACGGGAAGATCGAATGACGAGGTCAGATGGCACAGTTTTGGTCATGCCATGAAAAATTTTAAAATTAGCAGACGATGCGTATCCAACAATTTTTAAAAACCAGCCTAGTTATATGTCAACATGTTTGCCAGTAAACCGGAAATACCCTGAGGAAAGGCAAAACGAAATTGGGAAACGATTGAAAAAGGCTCAAATTGCTCTAACTCATACATGTACTTCTTTAATTGAACTATCGAAATACTTAATAAGTGATTTAAGTTTCGAATATGTATTGTTAAGTCGTTTCAAACAGATGATTTAGAAGCTAGGTTTGGACAGTATCGACAAATAAGTGGAGAAAACTATCACATATCCCAAGCAACATTTTTAGTCGTAGGAACGTAACGGCGACCATCACAAGAACTTTAAAGTTTTCGCCACCAGTCGCCGGAACGTGGTAACAACGGTCCTATTACGTGTCTGGGACCAAAATGGGGAATAATTATTCGGTAGTAGCTACGTTCCAGCGACGTCCCTGGAACTGTTTCCGGGACGTTTCCCGGACGTTACGGCTACGTAACGGCGACGTAGCAGGGTGGTCGCAGCAACTGTAATGGAACTTCTTAGGTTTCTGACACTCTCAGTCGCTCTCTGTCGCACACCTTCAGCAAAGCTTCAACTATATTTTCATCTCATTCCGTTGTCGAAGCTGACTTGTAAACTGATGGTAGAATGTAATACTACACGTTGATGGTGTGAGTAGTAACACAATAATTAGAAATATTAAAACACGCGTTGATCATTTTAAAGGACTTCTTGGGTATTAAAGTTATATGCGAATACAAGTTTTCTGACAAATATGATGATGGTACTTAGAAAAATAACAACGCGCCCTTAAAATATACGTTTTGTAAAAAAAAATTTTTTTAAAAATATACTGTACAATTTCGAAATTGTCCATCTAGGCATGTGTATCTGTTTTTAAATTATTCCTGAACATTCTAAACCAATAAATATTCATTGATTTGGTACTTTTAGTACAGCTCTCAAGAAAAATTAATTTTTAATCAGTATTGTGACGTCATTCAACGTCCATGAACAGCAATGGCGTCGCAATTCTGCTCGATAAATATGGCGAATTTTGCGCAAGAGAACTTACAAGTAGTAATTACTGAAATATGCGTCTTTAAAGTAAATACTACTTGATAAAAGTAATCGTGTAGTAGCAGCCACTACAAATATTTCCTTTAAAGTTATAGTTGCTACAAAGTAGTACATGGGACCAATCGGTCCACGCCCCTGTAACTTTAAAGTTGTGCAGGTTCGTTAAGACTACCATGAAGTAGCACACTACTGTAAGGTTCCCGGTGCCACTTCAAAGTTCCACGTGGAACTTAACCTAAAATTAACACATATGATTGCCGTTAGTGGTAGTGAATTATTGTAAAAATAGCTTTTTTCAAAGTTCTGGCTACGAAAGAAAAGAATGGAGAAATGGGAGAACGACAAAGTATTGTACTGGCCGCACAACTCAAATCATTCACGTAGGGGGACTTTAAGATGCAATCCCGCCAATGCTCCAGAGGAGAGTTGGGTACATTATTCGTACATCTTAAAATTATGGAATATTAACAACTTTAAAGATGCCTTACAGACCGAAAAACAATTAATCGGCTTTAACATATGCAGTAGATCAATGATTGAACTGTCGATTACCTACTCTATGCAATAAAGACCATTCTCTAAGCTGTTGCGAGAATGAAATTTTTGACGAATATACTATTATTTCGTCTTTATAATCATCATCAACGTCATATTTAGGAACAAATAACTCATCATAGTTCTAATAATTGTAGATTTTATCTTTAAAATTTTCAACAAATTTCACATCCTCTTACTTCTGGTTCTGCTTGACAGGCTTGTCCACTGTTAGTCGTTTGACCTGATGACACTGATGCTTTTGCAATAGTTATATTTTTCCTGTGGCCATAATGTACGGAAATGTCGCCATTACAACAGACAACTAAGAGCCTTCAGCTGAAGGAAGCCTCAGTGTTCGATAAAATATCGACGAATGTCTATAGGCTTTCTGTTGCGACGCATTTTGTTTTCAGACGCCATGAATTCGAACGCAGTTTCATTTCACAGACACGAGCGATACTTCTTGGTGAGTGCCTTTGTTATTACAGTCGATGAAGTGAAACTTACCTTGTAGTAATTTTTTAAAAGTAACTGCAACTATGTAGTCGCTCTGAATTTATACGGAAAGTGAAAATAACCTGTAAGTAACATCTCGGAGTAGTAAGAACGTCGAAATTACTATAAATATTACTAAACAGTTCCGTAACTTTGAAGTAATTAATACATGTTCCGATAACGTAGCAAAAACTTTGAGCGTAACTTTCAAGGAATGCTAACTTTAAAGTCACACTTCAGTAATACAAGATGGTTATGGCCACTATCGTTTTCTACTTTAAAGTTCCAATAACTTTAAAGTAATCTTATTTAGTAGCCGTGTGGTTCCAAATACGTTAAGAGCTACTAAGAAGTTATGGGACCATAGAGGACCTACTAGTAGTAACAGTTACGTGACTGCTACTAATAAGATCTGAATTGGAGTAAATTTTACTGCTAAGTCAAATATTTAGTAGCAGTTACGTAACAGTTACCGAGTCCAAGTTCCAGTCTCAGTTCCCGTCACTTTGATGCTGCTTGGGATCTATAGTTTTAGAATCAAAAAAAAAATATAAATGATAAATTTATTAAGATTAGAATCTTTTAAAAGTGGAGAATTTTGTGTAAAAGACTTTTAAAATATTTGTGAAAATGGGATAGCAAATGAAGCTATCGTGAGTATAGAGCAATTTGAGAAGCTGTAATTATAATGGAAGACGAGATGATATCATCTGATCAAATTGAAATTTTGGTATACATAGCTGGTTACATTGTTCACGTTATTGGTAGAAATTTGCAATGAAAACAATGTAAAGAAATGATTTCATACAATAGGGACCTTGAAATTGAAAGTAATAATTGTAATACCGAGATTTTTCATTATTTAAAACATTTAGATCGCGGCGGATTAAAATATCCCAAGCAAATCTTTATAGATATTACTTCTCAGATGTTTTTACTTTTTAAAGTATTAATAAATGATAAATTTGAAAGTCAGTTCCTAAATTGTCAGAGTCAAAGAATTGTTTTAAAAAAATTATGTTATCGGCTACTTGATATATAAAGATATTCAAATATATGAGGCCTGTGAAGAATGTGGTTGTTCCAATTTTAATTTAATTGAGAAGTGTAGAGTTAAATTCAGTAACATTTTACTCAATAATTATTCTAAAGTTCGACAAGATAAGATTATTCATAATGGTATAAAAGAAAGTAAAGTTAAGAAACTATCTAGTCGATAACATGTCGCTGTTGTCGTAAGTTTCGTCATTAGATTTTTCTGTATAATCTGTGTGTTATTGTAACTCTTTGTATCTATTGATTTAATTTTTCTTTAAGATGTCTGAATATTTATTTTTTAAGTAGAAAATCTATAGTTCACCATGTTTTATTTTAAGAAAATATCAAAGATATCTTTGTTAAATGTTTCATAATTCCATAGCTATTAAAAATAATATTTAATATTTAGCACTAATAAAGTCATTGTTATAAACTGTATTTAGTTCTTCTCAAGAAATGTATGTCAAATTTGCTTTTCTTAACACACAAAACTATATTTTTTGGAAGAAACTTGAACTCGCTGAGGAACAATCCCGTCCACGATCGTGAAGTCACAATTCCTACATTCCGGCTTGTATTGTCGTATGGCTTCGGTAGGTGGTATAGGGACAGATATAGATGATGAAAAAGAAGTAACTTTCGATGGTCAATCCAATATGAGCATCATCTTCGATGATGTGGTTGACAATATAGAAGATATTTTTTATACTTATTTATAATATTTTTAGACGACATGTTTCATGAATTAAGTTTATCTTTTGTTGCAGACAAACTACCTCCGTCAAATGATGCTCGTGTTAGTTGCCAGACAAATCGCAAAGGAAATGACCCAGCTGGTAAGTTCATATGTAATGAGTAGGGATCGGGAGTCTGGTGTACATACATTGGCAGAATTTATAGTTCTAACCATAACATTTAAGTTCTGCCAATGTTCACCAAACTTCTGGTCTCTAGTAATGAGCTATTGAGTGATTTTAGTTTTAAATGTATATCTTTAATTACAGATCCGCAATCTCATTTGATGAGCACGTTATTTATTGAGGAGAGTACTGAAACAGGTAATAGACATTAAATCTAAATTATTTAATATTATTTTGATTTAGAATTGTTTACAATAAGTGTATTCATATGTATAAATTTCATATAATTTTACAAACTTTTATTTATCAGCAAATAATTGGAGTAGTTATTCTCCTGCTCAGTTGAAAAAACCACAGCATCCAGTTCTTCAGAGTAGTCAACAACCAAGAAAACGACCTCGTGGTAATGCAAATGTTTCGGCAGCTGGTCAGAAGATGCAGCCTTGGCGTGAATCTAAAACGGAGCTTACTAATTTGAAATTAAAGCTTCTCCAAGAAGAATTTCGTCTTAAACAGCAGCGAGAAAAACAATTGCATGATCAACCAGCAGCTTCTACTTAATTCTCAAGAGATTGAAATTAATAACTTAAAAATTCAAAAATTAAACGAACTTGCAATTCTAAAAAAACAAGCAATTAATTATTATATGTTTTTATTTTCAATAAAAGAAGTACTTTAATTACAATAGTGTTGCGAAATATTCAATAAATTCTGCACGTGCTCCATAATTACCAGCATCACCATGGCCACACCTATTTCCAATATTTCCTTCTTGTATGTCTTGCACAATATTTCCTTCAACTGCAGCATCTAATGGGGGTTCATTCTCACCATTTAAAATTGCAATTGCAATGTTTTGTAATACAGCTCAAGCTACAATGATAGATTGCACTCGTACATAATTTACTTTAATTCCTAATGATAATATAGGAAACGTTCGTTTCCAAAGTCCATAACTTCTTTCAAGAACATTTCTTGTGCGAACCAGGGCTTCTTGAAATAAATTTTCTTGTGGCAACAAAGGGTTTGCCAAAGGTGTTATTAAATATCGTGATAAAGCATATCCGCTATCACCTTATTCTGCATTTCACCTCTTTCAAACCTAGTTTTTATTACAGACGCGTTAAAAATGCTTTGATCGTGACTAGAGCCTGGCCATCTGGACACTATATCTCTAATGTATAAGTTAGCATCACAAATTGTTTGCACGTTAAATGAATAATGGCCTTTCCTATTACGAACATTTTCTGCATTATCTCCACCTTAAAAATTCATATTTAATAATAAAAATAGGAAATGATTATAAGCCATACCTGGTGACTGAATTCTAATGTGTATACAGTCAATTATTCCTATAACTCGAGGAAATTTTGAGATTTCATATAATTTTCTGCAAATTTCATCAATTTCTGGTTGATTTTGTGGAAACTTTATATACTGATTCCAAAGGTTGGCAATTGCTGCAGATACTTTCCTTATGATTCTACTTGCAGTAGATTTATGGACCCCACAAAAATCTCCAACCACAATAAGCATGCTACCTGTAGCAAAGTACCTTAGAGTCAATAACAACTTAGTAATAGGGGTCACAGCTGCATTTCTTCAAGATGCAAATTGTAAGCAAAAATATATACATGTAATAAGTAAAAGCTGTTTATAGTTTTGTTTTTTGAATACACAAAATAAAATAATTATTTGTCTTACCTATTAGTTGGAGTTTCTAATTCTTCTACAATTTGTAGTAGTAGTAATCTAACACTCTCTTTCTTTAAACGAAAACGCATAAAAAATTCGTTATCATCCCAGTAATCCATGTGGTTAGGTCGTTCTCGAAGACGCTTTTCTTTGCTTCTATTTAAGAAAATGTTGACTAGTAATTCATTTTCGGAATCACTGTTGCTACTAGTCTCAAGCAGGTTGAACATCATTCAAATATTTGTATATAGATGAAAATTTATCGAATATTTACTATTAACAACTTGTTTACTGTTAGTAAGTTAATACTCGTAGATAATCTTACAAGTTTGAAAACCAGGGCTGTAAACCTCGCAAATGGATATGAAATACTTATAAAAATGTATTACCAACTCACTTATATTCAACGGATAACAATCTTACCGACAACTACAGTTTGTAGTACACCTCATAGATTTATCTTGCCGATAGATTTGCCAGCCAGATTGTTATCGGCTAGATTTATCGGAACATTGTACAACCGGGCCTAAGGGATGTATAGGTCAAATACGAAGAGAGTTTAAAACACGGACCGTTGAACATTACTCCGCTTACATAAATCAAAAAAGTGATTCGACTTACGCGAATCATTTGATAGATAATAATCACAGTTTTAATAAACATTTTGATATTCTTCACGTTGAAAACAAAAGCATTAAACTAGATTTACTAGAAACATTAGAAAGTAATAAATATAAACATTCAGAAAACTTATTAAACGATAAAGTGGACTCATCATCATTGTTGAATCTATTCAGTCAGTAATACAGTTTCCCTAATTTCACACATAACATCTATTAACAATATATTTAGTTGCACGTAATTTTTGTATAGACCCGATACTTTTAGACAAGAAATGGTATTTTATATATTAGTTCTAAGAATTCCTAATAACCACACACTATAGATAAGAGTTTTAAGTGTATGTAGATAGTCATTATTGTATATGTTATCCTGAAGAAGCTACAGTGTAGCGAAACAGCTCTCGTTGTTATTAAATACTGTGTAAATCTTAAACATTTTTTTTGTTTTATTTCACATTAAAACTGCTTTATTTGTATTAAATTTTCGACAATACGATCCCTTTTAATTGTCCCAAATAATGTGTCTAACCTAGGATTATTCTCTTCCTGGAAATCATTCTCGTATTCAAAAAGTTCTCCCTCCCATATGTCATTATATTTAAATAACAGTAATTATGCAATATACACGCCATTAGTTACCATTTCTATACCGTTTGAGAATATGTATTTATAAACTGAAGTCGTCTCCATCTACCTAATAAAATGCCAAATGTATGTTCAATACAAACTCTGCACTGCACTGGTGTTTTTGAATTTGTGTTCTTGGATTTCTATATGGTTTCATAAGCCAACTTTCGAAAATATTTTTGTTTTCCAAATTGCTCATTGTCAATATATAGGCTATTGATATATTGGAAAGTATCATGTTACCCAGTGTGCGGGCGATATTTCCAGAAAACCATTTCATATACCAACACGACAATTGCCCAATACATACCGCGGGAATTGTTACCGACTGGATGCAACAGCAAAATATACAAAACTTACCATGGCCGTCAAGAAGTCCAGACTTGAATCCCATTGAAAATGTTAAATAGTTAAAAAAAATTGATAGGGCAAACAATTTTCGGCCAGAAAATGTGGTAGAATTATAGACTAGAATATAAGAAGCATGGAAAGAACTGACCCCATTCTACACTAGACCTTAAATAAACACAATGCCTAGAAGACTGACCGATGTTATCCAAAAAAATGGAGCATTTACAAAGTATTAATGTTTGTAATTTCCCTTTTTCATTTATAAAATATTCAATACATACAATATAATACATCTATAATATTCACGTTCTAAGCATTAATAGCAGCTATATTGATTAGCGGTCCTATTATCCTATTAATTAATTTGACGTTTTTCTAGTCAAAAGCCTGCTTTACCAAGTTTCATGCAAAAGTGACTAAATGTCAAATAAGTGCCCAATATTTATTGGCCGCAATTGTACGTACGTACTGCTATGGTTTTTTTTATATATTATGGATAAGTAAAATTAAATAAATTGATTTATTTCAAATTTATTTTTCTGTGGGGCAAATGTTTTGGTACACACTATATTTTGGTTTCTGTTTAAGAATTTGGGAGGTATAGTAGTCTTTTGGTAATCTGTGTATATTAATATTTATTTTGTTGTTATTTGAATTTAAAAGAGAAGATGCCTGAAAGATTATTTACGCTCCGTAACTTGATATTATAATATAGTATAGATGTGCGGAATATTATTTAGATATGGAAGGGATGCGTGACTTTCACTGGCCGTGTGTTATATATTGAAGGACATTAAATTTTGGTCTCCCGTCAAGTGCAGTTGAATTAGAGATATTTTATGTTTGAATAAAATTTGTTATAATTTTCATTTTTATTTTAAGGAGCCAAGATTTAATCAAGTTTGTGTACTAGTTTTATTGCTGTTATACAAGTTAAGTATTTACTTTTAAGAAAGAGAATGCATTCTTTATTATAATAAGAGAAAATTTTAATATTGTATAAGTAGACTCGTATCCTTCATTTTGTTTTCCTGCACGTGTTTGAAAATATTTTATATTTATTGAGAAGCTATTAAAGTAGATAATTTTCTTTACTGTATCAGTTTGCTATAATTTGATGTATTTTAATTATAGGTATTTAATTTATTTATTTTAAGTAATTATTATTTTGTATGGACTTTGTGAATAATTTTCAGTATTTAATTAGGTACATTTTGTCGCGTTTGTCAGTACAAGTTTTTTTTATCCTATCTGGTCAATTAGTGGGTAGGGTTTTTTCTTGAGAATTTGTTAATGAAAGTTTTTTTTTTTTTGTTTTTTTTATAATAAATAAATTATATCTGATCTGTTTTCAGTTTTATTAAAAAATTTAGAAAAGATAATTAAATAATTATTTCTTTTTTTTGTCTTCAAGTAATTTGTTGTTTTTTTATGCTGTTTCCTAAGATCACGATTCCTGACGTGAACATTGTACAGTTTCGCCGAGGGAACCTGAGAGAGAGAGAATTTTGTTTTCTGAGCTATATCGCGGCAACCCTATAACAATTGTACTAATATCATAGCAGTACGTATGTACCTACGTATGTTTTACTATAGTGCGCGGCGAGCAATAAAGTGACAATCGTGTGACAGTTCTCAATAATTGTCAAATTTGCGTTGACAAAATTAAGTCATAACTTAATGTAATTGCTTGTTGATATTATTTTTGAAATAAATCTTTTGATTTATAAATTTAATCTCAAATTAAAAACACTAGCCACATTAATATGAGTAAAAGAAGCTGCGTTTGGCGGTATGCTGAGCGAAAAGATGATAAGGCGTTTGCTCTTTATGTGATGATACTGATAACAAATTTTCTTGCATCAGAGGAACAACTTACATATTTTTTCCCGCTAGTTCCGACACGAATAGTAATACGGTGGAGATGGATAGCGCAGGAAGTAGTTTATCAGTAACCTCACGACAAATCTCCACTAGGAATCGTAAACGACGCTACCATCATAGCAAACGACCATGTAGTCCAAATCGAAAGGAAGAAATACATGAAGCATTAGCGTAAATGATTGTATTAAATCAATTACCTTTGTCATTTTGCTCAAGTGAAGGTTTTATATAATTTATGAATGTTGTAGAACGGAGCTATTCAGTATGCAGAGAAGTAACAATAAGAAAGAGGTTAGTTGGACATCGAGACAGCAATTGAATAAGGCTTTCAACTATTGCGTTGACTTCAGATTGCTGGACATCAAGAACACAAGACGGATATATAACCATCACGGCAAATGTCATTAAAGAAAATTGGGAGCCTGCAAGTTTCACTTTAGGAACTATTGGCATAGAGGAGAGACATACCGCTTTTAATATCGCTGACCGTTTAGATTCTGCCTCTGAAATGTGGGGAATTCGGGAAAAAGTTATAGCAGTCGTTACTGATAATGCTGCAAATATGATTAACGGCATAAAGAGCTTGAAGTACATCCCAGAGTTTTATGATGATGTAACATGTGCTGCTCATTCTATTTAACTCGCCGTAAATAAATCTCTTTCTTTCAATAATTGTGCACAACTTCTGCTCCAAAAAAGTAGTAAAATCGTAGCACATTTCAAGCATTCAAATGTTGCTACACATGCTTTGGGAGAAAAGCAAATTCAAGTAGGTTTGCACAAATAACATTTATTACAAAGTTGCAGTACGAGGTGGACTTCAACGTACTTTATACTAGAGCGATCATTAAAAAATAGAATGGCTATCATATATATCGTAGCTGATCGCACTGTTACGTCGTCTGCAAATTCATTAAAATTTACTTTAAGTGAAGAGGAGTGGTCGCAAGTGGAGCTATTAGTTATGTTACTAAAACCATTAGACGTTCTTACAGTTGTGCGTGCTGGGTTCCGATAGTTATTCACCAATATCTATGGTTCAGCCTTTACTATATCAGCTTATTAAAAACCACCTGCAAACTAAAGAAAATGAGAGTGATTTAGCTGTCCAGTGTAAATCTACTGCAACATTCGAACTAAGAACAAGCTTTCACTTAGAAGAGAATTATAATCCCCATATTTTAACCGCTAGGCAGATTGCGTCGTTTTTGGATCCACGATATAAATACCTAGAGCACGAAAATAACAAATGCAGACAAAAAATTCTATACAAGCAAAATTTTTTATTTGCAAACCTTCAGTACAGCTAAATATGTATTTTGCTGAAGTTCAGTTAAGATTGGTGGAAAGCACAGCTTGTTTAGACTGTTGAAGAGACTGATGATATCGTTTTAGCAACACTCTTACCTATTCCTATTGTCAATATTCCTACAACACCGAAGAGCAGTCGTGGCGTACGTAAGTTAGTAGCCACTCCACCTATTCAAAAGCCGATTCCTAAAGTAAAGAAACAAATTGTGAAAACTGTAAGAGACTTTCAATGGACTGGCGACGATTTTGAGTACGAAGTGGACATAGACGAAGACGATTTCTCTAAACCGAACAAGCTACAGTCGCCTTTACAATATTTTAAGACTTTCTTCAGCGATGATATCATAGATCTCATAGTAGCACAATCCAATTTACATTCTACTAAGGAGCTCGGTAAATGCGCCGACACAAATCACGACGAAATAACTTATTTAGGGATTGATATGATGGGTGTTGTATACTCGCGGCATAAAGTTTTGTCGGGTCCTAAGACGAACTATATGGAAGGTATCACTGGTCAACTTTAGTAATCCGATATTTCCGACTAAATTTTAATAAACCATAAAGAGAGATTGTGATATTTTTGTTTATACTTGAGAGATGAAATATTAAATTTCGTCAAAACAACACCTAGCATAATAAAGCAATAAATAAGCAAACAAAAAATTACACAAATAATCTTTTGAAGACAATATATTTAAATAATATTCCAACATTTAAATACCCCCAACAATTGCCTTGTAAATAATCAATATTAATCAAGAACTTTGAATTAAATTATCATAAAAATACCTTATTTTTTTGTATTTATTTTAAAATAAATAGAATGTATATTAAGGAAAAAAATTAATGACAGATACATACTCGTAAATATCATCAATATATATAATTACAAATTCGATAAAACACTACACAGATCTTAATAAAGCATTCATTCTCGCCCTTGAAAAATAAAATAAATAGGGAAAGCCGAAAACATTTGTAGAACACAAAAAGATTTCTTTGTATTGATGACACATCAATGTTATCGTGTCATAAATCATTTGTGAAGATTATTTGAA
Organism: Amphimallon solstitiale; assembly: GCA_963170755.1. NCBI lineage: Eukaryota > Metazoa > Arthropoda > Insecta > Coleoptera > Scarabaeidae > Amphimallon > Amphimallon solstitiale. The sequence goes on along the minus strand of OY720677.1, from coordinate 83,985,287 downwards.
ATATATTTACTTCTACATATATGCCACTTGTATTTTCTTTTACGAAGCAGTATTTACTCAAACTTAGCTATCATAATTCATAAACATTGAATATAATCCCTCTTTATTTCGTGTTAGAATTTACTAGAGTTGACCAATGATACCTTCCATATAGCTGTTCTTACGACCCGACAAAACTTTATGCCGCGAGTATACATATGCCAGCATACCCTGACTACTGGGCGGAAGAAACACTTTGGGCTCCAGTTACGGATATTATGCCGCTAAAAAGATATCAGGTATTGCGACGCAATCTTCATTTCGCAAACAACGTTACCGTTATTTCAAAGTGAGTCCTCTTCTTGAAAGAGTTAAGAGAAAATTGTTTAAAAATTGAACCAGAACGACGAAACTCAGTTGATGAAATGATGGTGCCTTATAAAGGTAACAAAGCTGGTTCAAGAAGGCAGTATTTGAAAAGCAAACCAAAAAAGGGGCTTTAATATTTTCGCACGGTGTGGAATTTCTGGTATGGTGTACGATTTTATCCCATATGGAGGTGAAGACACATTCAGGAATCATAATTTTTCGGAAATTGAAGAAGGTCTAGGTTTCGGTGCCAAGGTTGTTATTGCACTTTGCTCCTCAATTCAAAACAAACCTTATCAGTTTATTTTGATATTCATTTCACGAGTCCAGAGCTTGCATCCTACCTTCGTGATGAGCTCGGCATTTTATGTTTGTGTCGCAAAAAGCCTATTTCATACAAACAAAGTAAAAAGAGGTCGTCCTGGTTCAGAGGCACCACAACCATCAAAGAAAATAAAAAGACCACTGCAACCAAGACCCCAAGATTATAGCAGATGCGACAAACTGGATCATTTTCCAATATTTCGAGAAAAAGGAAGATGTATGAATTGTATTTCTGGCCAAACACATGTTGTTTGTCGCAAATGTAATGTTAGGTTATGTCTTGTACCTACTAGAAATTGTTTTGTGGATTTTCATTCTAACAAATAAAAGGTTTTAAATAATATGTGTGTTTTCCCTTATTATCTGAAAGCACTTTGAATAGAGTCAAGTGTACCCAGTTTTGGCAATGTATCCCTAAAGATACAAATCAAAATTTTGAGTTGCACGTATTTCCAAAGATATATGACACTAAAAATAGTATTCTACCACCGTTTTTGACATCTACACTGAATAATAGAATTTTTGAAAGAAAAACAATCGTTTGCCTATTTAAGGGTTAAGTACATAGGCTAGGAAGTTATTATCCATTCCAGAAACCTCAACAACATCGGAGCGTTCTTTCTCAACAGCTGGTAATATTGTCACCGCAAAAAGGAGTTGCCTTTTACCGGAGAACGTAGATTTACTGGTTTTTCTTTATCAAAACAGATCTTTTCTTTAAATTATATTGTATAAATAAAATAATATTTTTTGATCTGCAATACTTATCTTCGATGTTACAGTTCTGTTTTAATGTTCAACAAATCAGAGAAACGAGTTGTGGGCACCACACGACATTCTTATACGTATGTGCTTTCCAAAATGTGTATACAAAAGTTATTGTATTTTACCTGAGTAGTGTTATTTCCGGTCCGAATTTTGAAAATTTTTTTATATAAAAATTATTCCAAATGTAGCTCTGAATCAGAGCTACGAATACACGTGATTTAGATAAATTGCGTACAAGTACGGATCCGAACTGTACGTATATCCAAAATCACATTAAAGAAGGAGTCCGGACGTACAGTTGCGGCCCCTACAAACTCAGACACCGACTTTTGACACATCCTGCCACATTCAAAAAATTTGGCAATGTCAGTGTCAGTTGTTTGTAAGTCAGAAGCGTGCACAATTTTTAAAATGCCCCAATTAAACGAACTGCAAAAGGCAATAATTAGAACTAGGCTAGAGGACGGCATCAGCATTAGGCACATCGCAAATGAAATAAACGTTGATAAGAACACGATACTTTTGGCGAAACGAAAAATTGAGGAAACTGGAATTATTAGATGAAAGATACAACGTAAGCATTTTGCTAATCTTACGAGATGATCTTCAAATGTTGTAAACTGTTTCAGAGCGGCAGAAAATATCAATCGTTTAGTTAATTTCCTAAGGGAGCATCCTTTTAGTACCGCAATAAGGGCAAAAGTGGAAACCAATTTTCCTGGTTCCAAAAGAACCAGTCGAAAAAGAATAAAACAGAGTGAACTACGAAATCGAAGTGCGGCCAATAAGATATTTTTGTCACAAGCAAATAAAGAGCCTTTCAACATATAAATAATAATGTCAATTTTTGGGAAAACGTGGTGTTTTCAGATGAAAAAAGTTTTCAATCATGCAGTAATGGCGTGTTCGTGTTTATCGAGGGGGATTTCGCTGGTGGTATTTGGTGTACGGGTCGATGGTATTGCTGGTATTGTAGTAGTATTGCGCGGTATTGCTTGGTATTGTAGTGGTATCGCTGGTATTGTAGTGGTATTGTGGTGGTATTGCTTGGCATTGCGGTGGAATTGCGTGTATTGTTTGGTATTATGGTGGTATTGTCTGTAATCGTGCGGGAATAACGATGGAATTTTCCGTACAATAAAATTTATGCGCATGCTCGGTTTCAAGGAGATACGCAGTAATAATTGTTAGTTCAGCTCTTTTTCAATGTTTATGAAGTGTTATTTGCAATCCAATTTATTAAAAATAAACACGCTTACAGTAAGTATATATACATATATAGTAGGAAATAGGATTTTTCGTTTAGGTATTCCTGTTTATACATGTACAGTGTAAACATTCAAGCAGGCAATTCCATAACCTCAATTCTCAATTCGTAACTCGAAGTATGAACTAAATAAAAATTTATTTCACTCCTCTATAATTTTGGTAAATTTTGATAAGATTTAAGCCTAAGACCGAGCTACAAGTCAATAACCTTGACCACTGCCTTATCCTTATAGGACATTTTTGTTTATAAAAAACTAAATTTGGTAAGTGAATAAAGGTGCTGAATAATTCTAGACTTGTATTCCCGTTATTCAGCATCTTTAATCACCACCCAAATTGGAATATGGATTTTCATTTTATTGTTACAAAAGTGAAGCCCATGATATTGAGCATATGCTTTCCTTTTAGGCAAATAATGAATCCTTTGGGGGACGACAGTTGCTTTTTGGAGATTGAAAAAACTTTAAATATCAAAATACCATCAAGTGTGAAAAATATGCTGTTAATTCATGGTTATAATTTCGCAAATGTTATAAAATCCTTACAATCAACCGATTTACAAAATATTCAAGATTTCGCTAGAAACCAATTGCACGATATTATTCCTAAAGACAAATATGAAGATTTTTATGGTCCCCTGTTTGCTACGAAGCCAGAAAAATATGAATTACTAGGTGGATTTTCTAAATATATAAATATCATTACAACATATTTTCAAGAAAAAAGTAAAGCCACTAAAGATGCTTGCACAATGACCAGCACTAAGTATGATATTTCTTTGGACAATTCTGTCTCTTGCTCGCGTAGAAGCCGCTCAAATCTTATTCCCCCACTGTTACTGAAAAATCCCAATTTGATTTAACAAGTGAAAACTCGAAAATTCTGGCATGTATAAAAAAATGGATTGAAGGGAAATGCCAAAAAGAAGTTTGGAAATCGCTGAACATTGATAACATAAAAATTGAAACTTCTTTTACTAAAACAAACGAATTGACAGCAAAAGTAACTTGCATTTGCGGTGTGGTTTATAAACTGTCACAGTTTTCACGGAAGAACTCTTCTAAACCTAGATGGATGATTGCTAATTTTCAAACTCACTTTTATAAGAAACACATTGAATCAAAATTGGACAACAGAATTGCTCATCAAACAAAAATTACAAAATATACTGAAAATGCCAAGAACTCTGCTGAGGTCCCACCACAAGATCCGAAATATTCGAGGAAATATTCAAATAAAGCAACATCATCAAAAATTCAATACCTAATAGAAAACAAATCATTAGAACATAATACACAGCCAGGTCAAGAAACAGCAGACGGAACCCAAAAACGGCTTAAGGAAGAAACAAATAATTCAAAAATCAAAGTTTTACAATCCATTACGTTTAAACATTTTGTTCCTTTAGAAACTAATGCATTATAAATTTCCCAGAAAATTTGATTCGTGAAAACCAAAACGTCGACAAAAAGAGTAAAATTTCAGATGTAGTAGAAGCTGATCATACGAACGAAAACGAGAATACCGAGGAGAATAGTCTCGACAATAGTGGAAATTTAAATGAAGTCGAGATAGAAGTAGAAGAAGACAGTTACACAAACAAAAAAGAGAATACAAAAATTAATCTGATAAGACCTAAAAGTTCAGAAAATAATAGCGTTCAGAATTCCTCTATTTTGAATTCCGAAAATACCGAAAATATAGAAAATTTGGCATCTGAGACTTTTGAAGGCGGAAAAGGAAGTAAATGGACTTGCTTAAAATATAGACGTACCGAAAGATTTAGAAGACAGAGAGAAAAGCTTCATAAGGATCAAACGCTTATTACAAATTTCTTTCCGTTGATAGAGAATTTAATGTCTGTTATACATAAACACGATTCTGTATGTGACAGACTAAATGAAACTATATCAAAAATTAAAGAATCAACTAGTAATACGTCGAGTAATACTGATCATGAAAATGATTTGACTGAGGCGTTGACCAAAAACAAATTTCTTGAACGACTGTTGCAAATCAGTAATGCTAACAGAAATTGTCCAGTCAACAGAAACAGTTACGACCATGATTTAAAGGAATTTGCCTTATACTTGTTTTACACTGGAGGACGGTTACTCTACGAAACTCTTCATTCAAATTTACAAAATACGTTACCTTCAATTTCTGCATTGCAGCGGTTTTCGAAGCAATTTCAGTTTAAAGTTAAAGATGGCTATTTCAACTTTGAAGGGTTAAATGCATTTTTGGAAGAAAGACATTTAGAAAAGATTGTCTGGATATCAGAAGATGCTACAAAAATAACTGGTAGATATTTTAATCTCATGATTTTTTTTTAAATGACTTATTATTCTGTTAGGAAAAATAGAATACGATCCGGTCACGAATAACGTTATGGGATTTGCTCTCCCCCTTGAAAATGGACTTCCAAATAAGAAAGCTTTTCCTGCTAATTCAGCTGAACAAATTAGATCTTATTTTCAGAAGGCCACAAAAGCAGAATATGTCTACGTTATAATGGCTCGACCATTAGATTCAGTGCGCCTTCCTTTTGTATTGCGGTTTATGGAATTGACAATAAATTTACTTTTAAGGATGTTCAATTACGGTGGAAAAGAATGGAAACCGCTGCTTCAAAATATGGTATACGTTTTCTAGGGTATTCATCAGATGGTGATACTCGCCTCCTAAAAGCCATGAAAATAGAAGCGGGTTTACCTTCTGCAACGTGTAAATGGAGGGATTGGTTTCACATGGATCTCGAAAAGAGTGACTTCTGCTGTATACAAGATCAAGTGCATATACTAACCAAACTGCGCACTAGACTATTAAAGCCTAACATATGTTTGCCTATAGGAAAATTTTTTGTAAATGTTAGCCATTTACATTTCCTTGTAGAGCATATTACAAAAGATCAACATTTTCTGGTCAAATCAGATCTTAATTCAGATGACAAGATGAATTACGAATCATGCAGAAAAATGTGCGATCCTAAAGTATTAACTTTATTAAACGACATGCCTAATAGCAAGGGTACCCAAATCTACTTAAAAATAATGAATTGTTTAATAAAAGCTTTAATCGAACGAAAGGAAAGGTTGTCTACCAGAATACATAATCTGTGGTATTCAATTTTCCTTATTAGAATGTGGAAGAAATGGATAAAAGCTCATCCGAATTATACTTTACAGGATAACTTTATTACCACTAACGTATATAGTTGTATTGAGCTGAATGGACATATGCTTATCAAACTTGTTCATATATTTAGGAAATATCATTTGAATCCGGAAATGTTTTGCCCATGGCTAATTAACAGCCAAACTTGCGAGCAGCTATTTATGCACTGGCAGATGCTAGAAGCCTTGAACTTGATGATGTAGATGAATTTACATGTGATGTTTTGGATATGCCCTTTTATTTGCCGCAAAATATGGAACTCGATAATGAACTTATTACTGATGACAATCGAGATGACAATTTGATTGATAATGAACACGTTCAAAATGAAGTTATTGAGAGTGAAAATGATCTATGTAAAACAGAAAATTTTATCGATGCGGAGGCTTCCTTTCAAGATAATACGTGTGAGGAAAAAAAACTAGAGTTAAAAGATTATTCTTATAAAAAAGTTGACTTAAGTGAAACTAGTCCATTTCTTGAAATCGATTTATCGAACAAAAAGAAAGCAATAGTTAAAAAGTCATCTTTTATTTGGATGTTGGATGACAATAATGGCAAAGTAAGTTCTGATCGCCTCAGAAGGTTCATTTCTAATAAAAGAAAATGCAGAAAAAATTTAAACAGAGAAAAAACAAAAAAGTCCAAAAATGATGACAATTCTTCTGATGACGACCAAATAGAAGATGTAGAAGCATTATTCGACGAGTCAACGGATACAGAAACTTTTTCCTCAGATCAAGATATCAATAAAGCTGAGAATGAAGATATTGAAGTTGTACCAGAGAGTTACTACGCTGTATTTTATGAAGAGGATTGGTTTATTGGTCGCGTTATACATCAGACAACAAGAAACAAATATAGAATTACATTTTTAAAACGATACCTACAAGAGGGACTACAAAAATATTGTTGGCCAAAAAAAAGTGACATAGACGATGTTCATCAGAAATTCATTTTTTATGGACCTATTACCTTGTCAGATACAGAGCCTTTTGAAGTTAAAAGAGCTGATTTAATTAACATAAAAAACAAATATAAATTACTTAAGATGTAGAAGTAATATTTTTTGGTTTTCTTTTTTTATTTTAATTTTTTCTTAGTTCAATAAATATTTTGTAATGAAACGTATTCTTTTCTTTTATATGCATTTACTTACTTTTTTCACAGGAAGAGAAGAGCAAAAAAATTTTTATATATTGTTTTGGTATTGTGACGGTATTGTGAAGGTATTGTGATGGTATTTTGAGGTATTGTGATGGTATTTTGAGGTATTGCAATACCATTTTGGTATTGTGGTGTACAAAGTTCGGCCAGCGAAATCCCCCTCGGTGTTTATAGACCAGTTGGTGAACGATTTTCGGAACAATATGTTCATAAAATTAAGCGCAGTGGACGTTTTTCTGTGAATGTTTGGGGATGGGTGAGTTCCCGTGGAAGGGGAATATAGGTTATAGTGGAAGAACGATTGACAGCTTTAGTTTATAAAGATATTCTGGAGCAAGCACTGTTACCTTCAGTTCTACCCGTTTTTTGAAATAATTTTGTGTTCCAACATGATAATTGCCCAATTCATACAGCGCACCTAATAAGAGATTTTTTGCAAGCTAATGAGGTAACTTCGTTAGACTGGCCAGCGAGAAGCCCAGACCTCAACCCCATCGAAAATATTTGGGGTACCATGGCCAAAGAAATTAATAATAAGATCTTGCCTCGAAACCGTCAAGTATCTCGGATACATGGGGGCAAATATCTGTAGATTGTGTACAAGGCACAGTTCTGTCAATGCCGAGGAGACTCCAAATGGCCATAGATGCTAACGGTGCTACAATAAAATATTAACTTTATTGAATTAAAATTTTTCGATTTTTCAATTTTTATTTTATACGCCACTGACTTTCTTTCAGTTAGGTGACATTTCAGAAACGCCAATTTTCTATTTGACACACTGTCTGAGTTTGTAGGGGCCGCAACTGTACGTGTTTTAATATAAAGATCGGTTTAACTGTTCGTATTAGCGCAGCTGCAGCACGATGCATAACTATTAGCTATAGTAGCAGTGAAAATTAATTTTTTTTCTGATTGAAACAATATTGAGTAATATTGCCTTAGTTACGACATGTCATAACACACTAATATTTCCCAAGGGAAATATGAAACTTCATATTGTCCCAAGGGAAATATGAAACGTCATATGGTCCCAAAGAAATATGAAGCGTCATGTTTCACCGTAAATGTTTCATTTTTTAATTAAAACAGCACAAATAATAAGAAATGTTTTATTTTTTAATTAAAGCAACAAAATTAACAATTAAAATAAATATCAGATTCTCATGTGCACTGGCGATCAATGTATTACGGTCCGGCGAATTGCATCTCCACACAATACATAACGGTCTCCCATTTTATGAACTAAAAAAGTTTTTGCATTTGCAACGCTACTTTTCAGAACCAAAATAAAAATTGCTATTTTCAAAATTTCCCTTGAAGTGATTGCAACCAGATACAAACGGTGAAGATTCAGCTGCAGATGAAGATTCAGCATTCAGTTCAGTTACAGTCTTGGACAATTTTCCAGAAACCAAAGATTGTGATGACTGTGCTACATGCGATGATGCCATCATCGACACACCAGAAATCATAACAGATGCTGCAGATGACTCCACTTCCGCACCAGCTATCATCATCGCTACCTTATTTTTCTGCAGCATACTGTCTGCCAGATAGCCTTCCACAACAGACGAGCTCTTCCAACCACCATGCCTCTTTAGCGTAGTCTAAAGTCGCGGATGTTCGTCTTCCACAATGGCCTGTTTACGCTTTCGGATTATCTAAACCCAACCATTCAGCAACCTTACTCGGAATCTTTCCGAAGGTATTTTTGCCGACAGGCTGAAGAGTACACTTCTTATTTCGATAAGCCACGAAGAACCTAAGAACGCCTTGCGGACGCAACGTTGAATATTCTCTCACCAGAGTAGCACCCAGATCTTCTTCATCAATAATTGTAAATTTCCTATTTACATCATTCTTCGTCTTTGAAACGTTGATCACGATCACCCACCCACGATCTTCGATATCGGAAGACAGCATATTCACCAATTCGTTCGTTCTGCAGGCGCCAAAGGTTTCCATAATTAGAGCGACCTTCAAAATTATGGATGTACCAAGTTATTCAACAGAGGAAAATCATAATAAAATTTTTACCTTATACATCAAAAAAATGTCATTAGGAGCTTCCCGCAAGAATTTTTTGAGCTGTTCTCGGGACAACACCTCTGATTTTTTAGGAACGTATCCTTTATTTTTATTCTTCACGAATGCTTCCACTTCATCGAACATTTTAACATCAGTTTTTTCTTTTAGATGTAACATTGACCCAATCAACTATTATATTTACAAACACGGCTAAGAACGTTGCTAGGGACAAAAATTTACAGTCCAATATTTTTCCATTTTGTCAATATTGTTTCAATCAGAAAAAAACTATTGATTACACCACGGGAAATATGAATACATTTCCCTCGGAGCCTATACATCCCGAGGGCTTCGCCCTCGGGATGTAACTAGCCAACCTCGGGAAATATACTATTCATATTTCCCTAGTTGTAATAATAGCTATTAAATAGTGCAATAGTATTACTATATTAATTTCAACTATTCAGGTACCTATATCACTAAATAATTTCAATGATAGTCTGTATAAAAATGTAGGAATATCAAAGCTACAGTCTATATTTTAATCTACTGTCCATGCCAGTCTTAGACGCTGTTACTTTTATCACAGAGCGTCACACGAACAGACCATATGAATAATTGTAATGAAAGTAAATTTATTAGAAGATTCAGACTTTCAAAGCGTTCCGTTACTGAAATATTATCTCAAATAGAAGAAAATTTGAATCATTCTTCAGACAGGTATATACGAAATATTTTTTTGTTATTTCGTAGTTTCTATAGACATAATTAATTTTTAGAAATCGTGCAATTTCGCCACTGCAGCAATTACTGCTAACATTTCGCTACAGGAGGTTTTTATATAGCAATTGGAGATTTCGGAGGAATACATAAGTCAACGGCAGCAGTAATTATTAAAAGAGTAACAACTGCATTATCAGAATTAAGGCCAAGTTACATAAAACTTTCGCAATCTCTTGAAGAAAGAACAGCAACCACAGTGCAGTTTGCACGTATTGCAAGGTTTCCTAGAGTTATTGGAGCTATAGATTGTACGCATATAAGCTTGCAATCACCAAGTAAGCATCATTTTGAATTTTACATAATTTAGCAGTGTTAGTAGGAAACTTTGTCAAGTTAAATGTTGAACTTTTTACTAATTTGTTTTAATACACCTTCATTTGTTGTAGATGGAGCAGATTCGGAAATCTTCAGAAATCGGAAGGGATATTTTTCTCTCAATGTCCAAGTCATTTGTGATGCAAATATTTGCATAACACATATAGTGTCACGATGGCCTGGGTCCGCTCACGATACCCATATATTTAACAATTCTGCTATAATGATGCGATTTGAGACAGGGGAAATGGGAAATTTATTGATGCTAGGAGACAGTGGCTACCCCTTGCGGTCATATTTAATGACACCAACCAGCTACTGAAGCTGAAAGGCTGTATAATGAAGCACAAATTCCAACTACAAACGTGGTTGAAAGGACATTTGGGATATGGAAGCGACGCTTTTCAATATTATCAATCAGCATACGATGCCATTTGCCATTGGCACAAAAAATTATATTGGCAACTGTAATTCTGCACAACATTGCATGCAAAAACAATGACCAGTTACCATTAGAAGGGAATGTACAAGAAGAAATGCCTGGATAAGGGATGCAAGAAGATCCTGCTGTCGTAAGACAATAAAATGATGGTTTGTGCGCAGAACAGTAATAAGATATTTTGAGAGTATATTATAAATTTATGTTAAGAATAGTTATACAGTGGAGCGTCGATTATCTGAAAGCCGGTTATCCGAAACGTCGGTTATTCGAAAGGGTTTAGTTGGCTACGGACGGTTTAAACTACGCGTGCGCAGTCAAGTTCGTTGAAGTTCGGCTAGTGGACGACAGGATTGTGAGTGCAACAGACCGCCACAGTGCAGACGCCATTTTGTGTCAGTGTGAGCTGTGCTACTGTCAGTGTCAACTTGTAGCGATGTCGACCAAACGCAAGCGTGTTGTTCTTAGTGTCTCGGACAAACTTACAATAATAGAACGGTTGAATAAAGGTGCAAGTAGAGCAAGTTTAGCGCGGGAGTACGGTGTTGGTAATGCAACCATTACGGGCATTAAAAACAATAGTGATTCAATCACAAAGGTTGCTTGTGTGCTGGACAGTGAAGATGGTAGCGTACACAGGAAAATAATGAAGGTGGCAGGATCTAGACTCTGCAGTGTATAGATGGTTTATGCAGGTGCGTAGTCAAGGCCAACCAATAAGCGGCCCATTGATTTGTGAAAAAGCGCTTGAAATGAACCAGAAACTAAACGGCAACAAAGACTTTAAAGCGTCTACTGGTTGGCTTAAGCGTTTTAAATCCAGACATTTGAGAAAAAGGGACGGACCGGCCGGCCGGGGGACTAACGTATGTCTGGATGGGGGGAAACATATGAGTGCGATCCTGCGCGAAATAAGGGATTTTGATTAGATTCTTATATTGGTGATAATTCAATAGCGTATTAGTTTATTACCGTATAGGGCCGTGGCCGGCGTTTTTGTCGTTTGAATAGGAAAAGTGTTATAGTAAAATTGTTATTAAAGTTTCCCCGGAGAAGAGGGTGATTTGTCCTATTTCAAACAAGGGTTCGATGCCGCTTGTTGCTGTCTGAGCATCTAACCGCGATATTGTCGGATTTATTAGCGAACGCCGAGCTGCTGAAATCATGAACCCCGATCACCTTTACCGCTGCTGTGCGTGAACGAGTTAGAACCGCTGGACGTTTGCAGGTTGTTAGTTAATTTTGGTCAGTCTTGTATATTCCGCAATTTTGGTGACCGTTTTTTTTTTACATTTATAGCATTTGATTTTTCTATTGTCATTACGCTCAGTACCTTGACGTTCGCGTGTTGGTTGACGCCCAGCGCTGCCAACCGTGACTACATTTCTGTCACTATTTTTCGCATATCGACCTGTTTTACCGGCAAGTACACTAACACCACCCGCACCGGAATCATTGGTCGCATTCGGAATACGAAAGCGCTTGGTAGCAGCTACCAAGCAATTTGCTAATTCGTTCAAAAATCGGTATAGCGTTTCCGCTACTTCGCTCCAAGAGGGCGGAGCTTGGTAGGGAGCGGACGCCATTTTTGGTAGCGTAAAGTAAAAGCGCTCCCAAATGCAAACATGTTTAAAAATAGAGGGGACAGATCACCAAAAAACTAGACGTTACTATATTTATAGAAATAAATTATTAACTGTGGAAGAAACGGAAGAAATTCACAATCAATTAACAAGAGGTACGTATTACCATACTTCCACAACAAATAGTAAAATATAACAACTTTTTCTCATAGTAGATTTAAAAATTTTCAGATTACAATGGACAGTTTAGCCGAACGTATTTCGAAGAATTAGTGGAAAGGCAATACCCTACTAAAACAGAAAATACTGAAGACAGTATTGTTTCGAGTAAGTAACTTTTATAAAAGCAATGTGTATTGTATTTATATATCACACATGTAATGTGTATACATGCTACAAACATGCTTTAGGAACCGAAAAATTAATATTTGCGTTTTTTTAAGGTAATTTTGAATGGAATGGCATAAGCACAAAACTTTTAATATCAGAGTATTATAAATTAAAAGAGGATTTTAGAGATCCTAAGAAGAAAAAGAAGGCACTATGGTGTATTATCAAAAGAAACTTTGAAAAACATTCATATAATATATTTGTGGAGAACTTGGACCGCAAATGGAGCAATATGAAAAAACATTATATGAATTTATGTACGACTATCAATTCTACAGGAAGAGAAAGGATATCATGGGAATATAATGATATATTTAAAGAAATTTATACCAGTGACAAAGTAATAAACTTGCCCAAAACAATAGCGTCATTTCAAGATCAAAAGAACTATCACTGTGAAGATGTAGACATAAATGCAACAATAAAGAAATCTTTAAGTAGTAGTATGGAAGGTCACGATGGTTTATTAAGATCTACATGTGATACTTCCAAAAATATTGCCAGTACTTCTAAATTTAATATTTGTACAGACACATATCTAAAACTATCAACAGAGCTAAGTGTAGAGAAGATGTAGATATAAATACTGCGGAAAATAACACATTAAGTACTTGTAGTGCAGATGGTGAAGACGATCTTTTAAAGTCTGCATATATTTCTACAAATATTGAAAGTACTACCAAATTTAATCACTGTACTAACATATCTGTTCTGGCTTATGCCAAAACAATATTATTTAGTATAATTAAGATAGTTCTAAATCACAATTATTATTCAAACATTAGACAATTTATTCAGATCAATAAATAATACATACACAGTAATTACCTGATTCTAGGTAAATCGTTCTAATGTTACACTTCTATCGAAATCTAATTTAGGATAATCTGAATACTTTAGTCATCTAGGTTTTCCCTAGTAATCAAAAAGAAATTACTCTCTTTGTGAATACAACGGTAAGGAATTAGTCTTAGAAGGGTGACAATAACCTTATATTATATTATTTTATTACGTATCTATTGTTCACAGTAAACTTACACTATATTGTTTTATTACGTACCGATTGTTGGGTATTGTAATTTGTAAACGAGCAATATTCCCTAGAACTAACCATTAGGAAACATTTATCGTAAAGCAATTGTTCATATTTATCCCTTCTTCTCTACAAGGGTAGGAAAGGAAAGATTCTATTCAAGTTAGTGTCGATTCAGAATCAAAAAAGGTGAACATCATTTCACAAGAACAATGTACAACAGTACAGTCACACTCGCAACAGTAACATTTGCTACGTAGCATACGACAATTAAAACATATAACATACGCAACAAGTACGACAACAATTCTGTGCAATATATATAGTTTTTGAATTAGTTTTTTAAGTGATATTAATTGTGGGTTTTAAGAAGTAAAGTCAGTGCATCCATAACATTGTGTTTTATTATTACGAAACTAACCGGCACCAAGCAATTATCAAACGTACAGCTATACGGCCTTACAACCCGTGGCTAGGTGCAACAATCACGGCGGTGGAAACAACAAGTAACTATTCCATTGTCCACAACATATTTTGGTCCTTCGAGCCGGATTGCAGCGACGTCTCAACAAAAACTGTAAGGTAAGTCTCCAATTAATATCCTACATTTCGTAATTCCCTATACAAAATGTCTGAGTCCGAAACTTTAAAAACATTAAAAACCAAGCGAACTAATTTAAAAGGTGCTCTAACCAAATTCGAAACATTTCTAAATTCCCTGGACAACAACACTAGCATTTTTGAATTCAAAAGACGCCAACAAAAGTTAGAAGGCTATTGTGAGCTATTCGAAGAAATTCAATCAAAAATCTTAGATTTAAAAGAGTCCGAAGAGAAAGAAACAGAGCAGGATGATTTCGAAAACAAGTATTTCCATATTATGGGTCGTGCAGATCAAATATTAATAAATTTTGAAAACACTCAATCAAACAGTATATCAGGCAAAAGAGAGAATTCGCCAGGCTTCAGTATGCAAACAAACAGCATACGGTTGCGGCAGATCACGTTGCCGGAATTTAGTGGCTTGTACGAAGAATGGACATCATTTCATGATACGTTTTCCTCTGTAATTCATACAAACACTTCCATTGCTAATATACAAAAATTTCACTACTTAAAAGCATCTCTAACAGGCGATGCCGCAAGTGTGCTTAAATCTTTGTCTGCATCAAATGAGAATTATCAAATTGCATGGGATATGTTGAAAGCAAGATACGATAACAAAAGAGCTATTATTCATCATCATATTGAAGGCATTTATGAATGGCCAATTCTCAACAGAGAAAATGCTAGTATACTTCGTCAAATCCTAGACGGGTTACTTAAACACACTCGCGCTTTATTGTCACTAAATAGGCCAGTCAATCACTGGGACGATCTATTAATATACAGTATCACAAAAAAGTTAGATATCAATACAATCAAAGAATGGGAAAATACATTATCAGATCCATCTGTCATTCCAACATTAAAAGAATTTACAACATTTTTAAATAAGAAATGTCAAACTCTAGAAACGGTTTCAAGAAAGGCACAAAATATAGGAACAATTACTTCAAGGGTAACGAAAACTGCATCACATATAGTAGCATCCCACCATTCTTGTCCGTGCTGTTCCCGTAATCATTTCATTCACAAATGCGATCAATTTTTAAGTGCATCAAAGAATTGATATTATTAGAAGCAAAATTTATGTTTAAATTGCCTAAGAGCAGGTCACAAAACCAATGAATGTTTTGGTAGTTCATGTAAAACATGCAATAAGAAACACAACACACTATTGCATTTAGATCAAGTTACAAACTCGCAACCTTCAACATCCAACCAAGAAACAAATGTTACAGTCAGTAATCATGCTCTCGACAATCAAGAACAAACGCATTGTATGTTATCCACAGCTCGTATATTCATTGACGATATTAAGGGAAGATCTCAAGAATGTCGGGTTTTACTTGACTGTGGTTCCCAATCAAATTTTATAACAAAGGCTTGTGCCGATCGCTTAGGTATAAAACAAGAAGCATTATCAATTCCTGTAGTCGGTATTAATCAAACTACTACCCAAGTAAACCGAGCAATAAATGTAAAAATTAAATCGAGATTAAACGCATATCAAGCAAACATTAAATGTCTAATAGTAAACAAAATCAGTGCAAATCTGCCAATTGTATCTATTCAGAAATCATTATTTAACATTCCTAAAAATATTCGACTCGCAGATCCGGATTTCAATATCTCAACATCGGTAGATTTATTAATAGGAGTTGACATATTTTGGAAATTAATGTGTGTAGGACAAATAAAGGCATCTCAAAATCAACCATGTCTACAAAAAACACATCTTGGTTGGATAGTAGCGGGTTCTGTGCAATGTGAGATACCTAAAACAGAAGTGTGTTGCAATTTATTAACAAATGAAGTACTTGATGAATCAATTACAAAATTTTGGCATTTACAAGAATGCACGTCAAGCCAAGTTCTTACACCCGAGGAAACAGCTTGCGAGAAGCATTTCTTGGAAAATTTTAAACGCAACAATGAAGTTAAGGATTTACTAAGGCGAGGGGGTTTTGAATTGAGAAAATTGCAATTAAATCACTCCGAAGTTTTTTCCAACCCTGTAAATATTTCAACTAATGATGCATTTGCGATAGACAAATCAAGTACCACTAAGGCTCCTGGTTTATTTTGGGACCAACAGCGAGATGTATTCTTTTATAAGTTACCAAGTATTCATGCTGCATTAAAATTTACTAAACGATCAATATTTTCATTTATATCAACTACTTGACCCATTAGGTTTGCTGGGTCCAGTAATCATTGTCGGGAAATTATTAATGCAAAAATTATGGCAGTTAAAAATTGATTGGGATGAATCAACACCTACACATATCAATGCCGCGTTTACGGAATATATGCAGCAATTTAATTCTCTTAATGAACTCAACATACATCGCAAGGTAATTCTCACTAAGGATACCTGTAAGTTAGAATTACATGGTTTCTGTGATGCAAGTCAGAGGGCCTATGGTGCGTGTGTTTATATCAAATCAATCACTCCTGGCGGAAAGATATCATGCAATTTGCTATGTGGAAAGTTAAAGGTTGCACCGATAAAAACAACAACAATACCACGGCGTGAATTGTGTGGCGCGTTGTTATTAGCGCGTTTAATAAAACGAATCGTGAGCATTATCGATTTAAAATTTCATGAGATTTATTACTGGACTGACTCCACAATAGTTCTAGCTTGGATAAAGGCTAGAACAAAACAATGGAAAACGTTTGCCGCCAATCCCACTAGTGAAATATTAGGAACAACAAGGCCCACTCAGTGGCATCATATCATTTCTGAACAAAATCCTGCTGATGTCATCTCACGAGGCGTTGATTTGACAAGTCTAATCAACTGCCTCTTATGGTGGCATGGACCGACCTCCCTAGAAACATATCTTGATGTCGATGCTGCAGTACTTGCAAACTTTAATTGTGATGATGTAATAGTTGAAGAAACGTCAAAGGTTGAGATGGTTTTTGTAATCGTCAAGCAACATTTACCATTCCGACATATTCAATAAATATTCTTCCTTAACCAAATTAATAAGAATCACGAGCTACTGCAGGAGATCCATCAAAAATCTTAGGAATCGGACAATTGGGAAAGGTGAAGAAATTCTCATCGGGCCATTAACAAGTCAAGAATTAGTCTCTAGTACCAACCAACTTGTAAGACTCGTTCAGAAAGAACAATTTAACAAAGAATTACATGAATTAACTTCGTCGTATACAGTGCATCCTAAAAGTAAGTTACTTTCATTGAAACCAGATCTAGACAACGATAGTCTAATACGCGTTTGCGGACGACTCAGACCATCCAATTTACCATATACACAATTATTCCTAACTCCTACCCATTTCCTAATTGGAGACACCTTCTCAGCAATACCAGAGCCTGGGATTTTAAATTTAAAGGAAAATCGTTTGTCACAATTGCAACGTATAGAGCAACAAAAACATCACTACTGACGATGACCAACGAGTCTGAAACACGTATCTGCGGTTGCACTACAGCGGATTAACCCGATATTCCTTCTCCTATTTTTATTATGTATCCGTGATATTTCCTTTATTGATTTATCATTCCTGGGTTGGACGGCACGCGGGTTGACAATGTCTGCTTCGCGGCGGTGTCAGTTGTTGTCACTCAGACCTGAGAATCTTCTGACATTTAAGCTGCAATTGGTGGTCTGTCTTCCCGATGGTCTTCCTTTTGTTTCTATCTCCAAGGATATCCCACCTTATTCCTTGGCTACACCGTACTGACGATGACCAACGAGTCTGAAACACGTGTCTGCGGTTGCACTACAGCGGATTAACCCGATATTCCTTCTCCTATTTTTATTATGTATCCGTGATATTTCCTTTATTGATTTATCATTCCTGGGTTGGACGGCACGCGGGTTGACAATGTCTGCCTCGCGGCGGTGTCAGTTGTTGTCACTCAGACCTGAGGATCTTCTGACATTTAAGCTGCAATTGGTGGTCTGTCTTCCCGATGGTCTTCCTTTTGTTTCTATCTCCAAGGATATCCCACCTTATTCCTTGGCTACACCGTACTGACGATGACCAACGAGTCTGAAACACGTGTCTGCGGTTGCACTACAGCGGATTAACCCGATATTCCTTCTCCTATTTTTATATATATATGTTAGCCGCAAAACCCCGGATAGAGGAGGTGGGGATACAAGAGCCGGGCAGTCAGAACGAGACCACCAACGGGTACGGTGTGCACGATTAACGAGAGTGGTTATCATACGAATTACTTGCTATTCATATCTTTGTTATTAATTTAATGTATTACATTTACTTATGGTTAAAATAAAGACCAGTTATCGCTATCTAACATATATATATATATATATAAATTTGACGAAATTCAGTTTTTAACTGACGCTATATTTCACTATGTACTCAATAAATATATTAGTTTACCATTTCAAGGGAAATGGAATAAGGGTTTGTAAAAAACTTTTAATAAAAAAACAACAACTCTTCTTAGCTTTGTGACGTTTCGGCTGCTCTTTTCAGCCTTCTTCAGACTCTCGCTAATGTTGTGATAGTTTTGCTAATACCATACATTGTGTGAATGGGACTGCTTTTTAGATACATGTTAAAAAATCATGATTTTAAAATCAACACAGAAACACAGAAAGAAAAAACAAACGAGCGAAACTCTAAAAACTATTTCTATTGATTACAGCATTGTTATATGCTATTATCATATATGTCGAAAAAAATAAACGCTATTCGTTTCAGTTTAAAAACCTCAAGTTAATATTATCTATTGCATTGCTTTTATAATGTGCGAGGAAAAAAAAATTTAAAATATATACATATATATAAGATTTACTTTTTTCAATTTAAATATATATTTGTCAAAATATTTTATTGTAATGTTTTGGTTTTCTATTTTCCTTATTTGTTTTAGTATCAATTTGATGTCCTAAGATTTCTGTACACCTAAATAACATCACTGCAATGTACTAATTTAAATTCAAAGTATACATTCTAAATTTACATATTGTAACACCCGAAATGAACATATAAAAAGAAGCGAAGACATCCGCAGGCAAGAGGTGGGGTATTAGAACATTGCAGTAGTAGACAGACAGTAGTGGAAGAGTGACGACGGAAATTTTAACCTAACGTATGTGTATGTCAATATTTACTCGCAAATGTGAACCTACAAATGAATTATGTGCATATTTATGTAAAAATAAAATTGAATAAAACAAATATAACATCTATTTTGTTAAATATTAGTTTATTTAACTTTATACCTACAAGTCTATTGTATTTACAAATTATTTGTTATTTCTATCCTTTTTTCTAAACTTAAGATATCCTGTGCATTTTCCTCCACTGGTGCATAAGCAGGTTCATACTCTTCCGCTACAAAGTCCTCTTCACCTGCTCCTTCATTTATAATTATAAAGTTGTGCAGAACAGCTGCTGCTGTTATGATTTCGACTCCTAGATCAGGGTTTGCAATATCTAAATATTTGAGTCGCCTAAATTTACCCTTTAGTAGAGCAAATGCTCGTTCTATTGTTGAACGAATTCTACTAAATTTTACATTAAAATTAATTTCTCGTTCATTAAGATGTCCGTTGTCTCTATATGGAGTTAATAAATTTATTAACAATGGGTATGCAGTATCTCCAATAATATGTTTATTAACATCTAACAATCGATTATTTACATCTGTTACGGCCGATTTCATAATAAATTTAAAGTCAACTTTAACTTTAAAGTTGACTTTAACGACAACAGTCAGTTTCATAATGAAATTTTAAATCCTAAAATCGGCAAAAGTGGCTTCAAAAATGAAGATCTCCGGGCGGGCTTTTAACGTGATTAAAGCCAGCTTTAGTTAAAAATTAACCTATATGTTTGTCATAATTAATTTCAACGTGTGATTTGATTTCAATTCTTCAGTATTTTGAAGTTGTACAAAATTAAAAATGAATCTTTTTGATACGTCTTCTTCAAGTTCTTCAGATGAAGAGGAATTTATAGTTATTAGAAGACCTAAATTATACAGAAAAAGAGTGGACTATTTTGAAAAATATGATGATTTAAATTTCTTCCAAAGATTTCGCCTACGAAAAACAACTGTATTAAGTTTGTTGGAAGAAATTGAAGATGTGATAAAATTACCAACACAAAGGTGAAATTTATTTTGACTATATAGGTAGGAAACACATTAAAACAAATTTATTTTTTTAGAGGTGGATGTATTACACCTATGCAGCAGCTCTTATTAACTTTAAGATTTTTTACATCAGGTAATATGCAAATTGCTGTGGTTGATTTTGTTGGTGTATCAAGATCTTCTGCATGCCGAATTATAAAAAGGGTATCAAGAGCATTAGCCTCTTTAAGAGCACAATATATTAAAATGTATAATGATAATAGGGAAATGGCGATCTGCCGAGAAGTTTTATCAGATAGCATCGTTCCCTAGAGTCATAGGTGCTATAGATTGCACGTTAATCAAAATAGATTCTCCTGGTGGAATCGCTGCAGAAATTTTTTAGATCAAGAAAATCTTATTTTGCTCTAAATGTACAGACTGTGAGCGATGCAAGTTTGAAAATTAGAGACATTGTTGCAAGGTGGCCATGACCAAATTATTTTTAATAATAGCAATTTACGAGACAGATTTGAGAATGGAGAGTTTGGTCGATATATTTTAATAGGTGACAGTGGTTACAGTTTACGGTCTTATCTTATGACGAAGTTGCTTAAAACAAGAACACCAGCTGAAAATCTGTACAATGAGTCCATCATTAGAACTAGGAATGTTGTTGAGAGGCAGTACGGAGTATGGAAACGTCGTTTTCCTATATTAAGATATGGAATGAGATTAAAACTTGACACGACAATGGCTGTTATAGTGGCAACAGCAGTATTGCACAATATAGCTATAGATATGAACGATTTGCTTCCCGAAGATTTATTAGATAATGAAGAGATGGACAATAATGAATATATCTTACAACCTGTTGAAAATAATTTACATATGGGTCATAATGTTAGACAACTGTTAATTAATGAACATTTTGCTCGTTTGTAAATTAATATTTATTGTTTTTTAAAAATCTCTTTTTTGCTTTTCTATTTCATTTTGTTTTAGTTCTATATCTAATTTCAACATCAACATTTTTGCTTGATGCTCCTCGTCTTCTATTTTCATTCTCTTTTCCCGTTCTATATCTTCCTTTTCGAATGACTGTTCCAATAGCTCAAGTTTTCTTTTGTAATATTGCTCCTTGGCAGAAAATATTACATTTGGAACTACTGGCCGAAGTTTAGATTTTTTTTTATATTTGAGCTTAGATGGAACATATTTGCTCCAATTAGACTCCTGTTGTCCAAAATTTGGGGATGGATCAGTTCCCTTTCTGATTGGGTGCCATAAAAATTTAGTTAGTATAAACCTATAACTTTTTGTTTATTTACATTTCAAGAAATACTTACATGTGTTTTACCAGTGACTGGAGTACTACATGAAGCCGTAATATTTTCCTTTTCATCGGATATGCCATAGTTATGTTCTAAAGGAATGACTGCATCCTACAAAAATAAAACGCAACAAAACATTTAATAACTATCTAACAAATTCAAAACTTACGATAATATTAGAGTTTTGAAATCCAACATCACAATGATTTATTACTTCAACGTCCTCAAATCCCTAAAACATAAATTGATAAAATAAGGCATTTTTCATATTAATGATTTATGGTTACAGAAATATTAGAATATTCGAGTGTGGCACACTGGTGAATTTCTTCAGATTCCTAAAAAAATCAATATACTTTAATTGTAATATATAATCCTTTTTTTAAAAATTATATTATAACTTACAGAAACATTTAAAAATCTGTTTTCATTTCCTTCGCACATCTGAACTTCTTCCATTATCACATTTTCAGCCAAAACATTCTAAAATGATATATCTAGTTACTATCAGGTAATATGTGGTTAGTATAAAAAAAATTAATTTCATACATCTAATGTGGCCTTACAACACTAGTAACACTACTGTCGCTATCAAATGGACTACTGAATCCCACCACCGTTTTTAAATTAATTATTTCAAGAACGGCCTGTATTACAACATCTAACTCGTCTTTGACTGAAGGACCACCACCTGTACCTCTTAAATAACTTTTATATTTAGCACACTCTTTCCTGGCTTTCGTTTTAAGATTATCATATTTACATTTTATTTGAGTTAATGACCTAACCCCTATATTTTGGGCATTGTAGCTTTTTAGTATTTTCTGCCAGGCCTCTTCCTGAAAATAAAAACAAATATTGAATATTAACTTTTATCATACCTACATACACACAAAAATTTACCTTTTCATTAACACTTATTTTATTTGTTGTTTTACATTCGAAGATATTTTTGAATTTTCCTATTTCATGAATTAATAGTAATTCCTCTTCCTTATTAAAATTTGAAGAACGGATACGTTTTTCTTTATTCATTGTAGTCATGTTGAAGTATGTTGTATACTACCTAATATGTGATATATTATAGAGATTTGTTTCCTTTGTTTCCCTCCAAATATTCCAACGATTTTGCACAGATAAGAAACTTTTAAATTAAAATATTCCTATATTCAGTTTTGCCAACAAAGCTTATTCACTCTAAAGTAGACTTTATATAAAAATTATTTAAAGTTGGTTATGAAATCGAATGTCTTTACACTGCCAGTTAAAGTGCACTTTAGCCTAAAGGAGACTTTACCTAAAGGAGCTTTATCTCATCAATTATGAAACCGGCCATTAGCCTTTGATATAGTGGGCTCAATCTTAAGACTCTTGCATCATGGGCTCGCCCCGGTACACCAACAAAAATATCAGTAAACAGCAGGTGTTCATTACAAGTACCTAATAAAAAAACAATGAATAAAATATTTCGATTAAGAATATTAAAAAGCTCTGTTACCTTGTAAGATGATAGAAAAACACCTTTTCTGTTGTAATAGTCAACAGCATTCCCTATAGGTTGTTTAATTTGTATATGAGAACCGTCTATGACTCCTACAACTCCAGGTATTCCATGTGATCGTTCATGAAATATCTGTAATATGAATTTAGTACTTTATTTAGTTTACCAATTTAATAACAGAACATACATTTATGCTGTTATTATGATTTCTAGGCCATACTATAAACTGCGGCATTAATTCCACTATTATTTGCACTATGTACTTAAAAATATCGTGTGCTGTGCTCCTGGGGCGGCCAAACCGGTCTCCAGCAGCTAAAAAAGTTTCTGGCTTAGCTAGAAGCCAGATTGTAAAAATAATCTTCTTTTCTAGAGGGACTGTAGCTCGAGGATGCACAGGTCTTGCATTTCCAATAAAATTACACAAATTCTAGAATTATATTGCCAATTATTTCTATACAAAACTTACATATATTTATAAAAATGCGACTTACATTAAATGCCGCGCGAGTCATTCTGAAATGTTCTACAAACAAGTGTCCCTGGCAGTGGATAATGGTTTCTTCGTAATAATTTTCATTGCGAGGAATAGCATTTAGATTGCGATTGGCATCCAATTCAGGCGGTTCAATTAACTCTGCCACTATATTAACGATTGCATTTATTACAACATTATTATCCAGTAACTCTGCAATGACCAGTTGTTCCATGTTTAGCAAAAAAAAAAAGCAACTAAATAGTGAACAAAATTAAATTATATACATATTATATATGTCGTGTGTTAGGTCACAGAATCACTATTTTGTGGTTATGTTCCGTATTTGGTTGCTAAAGCAGCCACATCAACAAACCTACGACATCGGAATACGACGAAACGCTGGGAGCGGATCGGGAATGGTTTATGCTACTAATCCGCTCCAAACTATTTGTATTTCGAATATGACCATTGTAATCCTTTTCCAATAGTTCCATTTTTATGGTGTCGGCGGTGATTTTGACACCGCTATGTTCAATTGACGTAATCACCGGAGAAAAATTCTCCGAAAGTCCAGCTAGCAGTAATGATCCAATCCACTCCTCGCTTATTTCGAATCCAGTGCCCCTTAGTCGCTGTGCAGTTTCTATCACGTGATTCACATAAGATGCCATATTGTCCATCTTTTCAAATCGCGCCGAAATTAACGTATTTTTCGCGCAAAACCGGCATCGTCGTACAGTTGTTTTAACTTTTTCCACAATTCTTCAGCTTTTTGCCTATCTCACGTGTATAAACAACAATGAATCGATTGTAAGGACTAATTTCGCACGTGCCTGAGTGTCTTTACCAGCATCCGTCTCGTTTCCCTCGAAGCACGTTTCCAAGTTGTCGAGAATCAGGAAATTCTCCGCAGCGAATACCCACTCCGCGTAATCTTCACGCCCTTTAACCCTTTCGCATCGGACATTTTTTCATGCTGATGGACCCACAAAACGGGGATTTTTAATGCTCGCGCATTCGTGCGTCTCCGGGTTTTCATCGACTGCGCAGAAATGCGATTCCCTCAAAATCACTATCTGAATCACTTTCTGGATCGAATTCACCTACAATTCTTTCAAGTTCTTTATCTGTCAATTTTCGCTTATTTTCCCAGCTCATTTTGATAAAACGTTTATTCACTCTAACTCACTTAAGCGTTAATTTCTGTATATTTTGTCCACAGCGCTAAATAGCAGTGTTTACTCTACGAATGCTGCTGCACGTATGACAAGTTAGAACTTGCTTATAATATATTTCAATGATAAGCCGCAATCGTGCGCTTTCAGATTTTAAGTTGTACAAGGTGATTACCGGGAAACGCATGTTTTTGAATTGGGTAGTACACGGCAAGTAGTGGTGGATGGCAGTTGGGAAGGTCATACAGTGTGGAGGCTAGTTGGAAGTTTTAGTAGTTACACTCAAGATGTGGGACCTTGAACACCGCGCTTTTGTTATGAGACGGTTTTATGTTAACAATGAGTCCGTGACACAGACCCACCCAGCGAGACTTTCGTCGGCACTTCAATGTTCCGCCGCGTGGGCCGATTCCGGATCGTAACACAATATTGAGGTGGATGCATAATGTGAACACAACGGGATCATTACTGAAAAAAAAACCTCCAGGACCAGCAAAACCCGTTCGTACGCCTGAGAATGTTGATCGTGTGCGCGTCGCTACGTTGGAGAGCCCCAATCGTTCGCTAAGGAAGCGGGCCTTAAACCTCGACATTTCTGTGTCTACGGTAAGAAACATTTTGATTAAAGACCTCAATTTCCATCCGTATAAGCTTGCGATCTGTCAACAACTGAACCCTGGTGATTACAGACAGCGTTTACAATTTTGTCAGCGAATGTTGGCAATCTTGGGCGAAAACGAAAATGCAGTTTTACTCATGAGCGACGAGGCTCATTTTCATATGGACGGTTTTGTAAATAAGCAGAACTGTCGATTTTGGTGTCCAGAAAATCCGCAAATATTGCAAGAGAAACCGTTACACAGTGCCCGAGTGACAGTGTTGTGTGCGGTAGGTGACGTGGGGGTCATTGGGCCGTATTTCTTTGAGAACGATAACGGCGAGACAGTTACTGTTAACGCAGACCGCTCTTGCCAATGTTTAATAATTTTTTCTTGCCTGCACTTCGCCGTCGTCGCATAGCAATGCGAAACATATGGTTCCAGCAAGATGGGGCTACGGCCCACACTGCTCGAATTTCGATGGAACGTGTCCGACAAGCTTTCCCTGGAAAAGTTATCTCTCGTTTTGGAGATGTTCCTTGGCCCCCACGGTCTCCTGATTTGACGATCCCGGACTTCTTTCTTTGGGGTTTCTTGAAATCGCGTGTTTACGCTGGAAAACCACGCACATTACAACAGTTGAAGGAAGCCATCCGAAGAGAAATTCAAGCCATTCCACGAGCAATGTTATTTTGTTGCCAATTTTTAGATCTTGGACGTCTGATATTTTTAAATCGGCAGTATTTCCATTATTACACTACTCTTGCCAACAATAATGATTTACAAGTAAAAAATTGAAATAAATTCAAATTGAGTTCAAAACAGTTTTATTCACTTCACTACAATTGTTTCACCCTACTAGGGCTTCATCAGGTGATGAATATTATAATGATTTAGTCGTT
This sequence comes from Amphimallon solstitiale, assembly GCA_963170755.1. Lineage (NCBI taxonomy): Eukaryota > Metazoa > Arthropoda > Insecta > Coleoptera > Scarabaeidae > Amphimallon > Amphimallon solstitiale. The sequence goes on along the minus strand of OY720677.1, from coordinate 83,958,977 downwards.
TCTACATTGTTGCACTTTTTAATTTCTTATTCATATTTCTCAAATTGTTAGAATTATTTTTGGTGTATTTTGTTATATAGTAAATATACATTGTTATAAAAAAAAAGCACCTTAGTTTCATGCCGTAAAATACCCTTTAAAATGACGTCATTCCGGTATGACGTAAAATATAATATGCACAATGACGTCATTGGGCTGTGACGTAATAAGCAACTTCATTATCGCGTTAAGTATACGGTTCGCCCAATCTCGTTTGACCACATTGGTCAACATGAATTTTAACGGATACTGCCCAATTCATTCTAACCAATCAGCTGATTGGTGTTTATTTGTGACATTTCACATATTCTGTCAGTTATGTTAGTATCGTTATAACTATTGAGAACATTCCTATTTATATTTCAAAAAAATGTCAAAAACAGAAATGGCAGAGATTTTTGGGACAATACAGCTTTTAATGCACGAAAACAAATTGGAACCATTTGCGTTAATAACAAGACAATAAGTATGTGGAACTAATGCAAATGCAAATAACTTGCAGCCAAATGATAAAGAATAGCAAAAATAGAAGAGGTACCTGTAACTTTAATTCTCACAGACATTAGGTAATATAAATAATAGTTTGTTACAGATAAATATTTTAAAATAAGCATAAATAAATTTCAATATTATATGAGTATTCCAAAGAGATTTGATGATTTTAAGGAACATTTCCGAATGTCAAAAAGTACCTTTGAAGTAAGTAATTACTACATAAGTTAGCAGTATATTAAAAATATATATATTATAGATATTATTGTCTATACTGGTTACAAAAAAAGAGATAAGAAAATTTAACATACCTTATGATGTTCAATTAATGATGACACTGTGGGTCTTAGCGAAGTATTGGAGAAAGGTTTAAAGTAAATAAAGGAAAGGAGTAGTGCATTATTTATATGTCAGTTATATATATGTAATTTTTAACCTTGCAAAGGACTTAAAATGGCCGTCACAAGAAGAAAGAAAAAGCATATGTAAAGTAGTTGAAGATAAGAGTGGTTTTCCTTCCTGGTGTTATAGGATTTATCGATGGCACATATATTAATATTAAACCACCAAAAGAATCGACCTCGATACTACAATCGAAAAAGTCGTGCATCATTAATATTGCACGCAGTATGTGATCATAAACTCATGCTTCGTGATATATACTTTGGAAAAGTTGGGAGTTTACATGATAGCAGAGAGAAAGAGAGGGGAGATTAAAATATTTGGATAGTAACAATTTTACATATATAACAAGACATGTAAGTTCTTGTGTTTTACACAACTTTATTTTGCAAGCAGAAGATTGTGAAAAAAGTGAAATTAATGTCATTGAAAGGACTGACAATGCTTTTTTAATGCGCAAATTACAGTTGATGAAAATGATGAGTCTCGTCAAAAACGTGATAGTATTGCTGTTGCTTTATATAAGAGGACATACTGCATATGAAATTTGTTGTATATAATTTTTTATAAAATATTATTACGACTGTCCTATGCTTATTTGATTACATTTTCATTTATACATATTTGACTTACATTCTATATTTGTCAATGTTTTCTAAATGACAACCATTTGTCATATTGTTATTACTTTTATTTCATTCTATGCCTCTACTGCCAAGAAGATATTCAATTCTTCAATAATTTTTTATATTTATATCAAATAAAACAATAAAAGCACTTAACAGATTTATTTATTAAATAAGTATTTAAAAATAAAACAAAATAAATATAGAATTTCTAAATTTTCAAATAAAACCCTTTAACATATTTATATATTTAAGAATAAAACAAAATAAATATAGAATTTCTGAATTTTCAACATATTAAAAATACTGTTTCTTTCCCTTTGGATATTAACAAATTCAGCCATTGTTTCTTTTACATAAGATAAGTTTTTGTTTATGTCTTTAAAGTGAGTTTCAAGCCACTCCCTTTCTTCTCTTTTCCTTTTTTTTGGATTCAATTCTTGTTCATCATTAGATATTACCTCTTCCGAATGCCAAATGCAGCTGTACTGCCTGGGTTATATGCAGGATCTCTTGCTAAAATATTATCAACTTTATCGAAAAATTCCCATGTCACTGCTCCATTACCACTCCTATTTCTGTCTTGTTTAAATTTTTTATACATTTCCTGGAGGTCACGCCATTTTCTGTCGCATGTTTAGCACCTGACATTATATCCATGGCTTAATAAAATTTGACATATATCACTGAACACTTTTCTTTTTTTGTGTGGCAATAGCAATACATCCTTTAGTTTATTGAGGCTGTAGGTAAAACAATTTAATGTGAATATAAAAATTTAGAAAACGGACATACGGACACGAATTAAAATTTAATTTAAAAAAGCCTATTGCCTTTCGAATGATATATTGTAACAGTTATATATACCTGTTATTATGATTCAGTAACAATCATTGTAACGATGTGACAAGTAGCATGTGCAATCACAGAGGTTTTAACGTGTCTACATTCATGTTCTTGTTTTTGTCATTTGACAGGCACATATAAACGAAAACGCGCAAATTTTAGTCCTTGTTTGAATGTTAAAGCCTAATAAGACACTAAGGCTGAAGGATCCCTGTTGTATGAAAATCCTTGTATGGAGATTATTTTGGTAAAGGATCCTTGTTGTATGAAAATCCTTGTATGGAAATTATTTTGGTGAAGGATCCCTGTTGTATGAAAATCCTTGTATGGAGATTATTTTGGTAAAGGATCCTTGTTGTATGAAAATCCTTGTATGGAGATTATTTTGCTGAAGGATCCCTGTTGTATGAAAATCCTTGTATGGAGATTATTTTAGTAAGGAGATCCTTGTTGTGTGGGAATCCTTGATACCAATTTTAAACAAGCAGTGCATGTAACGATATTAGCAGAATACCAGCACAATATATGTAAGCGGCAATGAACCGATAGAAGTGAATCTTTAAGAACGTGTTCTCAAGACCGTGTGGTCAGCTGTTAGACAGAAGATGCAGTTCTGTATTATGGAATAGGCGACAACATCTCATTACATGCGACAGTGCAGTTTGTACAGTGAGAGGCCAGGCATAGCGGAGACATGTTATAACCCTACATTTACATATGTTAGCGAACCGAAAAGCAAGGCGTAGCTAAGAATATTGTTCCCTAACACCTGTACAAAGCCAAGGTTTAATAATGCCAGACCAACGAGGGTTTGCAGTTGTGTAACAGTGTGAGCAGAACAACAGACTTCAACTTACAAGAATCAACGAGACCTTCACGTGTGCAGAATGTATAAGCTAAGTAGTAGTAACTGTAATTTATTTATTTAATGCAAAGACTCCCAGATACTGTAATTAATCAAGAACGTTTAGCTTTGTTGTTCGGAGATTCTTCTCTGAATTAACCTATTGTTAGCATCGTTGTCAGTTAGAGCTTGGTTGTATTTTGGAAGCTTTGTAGTGAATTGTTTTAGTCGTAGTATTAAGTACATTATAACACTTAATGTGAATTCCGTATAAGCCTAAAGAGAAATATCGAACAGCTGTTACGATTCAGAACGTATTTAGTAAAGATTATTGAGAACCGAGTTTATTAAGTGACTACCAGTTGACAGTCTTTGTGTATGTGTTATACAGTTGATGTTTGTTCATTCATATACATATTTTTATTATTAATTATACACTTAAATTAGATCTCGTGTGTTTGATTGCTATTGCTTTAAATCCTAATCCTAGTTTTCATGTTTTTGTGTATTTAAAAAGCATGTGGCGCTTATAGACAACCCATGACCTTTCGCACCGACTAAAGAGCTACAGGAGCATCGTTTTTGATTTTTGCTCTAATTATTGAGCAAGTTCATTGACATATTAAAGTGACATCCTTTTATTGGACCAAAACATCTAGTCAAACAACTAGGGTGGTCACAAGTGGCGCTGCCAACGTAAGGGGCCAGATACAAGTGACACTGCCAACGTCTGAGACCAGATTTTTAGTAATTAATAATGTTAAAATGATTAATAATTTTTCCAACAACGTGTGTAACCTAAGTCAAGAATAAATGCAATTAGTTTTGTGTAAAAGAGTCAAATCAACTACGTGGGATTTATTTCGAGCTTTAATTGTTCATGTTCATAATATACCGGGCATCCCATTACCTTTCCCTATCCTTATTATAGCAACAGCAATTGGTATAAGTGTATATTTTTTAGTTTGATTCACTGTATAACGGGGACAGGATTGTAGGTCAATTAGTCAGATTTACAGTGGTTATTTTGAAAGATGTATGAATTTTGTCACTGTAATTAAATGTGCTATAACATTTCTATCACTGTTATATTTTGACGATTTGTTTGATATAGAAATATTATTAGTACATATTATTTTCTGCTGGTTATTTAATGAGAGTTGTTACTTGCAATTTTGTTATGCATTAATTTGTGATGCATGTTATACATTTCTATGACCGTTATATTTTGACGATTTGTTTGGCATAGAAATATTGTTGATATCAAAGGTAAAACTTTGTTACCTTCTGTTTGTGTATTGATGAGTTTTTATATATACAATTTTGTTGTGTATTAGTTTGTAATACATGTTATATGGATATTGCTACTGAATTATTCCACAGGAAGATATTGCTCTGATTGGTGTATATTTGATTAATCATTAAATTTACAATTTGGGGGAACTGTTTATATTTATTTTTGGTAATACTTGACAACTTGACACATGCCTAAAAGACAATTAGAATTATTGAGCAAAGATTATTAGAATCATATTGAATTCGTTTGAAGCTCAGTTGTATTTTTTTATCGCATTGTAGTTCCTTTAGCTTTGTTGTCACTGAATGCTTACAGTGATAAGAATTTTTCAGTCTTTATTATCTGCATTGTTTGTATGTGTAGTGAGATTTGGTTTATGCATTTTGAATAAATTTATTTAAATAATTATATCCATCACTAATTAATTTTTTAATATTATTTGAGTAAGATCTATATGTTATTGTCACTTTTATTAAAAATATTTACACCATGAATTTTAACTACGATATGGAACCTATACATTTAAGAACACATGAAATTAATTATGAATTAAGAATTCGCGGAATTACTCCAACCAAGGCAGATATTTTACTTCGTAGAAAATGTTTGAAGGAAGCTTTAAAGAATGAAATTGGTAGACCAAAATTAGTGTATGAGACCTAATTGTACGTGTTCAAGAAACTTAAATCGAGGAAACGTTTTGTAAGTCGACCGTTGACCTCCAGAAGTTATGTTAGGACTTACGATAGGAAATCTAGTGATAAATGGTATAATTGGTGTAAATATGTATCTAATTTTTGTAAAACAAAACCAAAATCTCAAAATTTATTGTTTGTAAATAATAAAGATGATGAACGTCAGTCTATTAAGATCTCTGTATTTAATAAGGAACTAGGTATTCTTAATGTTGTTCCCGATGGTTTAAGTAGAGCACCTGTGGAAGTGGCTGTTTTAGATGTGTGTTTTGGATGTGTCTGCTGAAGATATGCAGAAGGATAAGTGGTATAAGAAAATGGTAAATAGTGTGCAGAGGGAACCTGAGAAATATTCTGAATGGATGATTACAGATGGGTACCTTTATAAGCACATTACGTTAGAAAATACCCTTGATACAAATTTCCCGGATTGGAAAATTGTGGTACCGAAGCATGAGAGAAATAACATTTTGAAGAAATGCCATGACGATAGTGTGTCAGCTCATTTAGGATTCTTCAAGAAGTTGAACCGAGTTAAGGAATTATATTATTGGCCAAAGATGCGATTTTCGGTCAAGAAATATGTGGCAAATTGTAAAGTGTGCTCAGCACAGAAGCACAGTCAAAAGGCACGGCCTGGATATATGGGCAAGTCAAAAGAGGTATGTTTTCCTTGGGAGGTGATATCAGTGGATATCATGGGACCATTACCCCGATCCGGAAAAGGAAATTCGTATTTACTTGTGGTGTCTGATTATTTTTCTAAGTATGTACTTTTACACCCATGCGAAATGCAACTGCAAATGCAGTTTGTAAATTTTTAGAGGATGAAACTATTTTAGTGTATGGAGCTCCTCGTATTATTACTGTAGATAATGCTGCCATTTTTACAGGCAAGTTATTTAGAGATTTAGCTAATAAATATGGATCTAGGATATGGTACAATGCAAAGTATCATGCACAAGTTAACCAGGTTGAAAGAGTTAACAAGGTAATTGGAACTGCTATAAGGTCATATATTCAAGACAATAAGCATAAGAATTGGGATGTGGAACTACCAAAAATTAGTTTTGCTTTGCGGACTGCAGTACATGAGTCCACTGGTTATAGTCCAACCTACATTAACTTTGGTAGAATAGTGCCATTAGATGGAAAATTTTATAACCGTGATCAACCAAACGATTTAAGTAATATTAATATATTTGACAGAGACAGGTATGCTCAAGAACTTGCAAAGTTGTCACAAATATATAAAGATGTTCAAAACAATCTTAAACAAGCGTATCAGCGAAATGAACATTATTATAATTTGAGGAAGAGACCTGCCGATGTATACCAAGTAGGAAGAAAAGTTTGGAAGAAAAACTATGTGCTGTCAGATAGTGCAAGGGGCATAGCAGCTAAGTTAGCTCCGAAGTATGTTCTCTGTAAAATTACTGAAGTTTTGTCACCGTTAGTTTATCGACTTAGTAATGAACGTGATGAAGATGTGGGCAGATGGCATGTGAAAGATCTTAAACCTTATACAGAAAATGATGAAGAAGTATAAAAGTAAGTTGAATGTTGGAGTGATTGATCTCGTGTATGGTGTAAGTGTGTTATGTGTATATGTGGATCTTCTATCAACCGTAGAGTATATGTTATCTGTTATTGTATAATACCATCTATTCAATTCAACACAGGATGGAGCCTGAATTTTAAAGTAATAGTGTCCTGAGTATACAGGTTGGACCATATTTATTGAGCAATGAGTTAATTAGTGATTTGTGAAGCGCGCGCGGATTATTAAACATGTCTAGTAAAACCTTGAGAATCTTTAGAGAAAGTTATTGAATAAGTTTAGCTAAACATTGAAATTGTCTGAAGACTATTTTATTAAATTTTTAGTGATCACATAGGTAGTTTTAGAATTATGTAATGGGTGATAATTAAGTAGCTATAGGTAGTTGTATATATTAGTTTTATAAGTGTTTAATGTTTTGGTAGTTACAATTGATAAACAAGTTGGTATTTGTCAAGTTTATGGTATTTTCTTAAAAAAAAATTAAAACTACGTCTTAATTTTTTTGAATGACTTGACGGAGGTGTAACAGTTATATATACCTGTTATTATGATTCAGTAACAATCATTGTAACGATGTGACAAGTAGCATGTGCAATCACAGAGGTTTTAACGTGTCTACATTCATGTTCTTGTTTTTGTCATTTGACAGGCACATATAAACGAAAACGCGCAAATTTTAGTCCTTGTTTGAATGTTAAAGCCTAATAAGACACTAAGGCTGAAGGATCCCTGTTGTATGAAAATCCTTGTATGGAGATTATTTTGGTAAAGGATCCTTGTTGTATGAAAATCCTTTTATGGAAATTATTTTGGTGAAGGATCCCTGTTGTATGAAAATCCTTGTATGGAGATTATTTTGGTAAAGGATCCTTGTTGTATGAAAATCCTTGTATGGAGATTATTTTGCTGAAGGATCCCTGTTGTATGAAAATCCTTGTATGGAGATTATTTTAGTAAGGAGATCCTTGTTGTGTGGGAATCCTTGATACCAATTTTAAACAAGCAGTGCATGTAACGATATTAGCAGAATACCAGCACAATATATGTAAGCGGCAATGAACCGATAGAAGTGAATCTTTAAGAACGTGTTCTCAAGACCGTGTGGTCAGCTGTTAGACAGAAGATGCAGTTCTGTATTATGGAATAGGCGACAACATCTCATTACATGCGACAGTGCAGTTTGTACAGTGAGAGGCCAGGCATAGCGGAGACATGTTATAACCCTACATTTACATATGTTAGCGAACCGAAAAGCAAGGCGTAGCTAAGAATATTGTTCCCTAACACCTGTACAAAGCCAAGGTTTAATAATGCCAGACCAACGAGGGTTTGCAGTTGTGTAACAGTGTGAGCAGAACAACAGACTTCAACTTACAAGAATCAACGAGACCTTCACGTGTGCAGAATGTATAAGCTAAGTAGTAGTAACTGTAATTTATTTATTTAATGCAAAGACTCCCAGATACTGTAATTAATCAAGAACGTTTGTAACGAACTGCGTCGTTAATCCAAAAGAAAACGCCTTGGTTATGCTAATCCGTAATTAATACAAATATTTTGCCGTATTTAGCAAGGCATTTTCTTTTTCATAAACGTTTTAACTTTGTAAAATAGTAAATAATTCAAATTCATTATTTAAATGTATGTACATATTTTCATAGTTCCAGTAATTTGTCGCAATATTTGCATTTGAAATAAGTATATAAATTTTATGGAAAATTTTATTGATAATACGTCACACGGGGCTACGTGACAAACGGCTGGTCCGCGCTAGTAAGGTGGGGTTTGTACGCACGAACTTTTGGTCGCTGGCGCGCAGATCGGTTGTTATAAAAGGCGAAAATTTAAATATCAAAAGGCAGTCCTTCTCCGGCTTTGGTTCTAGTTTTATACTCTGACAAAGCAATCCGTCTCCGGCTTTGTTTCTAGTTTTATACTCTGACAAAGCAATCCGTCTCCGGCTTTGTTTCTAGTTTTATACTCTGACAAAGCAATCCGTCTCCGGCTTTGTTTCTAGTTTTATACTCTGACAAAGCAATCCGTCTCCGACTTTGTTTCTAGTTTTATACTCTGACAAAGCAGTCCGTCTCCGACTTTGTTTCTAGTTTTATACTCTGACAAAGTAGTCCTTATACGGTCTCGTTTCTAGTTTTAAACTCTGTCGAGACCATTCTTCACCAAGTTCTTTTCTAGCTTAACATGCTCTGTGGAACTTGGCTTCAGAATTATTTCCGCTAAAACCGTTTTCAACCTGCACATATCAATTAATTAGTCTAACTTCAGGTTCTGAGTGATTAATTGATCCTGTCTTTCTATTTTGTTTAACTTAGAGTCAATCCGCTAAACCGTTGTCAAATCGCACATATCAATTAATTAGTCTAACTTCAGGTTCTGAATAATTAATTGATCACGTGGAGCTAATTTGTTTGAAGTAACATTTAAATTCCTAGTCATTCGAAATACCAGAGTCGTGTTATATTTTTCAATTTAAATACACACCTCCGTTTGTGTCACGTACGAATGCAACGAGTCTATGAATAAATAAATCAATTGGTTATTTTACATTGATTATCGTAAATAAAAGCCATTTATTTTAAATAAGAAACAAAGGTCTAGGTCACTTTTATTCGGAAATACATCACTGAAAATTTAAATGTTTATTTACATCAAACGTCAGATATAGAATTTACACTGTATTACCGACTAGCAATGTCCGTAAATTTTGACAAGTACTTTGTATTTCACGCCGAACAATTAGAGTAGATATTTGTACGCAATATAAACTATGGTAGAGATAATTGTGTTGTATTGTAAAAAGGACCTAGCATATTTCATTTGTCATGAAATTGTAAATATGTAATATATTTAATTAAGCAAGTCTGATCAATTTGTTTAGAAGTATATATTAATGCGCACGCCTATTCGCATTACGAATGTCAGATAGTTTGTGATATGGGAAACTCGACGTTAACGACAAAATTTCTTTTATTTGATACGACTGTTATTTCTTTTCTTTATATTTCACTGTAAATTTATTGTATATATTCTTGTGTATATATATGTGGGACAATAAAATATACTATGCAAGTTTGCGAATAAAATTAAATGAATTTATCCGAAAGCATTTGTTTATTTTTTGTTCGTTCTCTGTTTCTTGCGACATCCTTTAGTAAAGCACAATAATTAAAGCAGAATAGATTACGTACCGTTTAATAATGAATCCAAACTCCGATGTTGTTAGCCGTAGGTAACTTAAACTCACTTTTCTTTCACATTTTCACTATATTTAACGACCGAGAAGAAAGTGAGAAGTGTAGGTGTTTCGACATTGACAGATTGAATAGCGCCGACGCGCTCGGCCAGGTTAAGTTATGCAAGAGCGCGTTCACCGACTAGGAGCAGAATTGCAGTACATGATCGTCCAGCCGTAGGCGACCGTTCGGACGGTATTTTTGAGCGGTCATTCGTCGGTGCTAGTTTTATCCTAGGCGCACAGGAGCGTCGCGACGAAGCACCGTCACAATTTGGCGCCCAACGTGGGGCCATAATTAGCTGGTTAATTAATTAATTATGGCCCAAAATAATTTTAAAAATTTTTACAGCCGTTCAATTCCGCAAATGTAAAAATTAGTTCAGCCGAGAATTTTCAAGTGTAATTCAGCTGCCGTGACTGAATTCCGTTCGGGTTTTTGAATTGTTTTAAAACTAAAGGATTCAAGATTCAGAATTAGCAGGTGCTTTAAGATAATGTAAGGGAATAAGTGTCAATAATTTGTCCATAATTTTTAATACATTCTTGTAATCTTTTTACGGCAATATTAACGCATTAGTACAAGTAATTAAAAGCAGATAAACCAATTACAAGTTTTATTTTATTGTTCCACTTTGACTACAAAGTAAAATATATACAATATGACAGACGTCGACCAAATAGGGAATCCAGGTACCCTAGGGTGGATATACACCCTCAAAAAGGAGGATCTAAACGCGATAGCAAGATCATTAGACCTCGATGACACCGGTACCGTTGCAGACGTTCGTGAGCGTGTCAGCACGTTTCTCAAAGGACGTAAATCTGGCTCTTCGAACAAAGGAGGCAATACAGATGGTTCGAAGCCTAGTGGCAGTGAGGATGACGTCTCCAGTGCTACGATCTGCCAACAAGTTCGCAAATGGGGCCTGAATTTCAGTGGCAGCTCAGACGCAGTTTTCTTCCTGGAAAGAATAAGTGAGTTACAGTCATGCTACGATATTAAAGACGATCATATGTTGATGGCATTGCCTGAATTGTTCAAAGACAAGGCCTTGCTCTGGCTTAGAAACAATAGGTCGTACTGGAAAACGTGGACCGATTTCCTGGACGATTTTAAGCTGCAGTTCCTTCCGTCCCGATATCATTACCTGGTGGAAGAGGAAATACGGTCGAGGCTGCAAAGACCGAACGAGTCGTTCAAAGATTTCCTGACAGCGTTATTGACCCTGATGAGACGCGGCAAACCCATGACTGATGACGAACAGTTGGAACGCGTGTATAGCAACACGTCCCCTGAAATGAAACTTTATGTACGCCGAGACGCGGTGTCGACGCTCAGACAACTATCGAAACTCGCCGCGGAGTATGAGCTCATAAAAGAAGAGCAGATTCGCTTCACTAGAGGAAAGAATGACCCACAGACGCCGCAGCGCTCTTGCCGCGACGAACCGAAAGTGCCTTCGACAGCGCATCGCGCGCCCCATTCATCTTACGCGGTGCAGGACATTAGGCCTCGTCAGACGTCACCATCGCCGAAGGGAGTTCAAAAGCTATCTAATCCCGAGAGACGCTGTTGGAGGTGTGCCCAGGAGGGACACGACAGGCGTAGTTGTCGTAACCCGCCCAGATTGTTCTGCTCGCGATGTGGAAAAGTGGACGTCCGCTCCATAGATTGCAGGTGCCCGGGAAACCACAAAGAGGGTGGCGTGGATGTCCAGGTCACCCGCACGAAGTAAAATCCGGACCCGAGCTCCCGAATGAATCTGAGAAAGAACGAACGACCCCCGATAACCGCGTGTGGGTACCAATAAGTATTCATGGAGTGAATTTAAAAGCTCTAATAGATTGTGGTGCCACGTCTTCGTTCGTATCCGGGAATTTAATCGATCGTTTGGGAGCAGAGAGTACGCGAGACGTGCGTACATATAAATCACGTATCCGACTGGCCAATGGAGAGATTATCGAATCACCAGGCAGAATCTCCTTGCCAGTGAAGATGAAACACAGAACAATAGACGTAAATTTTCTGATTTTGCCGACGAGCATGTGTTCGGTGATCTTCGGAGTAAACGTGCTTCGAGCACTGGGAGCCGTCCTCGATTTTCCGAAGAAAAAGGTATATTTTAAGAGCAACGACGATGCACCGCCCGTCGAGAGTTGCTTAGTTGCCGAAGAAGAGAACCCCTCTGGAAGGCTCGGCAGGTGGGCCATAGACCTGCAGCAATTCGATTTTACGGTACGGTACCGCCGAGGATCGATGAATAACCTGGCTGATTCCCTCTCAAGATCACCGCTCCCCCGTAAGTCCGAGCCCGAAGACGAGACATGTGCGTTGATTGACGATGTACAATGTCCGTGGTACAGCAGGAAAATTGCCGATGTTAAAGCACAACCAGACCGAAACGGCGATTTTCGAATTAAAGATGGTAACCTGTATAAGTACATTCCCGATACGCGGAACGTCGACGGCATTCGAACATGGAAATTATGCATTCCGAGGCCCAAAAGAGCACAAGTTTTAATGGAGATACACGACGCACCCGAAGCCGGACATCTAGGCGTCGCTAAAAGCATTTCGCGTGCATCAGCCTTATACTATTGGCCAGGGATGTTTAGAGATATCAGAAATTACGTGAACAAATGTCAGTCTTGTAAGAGATATAAGTTTAACCAAGGAAAGCCGCTAGGGCAGATGCAGTACTCACCTGTTGATTTTCCGTGGGAGCAGGTGAGTGTGGATCTACTTGGACCGTTTCCCCGCTCCAAACAGGGCTTCACGTCGTTACTGGTATTTCAAGACAGGTTTACGAAGTGGGTAGAGTGCCAGCCGCTGCGCTCTGCCACGTCGAAGACGATCATCCGTGCCTTAAAGGAAAAACTGATATATCGCTTCGGATGCCCCAAGTTGCTGCTGGCAGATAATGGTCCGCAGTTCGCCAGTCACCACTTCCAGGACTATATTAGAGGTGTTGGCATCCAGATAAAGTACACAGCGCCGTATGCTCCGCAATCGAACCTGGTGGAAAGGACAAACAGAGTGATTGGTCCTATGATAGCTCAATACATAGAAGGAGATCATAGGGAGTGGGACCAATACTTACCACAATTCGTCTTCGCCGTGAATTCTGCCAAACATGAGTCCACGGGATACACACCGGCTTTCTTGAACTTTGGAAGGGAACTCATCCCGCCACGATCCCTCCGCCGGACCGTCGAGGACCCAACCAATGATTCCAGTGAGCCAGATACCGGAGAATTGGCAACAGAAATGGCAAAACTAGATGACTTCTTCCAGATTGTGAGGGTGAAATTGGCTGAAGCGTTTCAGCGTCAGAGCAGGCCCTACAACCTCCGTCACCGTCCTTTCCGTCCGCAGGTGGGACAATGGGTGTACCACAAATGCCATTATCTGTCCGACGCCGCCAAGAAGTTTTCCGCGAAGCTAGCACCGAAGTTCGAAGGTCCCTCGAAAATAATTAAAATTTTGTCCCCTTCTATTGTTTTGTTGCAAATACCAGGTCACCGCAAATCCGCCAAAGTCCACGTGAAGGACATCAAACTGTCCACCACCGCCGGCCCGTAATCCCTACTCCGCCTCCCACTCAAGATCCCCCTCTAGAGAAGCAGTGGGGAACATCCGAGACGGGCATATAAGTCGATGGATCGTGTATTACCGTCCTGTTCAACCATGTCTTCGACAAAGTCTCCTAGACGTCAAGTAAACTCCGGGCATTGGATATCTCCGACCAGTGGTGTGGTGAGATTCGTGGCCTCTCCAAAAACACCAGAGCGGCCAATAACGCCACAATTTTTAATATCACCGGAGACAATAGCCATCTTGGAGGAAAAATATAAAGTGTACTGCTGCAATACGCCTCCGAAACCGCAGCCGCAGGCGTCCGTTACCAAGGTACCTGAAGTAGAAGTAGGCCCGGCGTTAACGAGTCCAGGTGCCGAGGCATATTTGGAATTCCGGTACCTACAGTTATTTGGCGTGTCACCGGTTCCAGATCTGTTATCGCCGCTGCCACCGACACCAGAAACAGTTAAACCACCAACGAATGTAGCCGCATCCGCTCCAGAGAGTATCACCCTTCCCGCTTTCGTTCCTCTCACTCCAAGCCGTCCTCTAGACATGCCTTTCCTCGTAGCTGATCCTCTTCCTCCATCAGATACACGTCCTATGGCTAAAAAGCCTGCCGTCCACAATCCAGGGGCGTGGATCCGCCGTGACGATCGTCCTGGCAAGAAAGTCCGGAGGAGACGTCGTCTGAACCAGAGGGTCAGCGTGAGGATCGACGGGAAGAGCGTGTCCATGACGCGTCGAGAAGCGGAAGCCTACTACGACGCCCTACACAAAAAGACACAGTGAAATTAGTACCAGTGCGAGAAAAAGTGTAGAGACGTTTTAAGTAATACGAATTTAGTTGTAAGACTTGCATTTACATTTTTAAATTTTGTTTCATTTCTTTAACATGTTTTTTCTTTTTTTTTTTTTTGAGATGGGGGTTGTAACGAACTGCGTCGTTAATCCAAAAGAAAACGCCTTGGTTATGCTAATCCGTAATTAATACAAATATTTTGCCGTATTTAGCAAGGCATTTTCTTTTTCATAAACGTTTTAACTTTGTAAAATAGTAAATAATTCAAATTCATTATTTAAATGTATGTACATATTTTCATAGTTCCAGTAATTTGTCGCAATATTTGCATTTGAAATAAGTATATAAATTTTATGGAAAATTTTATTGATAATACGTCACACGGGGCTACGTGACAAACGGCTGGTCCGCGCTAGTAAGGTGGGGTTTGTACGCACGAACTTTTGGTCGCTGGCGCGCAGATCGGTTGTTATAAAAGGCGAAAATTTAAATATCAAAAGGCAGTCCTTCTCCGGCTTTGGTTCTAGTTTTATACTCTGACAAAGCAATCCGTCTCCGGCTTTGTTTCTAGTTTTATACTCTGACAAAGCAATCCGTCTCCGGCTTTGTTTCTAGTTTTATACTCTGACAAAGCAATCCGTCTCCGGCTTTGTTTCTAGTTTTATACTCTGACAAAGCAATCCGTCTCCGACTTTGTTTCTAGTTTTATACTCTGACAAAGCAGTCCGTCTCCGACTTTGTTTCTAGTTTTATACTCTGACAAAGTAGTCCTTATACGGTCTCGTTTCTAGTTTTAAACTCTGTCGAGACCATTCTTCACCAAGTTCTTTTCTAGCTTAACATGCTCTGTGGAACTTGGCTTCAGAATTATTTCCGCTAAAACCGTTTTCAACCTGCACATATCAATTAATTAGTCTAACTTCAGGTTCTGAGTGATTAATTGATCCTGTCTTTCTATTTTGTTTAACTTAGAGTCAATCCGCTAAACCGTTGTCAAATCGCACATATCAATTAATTAGTCTAACTTCAGGTTCTGAATAATTAATTGATCACGTGGAGCTAATTTGTTTGAAGTAACATTTAAATTCCTAGTCATTCGAAATACCAGAGTCGTGTTATATTTTTCAATTTAAATACACACCTCCGTTTGTGTCACGTACGAATGCAACGAGTCTATGAATAAATAAATCAATTGGTTATTTTACATTGATTATCGTAAATAAAAGCCATTTATTTTAAATAAGAAACAAAGGTCTAGGTCACTTTTATTCGGAAATACATCACTGAAAATTTAAATGTTTATTTACATCAAACGTCAGATATAGAATTTACACTGTATTACCGACTAGCAATGTCCGTAAATTTTGACAAGTACTTTGTATTTCACGCCGAACAATTAGAGTAGATATTTGTACGCAATATAAACTATGGTAGAGATAATTGTGTTGTATTGTAAAAAGGACCTAGCATATTTCATTTGTCATGAAATTGTAAATATGTAATATATTTAATTAAGCAAGTCTGATCAATTTGTTTAGAAGTATATATTAATGCGCACGCCTATTCGCATTACGAATGTCAGATAGTTTGTGATATGGGAAACTCGACGTTAACGACAAAATTTCTTTTATTTGATACGACTGTTATTTCTTTTCTTTATATTTCACTGTAAATTTATTGTATATATTCTTGTGTATATATATGTGGGACAATAAAATATACTATGCAAGTTTGCGAATAAAATTAAATGAATTTATCCGAAAGCATTTGTTTATTTTTTGTTCGTTCTCTGTTTCTTGCGACATCCTTTAGTAAAGCACAATAATTAAAGCAGAATAGATTACGTACCGTTTAATAATGAATCCAAACTCCGATGTTGTTAGCCGTAGGTAACTTAAACTCACTTTTCTTTCACATTTTCACTATATTTAACGACCGAGAAGAAAGTGAGAAGTGTAGGTGTTTCGACATTGACAGATTGAATAGCGCCGACGCGCTCGGCCAGGTTAAGTTATGCAAGAGCGCGTTCACCGACTAGGAGCAGAATTGCAGTACATGATCGTCCAGCCGTAGGCGACCGTTCGGACGGTATTTTTGAGCGGTCATTCGTCGGTGCTAGTTTTATCCTAGGCGCACAGGAGCGTCGCGACGAAGCACCGTCACACGTTTAGCTTTGTTGTTCGGAGATTCTTCTCTGAATTAACCTATTGTTAGCATCGTTGTCAGTTAGAGCTTGGTTGTATTTTGGAAGCTTTGTAGTGAATTGTTTTAGTCGTAGTATTAAGTACATTATAACACTTAATGTGAATTCCGTATAAGCCTAAAGAGAAATATCGAACAGCTGTTACGATTCAGAACGTATTTAGTAAAGATTATTGAGAACCGAGTTTATTAAGTGACTACCAGTTGACAGTCTTTGTGTATGTGTTATACAGTTGATGTTTGTTCATTCATATACATATTTTTATTATTAATTATACACTTAAATTAGATCTCGTGTGTTTGATTGCTATTGCTTTAAATCCTAATCCTAGTTTTCATGTTTTTGTGTATTTAAAAAGCATGTGGCGCTTATAGACCCATGACCTTTCGCACCGACTAAAGAGCTACAGGAGCATCGTTTTTGATTTTTGCTCTAATTATTGAGCAAGTTCATTGACATATTAAAGTGACATCCTTTTATTGGACCAAAACATCTAGTCAAATAACTAGGGTGGTCACAATATAAAGCATTTTGTTGCATACAATTTAATGACTTCATAAAATCTAGGTTTTTTTGAATGTTACTTAACCTGTCGTGAAGATTTCCGTCAGATTTCATATGAGCAATTTCATGACGCGTGGTCATAAATTGCCCAAAACTTTTTGCTAATTGATCAAAATTTAAACCCTGGCTATTATTTAAGTATTCTTTAATCTCGAGAAATCTATTCCTTGCCTTCGGTTCCATTTGTATAGTTTCTAATTGTTGAAGTCCGAATCCCCGTTTCCATATAGATTTTAATTTTGTTCCACCTTCTTTTTGTTAAAAATGTACAGGCCAATCTCTTCCTTCAAGTCAGTAATGATTTGACCCATTTCAAGGTGGCCGATTCGTATGTTCATGTCTGTGCTTTTTGATTTTTGACTTGCCAATTCTGATCTTAGACTTGCCATTTCTAATTTCAATTGATCTATTTCTTTAGCCATGTGGTAGTTGTAATTTTGTGGATGATTGTGCCTTTGAAATCGTATGCAACTGCCTAAACTGCTTTTAGACAACTGCTTATACGTAGCCGCCAACATTATTCCCCCGTAAAAAGAATTTAGTCATACATATACAACAAGGAACACTTACAAACTAGAAGCACGGTGTGTGTCAACTGGTGTCTGGTGTCAACCAGTGTCAACTCTTGTTACACCCGCAACAACGTCGAAACTTATTTATGCGGCATAAGGTCGTTAGAACAGGAGATCCTCTAGTGAGGTAGAATGATTTGGAAAACGCAGGGCCGAGCTAACTCAAGTCGCAGACGGCGTGACGGTTCAGGTAACTAAACTTATAAAGTACGCGTCGGATCGGCGACGACGCAAGCGACGTTGTCCGGGCACCAGGACACTATGCTACCTTATGGTAACCTACCTGCGTTCCCTACAGAACTGCCACTGGCTGTGTCCCTCCAGCAGGTTTCCTACGGATCACCCTGTATACTCAAATGCACCAAACCTTATGCAAGTGCTTGTCACAAGTTATATGAGATATGTAAAGGTAAAATAAAAGATAGATATTCAGGTAGAAGCAAAATTTACTTTTCTAAGTAGTTGTGTGTTTTCTTTTGAAATAAAGGAGCAGCTAAAGTTTGACAAGTTACAAAAAAAACTATTCTGAACTCTTAAAATACGTTGAGCAAAAATTTGATATAAGTGAGAAGGTAAACTGAACAATTGAAAAATTGGGGAACAAATACGTTTGGCAAAATTATAAATAAAAATAAACAAGACAAGTCTTACCACTAATTCACAGTTTCTGCACTACAGTAGCAGACGGTTGGCGGAAGAAACGTTTCTTTACCTTACATGAATTTTATTTACATTGGTAAAATTCAAAAAGTGCCACTAAGGCGATGTCAACAAATAATGTGATTTAAAATAACGTTTTGAAAATTTGATACTTAGTTAGTACCTAAGACTTAATCTATTTAAAGGAACATTTGCCAAACTACCAAACACAGTGTTGGATTTTATGTTCACAAATTCAATATATAATTAAAAAAAAAATGAAGGTATCTTCTTATCTAATGACAAGTAATTAAAGTTACAAACAGAAAAAAACAAAGGTAATGTTATAAATTATGTATAAAAAAAAAATAATTCACTGAGCCTACCGCACAGTATTTTACATTTGCAGAAATGGATTAGTTAAACCAGAAATTAAGGCAAAAAGTCTGCAAGAAACATCCGTATTATAATGACAAAATCTACTAGATATTATGCGAAACAAAATTTAGCTACATCTGCGAGTACCCTTAAAAATAACTACTACGTAGGGACACTCGGTATATGTCGAGGCAAATTTACAATTCAACAAAAGAAAATAAATTTTAATAATAAATGTGACCACACTTGATCTAGGCGGTACGATAGGTATCGTAAGATCACTCAAAAGTTTCAAATCGTGAGCAAAAATAATTGGTTAATAAAGGAAAAATCCAGTGTCCCTGGCGCTAAATTTCCAACATATTAATCGGACGCATATCGAAAAATCTTTGTACTTAGCTGGTTCAAGATGGTGGGCTCGCCGACTGTAGACAAAATGGAGGACGTCTACCACGAGGACGATGAATATCCTCTCAGGAGTCAAGATGGACCGGTAGGCACATCTTCCACATCCAATATAGCGGTTAATAACAGCATCAATACCCAGGCATCACGAACTAAAGACTTAGGCCCAATTTAACATCAAGACCGGTATTATAAGTGGCCGGTACTACAACATGGCCGGTACTACAACCTATATTAATTCAAGACGAAGAAAAGCAGAGTTAGAACTCCGTAAAATAACAAAAATTAACCCACTTACCCCTTAGTTAATGGGGATGTCGGAATCGGCTCCAAAAGTCGCTCAGAAGCACAAGATAAACTTTATAGCCCTCCAGGAGGGTGATATGTCGATATAAAAACGATAAAACGATAAATCGCACGAAATTCACCTATTCTTGGTTAACGATAAATTCTGCTCATTCATATAAGCCGCACACATATGCGATAATATCCACTCCGGACATAGTAACGTATACTAAACAGAAAATGAGCAGTCTTAAGCAACTGATCTTAACAACGACTGACTTAGATCTGTCAATACCGCGACCTCCCTCTCATCCCATGCGCCTCACGACGCGCATCGGTTAAAAAGGCAAAGCAACTCGGGAATACTACATATTAACAAGCGGGAGAATCGAAATATATGTAACGTACACAAGACTAAAATTCGACAATAAAAGGCGATAACGCCATGACTTAAATAATGAGACATATATTCTTACGAGAATTATATATATACTAAAATGAATTTTAGAACGTAACAAATTCCCCCCTTTCCAGTGAAAAGAAATTGATCGCAGAGCAATTTCTTGCACCGAGAACATAAGCTGACGGGATAAAGATAGAGAAAAGGGTAAGCGAGAGTACTAAAACGGACGTAAATCAGCACGCGAGCACACACAGCACACTCTGTCACAGCAACACCAAACAGCTTGGCCAAAACCACCACGTGGCCCTTCGGCATTCAACCGGTACGGGATAATAACAAAAAAAAAAAATAAAAACAAGGGTGTCGAGATTCTGCACAGACGCGCCCCGAGACCTGTCCAACCGACAGCCCAGCACCATTGATAGCATCAAAAAGGAAGTGGAGTAGACAGGTTATATTACGGTGTGCCCGGCCGGCGGTGATCCTTACGACGGTCGAAGGCACAGGAACTAGGAAGAGATACTACCAACAGGCCAAGATGCGGGAAGGGCAACCCCCGAAACGACACTCTGCAGACACGCGACGGTAAAAGAGAACTTGGGGTGAGGCCCTCGGTATCTCAAAACAAACCAGAAATAAAAGGTCAACTAAAAACGGGTTTATTACTACAGATACGGGATACAAAACGGAATAAGGAAGAGGTAATAAAAGATAGGGTAAAGCTCAGAGTGGCGCAACTGCTCAGAGGCACGGATATGCCGTTGCGACAAACGTAACATCCGATAACAACAAAACGAAAGATAATCGCCAAACAAAAATAGATAATAGGGAGCAAAAGTTTAAAGTCTGGACCGGCGTTGTCCCGACTGAAACGCTGAAGGCGAACGATATACCATAAAGGCTGAAGTCATAAACAATTCCTGGAGGTAACATTCTGACAGTAAAAATAGCAAAGAAAGTCGCCAGGACACGACCCTTGGAAGGCTGAGGATTATCACCCATAAAGGGACCGTCACTCTTTATACCTTCTCAGATAAATTCGTCTAATCCGGTAAGTTGTGAAAAACATTCACAAAGTCAAAATAGGTACAGAACTACCGTTCCTCTCTTAGCTAATCCGTATACATTGTGAGTGCCAACACGTGATTAAACCACATCACGCAACGGAAACGGTAAGGAAAGCGAGAAAAAAAACAAACACGATATACACGGACTGCGCCGTGCAATGAGGGGAACGAGAACGTCAAGTCCAAAAAAAAAAAAAACCACTTTAGTCGCCTCTTACGACACGCAGGTATCACGTTAGGGATATTCTTATAGCCTCGCCTACAGGCTAAACATAACGAAACGGTAAGCGATAACGAGACGATAAAGTTGACAAAACGGGTATTCAGCCAACTGAATACGTGAGCGGTAAGTTTAATCATCACCCGGCTGAAGTTTTAAAAGACTCGCATGCCAGGCACCGGGCAGCAACTTGCCATCACAAGACTTAAGCTCGTAAATATCAGATGAAATACGCTTACTGATCAGGAAGGGACCGATATACTTATCTGCCAACTTAGCAGTATAAAATTTGGCTGCATCAGACAAAACAAAATTCTTACGCCAGACTAACTGGTTTACCAAAAACTCCTCCCGCCTACGACGAAGGTCATAGCGAGACTTAGCACGCTCATAAGCTTTTTGTAAGCGGCTCTTAATATCACGATATAGTTTGTAGAAGCTCTCAGAACGTTCTGCTAGTTTTTCGGGATCACGGACCTCTACCAGAGGCGTTCCCTCAGGAATAGGAGCGTCAGAAATTCTGTCACCAGTGAGGTTCATCTCACGGCCAAAATTAACAAAATAGGGAGTATGTCCCGTGACATCATGTCTAGCAGTACGTAGGGCACAAGTGACTTTGGGAAGGTAGACATCCCATTCTCGATGATTATCGGACACATACGATATCAACATGGTCTTAATAACCCTATTTACACGTTCCACAGGATTCGCTTGAGGATGGTAAAACGCAGTATATCTAGGACGTACTTTATACTCTTTTAACAAAGAACGATACTCATTAGAACGGAATTGCACGCCATTGTCTGAAATGACGGCACGAGGTACACCAAAAAGTAAAAATACATCATCTTCAAGATGTCGGACAACATTTTTAGAGGAAGCTTTACGTAACGGAAAGGTCAAAACAAACTTGCTAAAAACATCAGAGACCACCAAAATGTAGTTGTATCCTCGCTTGGAACGCGGCAGAGGACCAACAATATCAATACTGAGTACTTCCCAGGGTTTAGTGATATTAGAATGTCCACCCATGCGACCAACAGGGGCTCTTTGCAGAGGTTTCGCTTTAATGCAAGTATGGCAAGCTTTGATGTAACGAATCACATCACCTAGCATCTTAGGCCAATAGTAATGTTGAGAAATGCGAGCGAGCGTCTTTGCAATGCCTAAGTGACCACTTGTAGGCTCATCGTGACACTCTAAAAGGACTGCTCGGCGTTGATCCTTCGGAACATATATTCTCCAAGAATCCGAGTCCTCAGAGGGAAAAGTACCATTTGGCGGAACATATCGACGAAGCAACCCACCAATAACCTGAAATTGGGGATACTTCTCGGGATGGCTCTGAAGTTGTTGCAAAATTCGGCGATAACATTTGTCCTGACTTGTAGGAATGACTTGTACAATTTCCAATTTAGGAACGGAGCGAGAAAGTGTATCAGGGACGACATTAAATTTACCTTTACGATGGACGATGGTAAAGTCGTATTGTTGAAGGCGTACAGCCCATCGAGCTAATCTTCCCGATGGAGAATTAAGGGAGTTCAGCCAGCAGAGCGAATAGTGATCAGTTATCACGGTAAAGTGAGAACCCTCTATGTATGCTCGGAGTTTCTCTATGGCCCAAAGGACCGCAAGGCACTCTTTCTCCACTGTTGAGAACTTCCGTTCAGCGGGAGTCAAAGAACGACTGAGATAGCTGACTACCTTCTCCTGTCCCTCCACGTCTTGAGTCAATACGGCTCCAAGACCGTAGTCACTAGCATCTGTCTGTATAGTGAATTCATATTGGAAATCAGGGCAAGTCAATATTGGCGAGGAAACTAAGTATTCTCGCATAGATGACCAAGCTTCTTCACAAGACGACGTCCATGCAAAAGGACGATTCTTCCTTAATAGATCAGTAAGGGGCGATATGACTGTCGAAAAATTAGGGACGAAACGTCGATACCATGAAGCCATACCAACTAAACGTCGGACTTCAGTGACATTCTTGGGAGTGGCAATACCAATAATCGCCTTAACCTTATCAGGATCGACCATCAAACCTTGGCGATTAACTACATACCCAAGATACTTTAATTCGTCACGGCAAAACTGACATTTCTCCTTATTCAAGGTAAGACCCGCATCGCGCAGGCGAGATAAAACTTGCTCTAAGATGGACATATGTTTCTCAAAAGTAGGGGTGACGATTATAATATCATCCAAATATACAAAAACAAAGGGCTCTAATTCAGGACCCAAAACTCTATCGATGAAACGCTGCCATGACGCAGGCGCGTTATGTAGACCATACGGGAGACGACAGAACTGGAATAAACCTCGATTAGGCACAGTGAAAGCCGTATACTGGCGAGAAGACTCGGCAACAGGAATTTGCCAGTATGCACTCTTTATGTCGAGAGAAGTGAGATATTTTGCGTCTCGCAACTTATCCAAAGTGTTCGACACATAAGGGAGAGGGTAAGCATCACGTTCAGTGACCTGGTTAAGTTTTCGGTAGTCCACACAGAAACGGTAGGTTTTGTCTTTCTTAGGTACGAGAAGGATAGGTGAAGACCAACCACTTTGGGACTTTTCCACCACTCCGAGAGCTAACATCTTTTCCAACTCGTCATCCACTACCTTTTGCATCGCAGGGGAAATAGGGTAGTAGCGTTGTTTGATAGGACGGCTACTAGTGACGATTGTATGCTCTACTCCCTTAGCACAACCTAACTTTTCCTGCTCTACATTAGGGAAGCTCTTATTTATGATGGTTTCAAGCTGACGCTGACGTTCATCGGTCAACACAGGAGTTTCGGTGCTTACAGACGCTACTTGGGGTTCGTTAGAGAAGACCCACTCACCGCGGCGCAGATCTGGGACAATACCCATGACTCGCCAAAAGTCTGCTCCCAGAATTAACTGATGAGACAAATCGGGAACTATCAACACATCGATGATTTTGGACTGAGTCCTAACAGTAATAGGTATAGAGACTTCACCTAAAATTTTGCAGCGTGTGCCATCAGCAATCGTGCAAAAAGGCATGGAGGATTTTAGGGGAACAAAACCTTTTAAAACAGACCAACCAGATCCACCCATGATAGTGCGAGATGCACCTGAGTCTAAAAGACCGAGGAATTCCTTACCGAAAATCTGCACCTTCAAAAAGGGACGCTCATCTCCTATGGCACTCGAGAGGATAAAATCGAGACGGACCTTATTCTGACGGTAGGCCGCTGTGAAGATGGTACGCACGGCACGGCCTGTCAGTGCGCACGTCGGGCGTTTCCCGAACAATGAGGAAAATTCGACACTAAGGTCTCCGGGCGACCACAACGGTAACAGAATCTCTTCCGAGGCAAAGTGCACTGCGAAAATCGGTGTCCTGACTTCCGACAGTTCCAACACACAACGGGGTTCGCAGAAACTGAAGCCACACGGACACGAGGACGCTCTGGGGTAGATTCAGTATTCACGTACGCCAAATCTGGCTCAAGGGTCCTACCACGCAGAGGTGGGGGTACGTATGCTTCCGCAGATGCTTTGCGGGATTCCAAGACTTTACCGAACTTTAAGAGCTCTGCGACAGTGTTGACTTCTGTCAACCCTAACTGGGTCTGGTAAAACGGCAGAATATTGCGCAATAGTATTCTCAATTGCTGCGCTTCGGGAACTGGATCGGAAAGACGTGTAAATAAATTCTTCATGACAGAAACATAAAGGCCGATAGTCTCATTGGGACCCTGAGTCCGTTGCTTAATTTCGTCGAGAAGTCTATCATCATAATCGATTGCTTGAAACTCGTTCCGCAGACCAGCGGCTAACTCTGACCAATTGGAGAAATATCCTCGATTGGCACGATACCAAATCAAGGCGGGACCAACAAACAAATCAATGGCCGAGTTAAATACTAGCAGGTCTGAAGAGTTACGGGAAATTTTTAGTTCCGCTACTCGTTCAAGAAAAGCGCTCACGGAAAAATCCTTCCTTAAGCCGGAAAATTTGATTCCCCAAGAAGAAACGGGGACTGCTTTGGGAGCGGGACTAGTGAAAGTCGAATTAGCGGTAGCACGAAAAACATCTCGAGGAGACTGAGGGATGGGATCCTCGTCACTTGATTCCTCTTCGCTGACTGGAGGGCTACTCACACCAGCAGTTACATTCAGGATACTTCGTGTCGAAGCACGCTCAAGACCACGAACCCTAGTTCGAAGCTGACTTCCCAAAGAAGCAGTACGCACAGAAAACTTCGTGCGTTCTTTCTTTTCTTCCGCGGTTTGTGGACATGACTTATCAATACGTCCGAAAACAAATGCCAGGGCGGTGGAAATTTTCTGAAAATCCGAGGACGTACGAGTTCCCGCGAACTGAGCTATAAGTCCCTCAATAAACACAAATTTAGCCTGAATGGCTGTGGAATCTTCGGCAAAAGAGAAGGGGTAGTCTGGCTTAGCATAAGACTTAGACGTCTTAGCAAGCTTCACCAACTGTCGATACA
Source organism: Amphimallon solstitiale (assembly GCA_963170755.1). NCBI lineage: Eukaryota > Metazoa > Arthropoda > Insecta > Coleoptera > Scarabaeidae > Amphimallon > Amphimallon solstitiale. Next base: position 83,933,312 of record OY720677.1, on the reverse strand, counting down.
AACTGCGCATTTCCGCTACTGAAGATGGTACATCGGCTCCATAAACAGCCAACTCATACTCAAGGTCTTCCTTGGTAAGGCGGTTGATATGCAATTTGAAATCCATAGCGGGAACTAAAGAAAGAGAATGTCAAGCAACCAAAGACAGAGGGAAGAAAAAAAAATGGCGGAAGAGAAATTATTTAAGCAACACTTATTGCCCCATATTTGGATGATAACGGAAATTCAAAATATACTACGGTAAATCTCACGGTTAATTTTCCGAATATTACCGTCAAAATCTATTAAGTATTTACTTCACTAGTAGAAAGACGCAACTAGCAAAAAAACTAACAATGTCTCTTTTAAGACACGAGAAAGAGATACAATGAGAAAACAGTAACCCTGAAGATGATCAGGAACTGTTGAACCCTAAAGGCAAGGTGGTAATTTAAAGATAGGAAGGGGGGAAAAAAATGTATTCCTGAAGATGGCCCACAAAAAAAAAATATTACCGAAACGTTGGTTGTTACTGACAGGGCGATAATTTGCAAAATTCAAGAAAATGTTCCGGAAGATGGTCAAAAAATTTTCCGAAACGTGGTCCACCAAGGACAAGGCGATAAATTTGAAAATCTAAAAAAAAATTCCGGAAGATGGTCAAAAATTTTCCGAAACGTTGGGTACCAATTTTGTTCTCCTATTACCAAAAAGAAAGGCCCAGACGTTAAGGCACTAACTTGTTTACTTCTACCAAAAAGAAAGGCCCCAAAACGTTAGGGCGCCAATTTTGTTACACCCGCAACAACGTCGAAACTTATTTATGCGGCATAAGGTCGTTAGAACAGGAGATCCTCTAGTGAGGTAGAATGATTTGGAAAACGCAGGGCCGAGCTAACTCAAGTCGCAGACGGCGTGACGGTTCAGGTAACTAAACTTATAAAGTACGCGTCGGATCGGCGACGACGCAAGCGACGTTGTCCGGGCACCAGGACACTATGCTACCTTATGGTAACCTACCTGCGTTCCCTACAGAACTGCCACTGGCTGTGTCCCTCCAGCAGGTTTCCTACGGATCACCCTGTATACTCAAATGCACCAAACCTTATGCAAGTGCTTGTCACAAGTTATATGAGATATGTAAAGGTAAAATAAAAGATAGATCTTCAGGTAGAAGCAAAATTTACTTTTCTAAGTAGTTGTGTGTTTTCTTTTGAAATAAAGGAGCAGCTAAAGTTTGACAAGTTACAAAAAAAACTATTCTGAACTCTTAAAATACGTTGAGCAAAAATTTGATATAAGTGAGAAGGTAAACTGAACAATTGAAAAATTGGGGAACAAATACGTTTGGCAAAATTATAAATAAAAATAAACAAGACAAGTCTTACCACTAATTCACAGTTTCTGCACTACAGTAGCAGACGGTTGGCGGAAGAAACGTTTCTTTACCTTACATGAATTTTATTTACATTGGTAAAATTCAAAAAGTGCCACTAAGGCGATGTCAACAAATAATGTGATTTAAAATAACGTTTTGAAAATTTGATACTTAGTTAGTACCTAAGACTTAATCTATTTAAAGGAACATTTGCCAAACTACCAAACACAGTGTTGGATTTTATGTTCACAAATTCAATATATAATTAAAAAAAAAAATGAAGGTATCTTCTTATCTAATGACAAGTAATTAAAGTTACAAACAGAAAAAAACAAAGGTAATGTTATAAATTATGTATAAAAAAAAAATAATTCACTGAGCCTACCGCACAGTATTTTACATTTGCAGAAATGGATTAGTTAAACCAGAAATTAAGGCAAAAAGTCTGCAAGAAACATCCGTATTATAATGACAAAATCTACTAGATATTATGCGAAACAAAATTTAGCTACATCTGCGAGTACCCTTAAAAATAACTACTACGTAGGGACACTCGGTATATGTCGAGGCAAATTTACAATTCAACAAAAGAAAATAAATTTTAATAATAAATGTGACCACACTTGATCTAGGCGGTACGATAGGTATCGTAAGATCACTCAAAAGTTTCAAATCGTGAGCAAAAATAATTGGTTAATAAAGGAAAAATCCAGTGTCCCTGGCGCTAAATTTCCAACATATTAATCGGACGCATATCGAAAAATCTTTGTACTTAGCTGGTTCAAGATGGTGGGCTCGCCGACTGTAGACAAAATGGAGGACGTCTACCACGAGGACGATGAATATCCTCTCAGGAGTCAAGATGGACCGGTAGGCACATCTTCCACATCCAATATAGCGGTTAATAACAGCATCAATACCCAGGCATCACGAACTAAAGACTTAGGCCCAATTTAACATCAAGACCGGTATTATAAGTGGCCGGTACTACAACATGGCCGGTACTACAACCTATATTAATTCAAGACGAAGAAAAGCAGAGTTAGAACTCCGTAAAATAACAAAAATTAACCCACTTACCCCTTAGTTAATGGGGATGTCGGAATCGGCTCCAAAAGTCGCTCAGAAGCACAAGATAAACTTTATAGCCCTCCAGGAGGGTGATATGTCGATATAAAAACGATAAAACGATAAATCGCACGAAATTCACCTATTCTTGGTTAACGATAAATTCTGCTCATTCATATAAGCCGCACACATATGCGATAATATCCACTCCGGACATAGTAACGTATACTAAACAGAAAATGAGCAGTCTTAAGCAACTGATCTTAACAACGACTGACTTAGATCTGTCAATACCGCGACCTCCCTCTCATCCCATGCGCCTCACGACGCGCATCGGTTAAAAAGGCAAAGCAACTCGGGAATACTACATATTAACAAGCGGGAGAATCGAAATATATGTAACGTACACAAGACTAAAATTCGACAATAAAATGCGATAACGCCATGACTTAAATAATGAGACATATATTCTTACGAGAATTATATATATACTAAAATGAATTTTAGAACGTAACACTCTAGTAAGAGTAGCACAGCTGATCGTGGCCATAAATATCGATCAGAATCTGAAATATTCAATTTTATTGCATATAAAACTAAAATATAAACAAGATATTACATACCTTTATTGTTTTCTTTATTCTCTTCACTGCCTCTATCAGGAAATGAACAGGAAGTAATAGAATTGTTTATCTCACTTGCATTTGATTTTTGACCATATATTACGCCATTGGTATGTAATTTATAATATTTCTCTATTAATTTGTTCTTAAAATCCTCATCTAAATAAAATTAATCTATACAGAAACTATTCTACATAAGTGTATTTATTCCATACCAGTGATAGCTTTTTCCAATTCATAATCTGTTAAAAAACAAATAAAACGCATTCCATTCTGATGTTCTAATGTAACTTTTTTGGTTTTTGAAGTAGATGCTTCCATAATTAATGTATACGATTGTATGATGAAACAAACTAAAATGTTGAACGTAAATAAAACTGACAGTAAAAATCACTTGAAATTCCCACTTTATTGATAAAATATCTTGATCGTTTCCACACACAGTGTCTTCTTCAGATGAGGTTGTATTACAAACTAAACTAAATTGTGTTACAATATATAAAATGTAAATGAAATAGTCATTAAAAAATATTTAAGAAATAATTTAATAATGGGTAATTTATGACCTACCCTCGAGTATTTACAAATATCTAGTAATATGATGTCACTGCGGGAAAACCAGTAAACGTTTAGTTGAGGAATAAATTTAATAGTGGAGAACTCCCAAGTTCTATTTGATTATTAAGTAAAAGTTGTGTATTTTTATGTTTCAAAATTTCCATAGTTTCTAACAAATTTAATTTCTGAGATTTATTTACTGTGTGTAAAATTTCAAAATTATGATTACAGTTACGAGTTTCCTCTCTCAAATGTATAGCATAATGTGAATCATCTTCATTATTAATATAGCTTGGTTCGTGTTCCTTAATTCTTTTAGAAAAAGATCTACGTGTCTGGCCTATGTAAAATTTAGGGCAAGAACTGCAAACTATATAGTTTGTAAACTCCTGACTTATTAATTTTGTCTGTCTTTTGTTTATTGTTTTTAATAATTGAACTTAAAGAATTGTTAGTTGTGAAGTCTATGTTATAGTTACTCTTAGACAATGGGAGTTCCTGAATTTTCTCTTCTAAATTGTTCATAAATATTTCAGCTAAATGGGGGCTTAGAGGATTATCCATTATTAAACCAAACTAAAATGTTTTAGAAGAGACATGAGGTTATGTTTTTAAATTGTAAACAAATCGAAATTGATATTGCAGGTAAACAACACACTTAACGATTTCGCCCAACTCAGACAGCCAGCGGGCGCGATTTATAACATGACCGGTTTTCCCAAACAGCTGATCGGGAATTTGACTGGTCTGTCCTCATACTTAAAGAAATGAACTAGTCCGGCCGCATACTTAACGCAGCACAAATCTATGTCATAATGACGTCAGGGTGCTTGATGGGTTCTTGTGTCAAATTTTGTATATATAGGTCGATTAACCAAACAGATGATACACGTCATAAACTGTTACTTCGGGCCAAGTAACATTAAACTACAATAATACCTACTAATCCTAATATTATTCTAGCTTCAGGTAACGTTTTATGTTACCAGAACTGTACGCCGTTGCAACATATAAAGCCTCGTTTACACGATGATAGTTCAGCATGAGAGTTGCTCTTATGATAGTAACTATCGCAGTACTCGCCTCGTGTAAACTGGTTGATAGTCACTCTCATGCTGTCGCGATAGAACTGTCAGACTATCAAGCTCGACGAGATAGTTGAGAGTAGCTGCCGTAAGAGAGAGAGAGAGCAACTGTCGCCGTGAAAACGTGGCATTGAAGTAACTCTCACATTGTCAAGTAGTCGACTGTACACAACGTGGTCTTTAAAACGTGCACGTGCTAAAAATGGACAAATTTGTGAAGACGGCTGATAATTTTAATGTTTTAAATTTTTTGGAAGAATATGAACGTTTTCCCTTGCCTGTGGCAAAAGGGTTGCCTGGATTATAAAAACCGCGTGAAGCGAAATGTAGCTGAAGAAGAGCTGCTACCCCTTTCAGGAATGAAAACCATAAAGGAGCTTCGACAGAAAATTAGAAACCTTCGTTGTACCTATAATCAAGAGAAGGCAAAAAGGTTCGAAAATCTATAGGCACAGGCACTGGAAGGAAGGATGTATATAAACCAAAATTAATTTGGTTTGAGTATGCCGACAGTTTTTTAAAGCAAAACTATGAGGACGAGGATGAATCAGAAACAAACTTGGTAAGTTTATAACATGTTTATTTTCAATTTTTGGACACAGTTTTATAGCAGATCGGAACAAAATTTTTATCTAATATAAATAAATAACTGAATCATTTTTTGTTGCCAAGAAACAGAGCCCTCCTCCATGAAGTATTTAGCATAGTTGTCCCTTTTTTGTCTAGCTTCTGGCAAGTACAGGGTCCGGCAGTGAAACGGGAAGATTAAGATATTGCGAAGATTAGAGTCAGACGGATCGAGAGGAGTGGGGGACTCGACCTTAAGCGTCCAGAGGGTCGGTATTTTCAGTCGTCATGTTGCGTTGGACGAATGAGCAGCGTGCTTTCGCCGTAAAAGCATTTTACAAAAATGCTGATAGTGCTGTTGGTGCTCAACGTGCTTTCTGTAGGGAGTTCAATTTGTTACCGCGTGATCCTGTACCTTCAGCGAACGCTATCAACCAATGGGTAAGAAATTTTGAAGAAACTGCTAATGTAACCAAGAAACGAGGTGGTAGTGTAAGGACGGCTCGTACTCCCGAGAATGTTAATCGGGTGCGAGAGGCTGTAAGAAGAAGTCCACGGATATCTGCAAAGCGTTACAGCATACAGCTCGGTCTTAGTGACCGAACCACAAGAAGGATCCTGAAGAATGATCTCCACTTTCATCCATTTAAGATACAGGTGGTCCAAGCTCTCAAACCTCAACACTACGTTAACAGACTACGCTTTTGTCAACAGATGTTAAATTTAATTGATCAAGATGGACAGCTGGTCCATAATTTATGGATGACTGATGAGGCACACTTCCATCTTTGTGGATATGTTAATAAACAGAACTTTCGTTTTTGGAGTGACAATAACCCACGTAATCTTCACGAAACGCCTCTTCATTCACAAAAGGTAACTGTGTGGTGCGCAATGTCTACTCTAGGTGTGGTTGGTCCGTACTTTTTCGAAAGTGAAAACGGTAACACTGTAATAGTGAACTCTGAACGGTATGCTGAGATGTTGGTGAACTTTGCATTTCCTGCTCTCGATGAACATGTGAATGATCGGTCATTATTCCAGCAAGATGGTGCTACTAGCCACATTGCTAACATTTCGATGGACTTGCTGAAATTGGCGTTTCCTGGTCGCTTAATTAGCAGGAATGGCGATATTCCTTGGCCTGCCTGTTCACCAGACTTAACGGCTCCTGACTTTTTTCTGTGGGGTTATTTAAAGCTAAAGATTTTTGAATCAAACCCACCCACAACTAGGGACGAACTGAAGGAGCGAATCCAACAGGAGATCAACAACATTCCGTTGGATATGCTACGCAGAGTCATGGGATCCTTCACCGAAAGACTTCAAGAATGTGTTCGAAACGAAGGACGCCATCTTACAGATATAGTTTTCAAAAATGAACATTTTCATATATCCTCATCAATTTCCACTAATTTAGATTAAATTTGTGTAAAAAAGTTCAATAAATATTAATAATTAAGACTTTGAGAATTTTTTTAAATATTCCCGTTTCACTGCCGGACCCTGTAGTTTCGATGCGTAGAAGCTGTCAAATCAAGTAAACCGACAGATTTGGGCTCACTGCGCCATGATCCGGGAATGATTCTTCCTGTTTCAAAATCTTCAATATCCACTGATATTGATGATCTATTTTCTGCTCTGCCCTGTTTTCTTATCCAATTATGTAAGGCGCACGATGCCTTTACTACTTTTGTTGCTGTGTTTGGTGATAGCAATATCGGTTTCCTGAACACTCGAAATCGGCTTGCTAATATTCCAAACGCATTTTCCACAATGCGCCTCGCTCGACTGTGCCTGTAGTTGTAAATTTTTTCTTGTACCGTTAGGTTATTACGCCTAGGATATGGTTTCATTAAATAAGTTTTTAATGGAAATGCTTCGTCCCCCAAAATGACGCTACCTGTTGGTATGTTTAATGAGTTCTCCTCTATAGCTTTTTGTAGAGCAGATTTTGCAAAGATTCCTCCATCTGAATAACTTCCATAGCTTCCAATATCTATACAACTGAAATTATAATTATCGTCCACCAATGCTAAAAGTACAATGCTAAATGTGCCTTTATAATTATAATACTGAGAACCACTATTGGCTGGACACTGAACGACAACGTGTTTACCATCCATTGCTCCAATACATTCCGGAAAATTCCACCGAGAACTAAATCCTTCTACAATTCTGTTCCAGTCATGTTCCTTATTGGGTACCTAAGAGAAAAGAAAAATACAATAACTAAATAGAAGAAAAAATTAATTGTACATGAGTAAAAGGAATGAAATTAAACATTTTATTAATAATTGCAGATCTCACTGCAGGCCAAACAATTTACTGAATCTCAGCTTAGCCAACTAACAAGCAAATGGGGAGGAAATAATCGAAGTCCAAAACGACGACTACTAACGAAGACCTATCACAAATTGCCGAAGTTTTGTCAACACCTACAATGACAAGGACTACTAATATTCCCAAAAATTCCAAGAAAACACCAAACCCGAGTAAAGTCGTACCACCCAAATCAAAGAAGGCTAAAATTGAGAGCTGCATGAACTCTACTGTTCACGCTCTCACACAAGTGTGCCAGAATTCCCTGGATAACAGTGAATTTAAAATCTTTGGTCATGTTGCTGCTCAATTAGAAAAACTTCCAGTTGTGCAGGCTCTTCAACTCCAAGAGCAAATTCTGAGTGTGCTTACTCGTGCACGTCTGGAACAACTGCGTGATAATTCATCAATGCCTACTGCTTCACGTTCAGTATTGTCAGCTTCTGGAACATCACCAGCGGGCTCATCGGCTTACACCTATAGCAATAATGAACCACCATCACCTTTTCAAGCTGAGTGCCATGGGGGGTCTCACAGTTCAAATTTTCCGCAGCACACAAACGTTCAAGTTGCAGCTTCACAAACACCATCTAATTTCAGTATCAACAATCAAGGACACAACACAAACGGAAAATTACAAGGAGGCGTAGGCTTAATGACATATTTCAACAGTTGGCAAGACAATTGAAATAAAAAATATTTTGAAAAATGCTATTTGCTATTATTGTATTATTTTAATAAAAGTTTTTTGCATAACTTACCTGAATAAATTCCTTTAATGCAATATAAATGGCCTCTAACACCTCTGGTAAGAATCTACTAATCGAACACTTAGGAACTCTATATAGATACTGTAAAGATGCCAGAGAATCTCCAGTTGCAAGGTAGCGACAAGTTACTTCCAATTTTAATTTAGCTGATAATGCATTTCTCATTACACTGTCCTGCTTCTGAATAATACCTGCTGTCTATCAATGCAGAAATATTTTTCAAAACTATAGGAGTAGGTAGATGTACGTATATAATTTGGTATGTACAACTTACCTTTTCCAGCAAAACATTGAACATATAATCATTTATTCGTAGAAAGTTGCATAAACTTCCTGGGTCTTCACAGCTAAGCTCTCTTATTGTTGGAGGCACCTAGCTCATTTCTTCTCTGAATCCATTTTCTAACCCAAATCTTTCTCTTATGATTTTTCTTTTCCAATGCCATAATCACACGAATAACGCGAGTAAGGGCCACAATTAACGGAATTGTTGACATATTTTATATTATTATTACTCTTTTTACTACTACAATTACGATAGTGGTCTAAACTTCAATTCATCGTGTAAACACTTTCTGAAAAAGCGACTCTCGCGACAGTAACTATCATGATAGCTCTATCACGATTTTACTATCACGTGTAAACGAACCTTAAAGGTGGATTTACACGGGCGCGTGAAGCGTGATGACGGTTATTGCCGGATAACGGCAATAACCACTCACAATGCTGAAAATTTTGAAAAAAAAATCTCGCAGTTGGTGGGGGGAAAATAGAAGATGGTTCTATTTTTCTGCGTTTGCAATATGTGCTTCTCTTTTTAATATATTAATCTATCTTCTTCTAATATTTACGCGGTAGTTCGAAGATTTTTAAAACTCAACATGTGTTTACCAAATGCTTAAAACAGGTAGCGGTCCTTAATAAAACAAATTTTGTAACACTTGGTCATTCCTTCTTCATACACATTAAAATGAGTACTTCAAAAGATTACCCGATTATTATAAAAGATCCAGAGAGTAACATAAATTATCAAATTCTTTTAGGTTCTCAAAGTGAGTTTGAGCGCGCCCAACATGGTAAGTAACAAAAATAAATATTTAATAAAGCTCTCACTAACATATTTTTCAAATTGTTTTAAGATGCTTTTTTCTAAGTTCGTTACTTACACATGCACGATGTAATAAGTTAACAGTCCATGATAACACAACGTCAGAAAATGTTGATGAGGTGTTAATAAAAGAAATAGAGAAGAGACCAGCTCTCTATAATCACACCTTATCTATCGAGCAAAGGAGTAGACCAATAAGGAATACCTTATCTAAGGAGGTTAAGGAAGCACTAGATAGTATGGGCCATAAATTATCAATTGAGGAAATAAAGAAATGGAAGAACTTTCGTGATATATACCTTAAAACTAAAAATGATGTCAAGGAGTATGTACCATCGGGGTCAAGCCAACAACCCCAGAAGAAGCTGTACAAATATTATAATATTTTAACATTCCTGGACGGTTCTATAGATTACAGACCATCAACAAGTAGTATTACTTTGCCCGGACCTGCTTCAAAAGCAATTGAAGAGCAAGAACCTCCTCCAAAGAAAAGGAGGAACAAATTGATAAATACGGGGGATGAAATTGAATTAGAAATTTTAAAAAAGTTGTCCCAGCCAACTGTTTCCACACATCTCGACAATAAGTGTGACTTATTTGGTAAGCGAATTGCCATGGAAATGAGGGATCTGGACCCAGAAAGGCAAGCATACTAAGAAATTAAATTTTTAACCCCAGAAGGGTACTGTGAGTAAAATTTACTCACATAAGGAACAGATTTGTTCGTAAATCAGCAGGTTGGCCACACTGAAATTCAAGCCACTAGCAGTGCTTGGCCCACTCTGTCATTAGTCGGCTGCCGCAAGCATTGAATGGTGTTGTTTGATTAATCGCGCTTGTGGACAATTTAAAAAAAAGTTAGTGAGTAAAATTTACTTATCGGTACCCTTTACGTACTAAATTGTGAGTCAAATTTACTCATCAGTACCCTTTACGTACTAATTTGGGTGAGTCCTATTTACTTATCAGTAACTTACTACGTGTCTAAAAAAATATATTTTGTGCTGAATTATGACAATTATGTTTTTGTTTTGTATTATGTTACCGTAAAGAAAACTATAGAGCATACAAATGGCAGGTCGCGGGCTATCAGAACAAAATATTTTGGATGCAATACTTGAACTAGAATCTGAGGAAGAAGACAATTTGGAGTTGGAGCTTTGTAACTTTGATGAGGATTCTTGGGACAGTGTTGCAGATCCGGAATATCAACCAGAAACGGAAGAATTAAATGATGTCGAAGAAAATTTGATACACGGAATCATAAATGCAGAAGAAGCTGAAAAGGAAGAAAGGGAGGAAACACCTGGAAGCAGCAAACGTAAAAAGCAGAAACTTAGTGAGCGGAGAAGAAATGAAAGATCAGCTGCTCAAGAAATTCGTGAAACAGAAGAGGTAATTACAATAATTACACCTAGTACCAACAATCTGATCGGAAAAGATGGAAATTTTATTTGGAGTAAGGAACCTGTTGCTGCGCTAGGTCAAAAAACTCCCTCAAAAAATATTGTTCATATTCGCCCTGGCCCAACAGCAAATGCAAAAAATTCGTTGTGTCCTGCCAGCTGCTTCAAACTGTTTTTTACCGCAGACATATTGGAAGAGATTTTGGTTCATACAAATAAAGAAATAAACATTCAAAGGGAGAACTATAACGATAAATCTCACGCGGTTTTGTCAAATTTGGAAATGGACGAACTTGAAGCATTTCTTGGCTTGTTAGTCTTGTCCGCTGCTCTCAAAGATAATCACTTGGCAACACATATGATGTTTGACACTACCTACTGTGGGGAAAGGTACAAGGCAACCATGCCTGAGAGAAGGTTCAAATTTATCCTAAATTGTCTAAGATTCGATGACAAAGAAACAAGAACTGCTAGAAGAGAAATGACCAAACTAGCTCCAGTTTCTTCTATCTGGGACAAACTTCTAAACAATTGCAGAGTGAACTATAAACCTGGAAGCTATATAACCATTGATGAGCAACTAGTTGGATTTAGAGGCAAATGTCCATTTAGGATGTATATTCCCTCTAAACCCAACAAGTATGGGATCAAAATTGTCATGTCTTGTGATAGCGGAACAAAGTATATGTTGGATGCCATTGTTTACCTTGGAAAAGGAAGTGTACCTCCTGCAACGGCTGCTGGTGAATATTATGTTGTTGAACTGCTAAAAAATGTAAAGGGCACCAATCGAAATGTCACTATAGACAATTGGTTTACGAGTGTACCACTCATTCAACGTCTCCGTCATGAATACAAAATAACAACTGTTGGCACAATAAAAAAAAATAAACACCACAATTGCCTATTGAAGCTACAGATATAAAGTTTCAAAAACGAGCCCCATCCACTTCATTGTTTATATTTCATGAGGATTTGACAGTTGTATCATACAAGCCCAATAATAATAAACTTGTATTATTGGCGTCTAGTATGCACAGTACGGGTAATATTCATGAGACCACTGGAAAACCAGAAATAGTGTATGTGTACAACTCAACAAAAGGAGGAGTTGACAGTTTGGATCAGATGTGCCAAAACATGAACCATGGCAGGAAAACCAGAAGGTGGCCTCTAGCATTTTTCCAAAATATGATGAACATAGCTGCAATAAACGCATACATCGTTTACGCGCACAACATGTGTAGCCGTGGGCAAAAGCCAGAATCCCGACTTAATTTTATGTTATCTCTACACAAGGAGTTAACGGAAGGATTTCAAAGGAAAAGATTAGCAACTAATACAAACATGAGCCTGGCGTTGAAAAAATCCATTCAAAATATTGTAGGCGCAAGCCAAGAGGCCCATAATGCCGGAGAAGACCAAAAGAGGCCAAGAAAGTACTGTAATTTTTGTAGTTATACCAAACGTAGATACACCACCACTTATTGCAATTGTGGATTAGCTATTTGCGGTGAACATGCACAAAAAAAGTGCCCTGACTGTGCTTGAAAAACACTTTTATGTATTCATAATCGTCAAAAATCAATAATAAAGTATTATTTTTGCTTATTTTATATATTTTAATAAAAAATTACACTTATATTATATGCTGGCTTTCAATTTTTTTCATTAAAACTACTACTTTACAAAATAAATCAGATAATAACGTAAAAATTCTGAAGTGAGTAAAATTTACTCATCGGTACCTATAAGCGCCTACAATTTAACCGTACCCTTCTAGGGTTAAGTATGCTTTATGAAGAGAAATACAAAAAAAAAGAAAATGTATAAAAATACTAATGTGTTGTTTTATAATAATATACTTCTACTATAGTATGAAGGTGCGTTTTATTGTAGAAAATATGTAAACCAAAAGTAATTATTTTACGTAGGTATATCAGTAAAACAAAGAATTCTCATCCAGCAGGTAAAATACAATAATGTAACTTATGGCATACTTAATATTAATTTAACACTCTTTTATAAAGAAAGTTTGTTTTTATATTGATATTATATATCATACAATTATTTGTATATATTGACAAGCATAAAAATAAAGTATATGCACATGGTGCAGACAATAATCAGATTAGATTATAAATTATTTACTATCGTCATAACATTTTTGTTCGTTTTTTGGATTTGGCTATATTTCGCTGTTTCATTAATAAATAATATAACTAGAATACATTATTCCAAATTTGTATGAAAAACTTGTGTGTAAAAATTGCCAGCTGACAGTAAATAACACTAATGAAATGCAAAATACCATAAAAATTGTAACATGATATAACTATGAGCTAGATAAATTTTATCTGCATTATTAGTTGCCTTTGTCCACTGCCATTCAACAGCACCTTCGTTGACAAAATATGCTTTTAAGGTGTCTCTTATAGTTGCAGCACTGGCACTGTGTCTGTTACCCCATACATTATGTACATTTTCTAAAGCACCTCTTTCTTCATTTATCCAGCTACCAGCGATCACATTGTCTTGTTCCTCACGGTCGACTAGATGGGGGGAACAATACGATCTTTGGTCTGCTGGAAGTTTATCTTCAAGTCGCTTTAACCAGTTATGCAAACATACTGTAGCTTTAACGATATTTTCATTTGTGTTCATACTATATATTAAAAAGAGAAGAACATATTGCAAACGAAGAAAAATAGAACCCTCTTCTATATTCCCCCACCAACTGCGAGTTTTCTATTTCAAAATTTTCCGCATTGTGATTGGTTATTGCCGGATAACGTGTTACATCATCACGTTACACGGGCGCGTCAAGCGGGATGACGTTACGCGTTTTTGTATGTGACGTCACACTTTCACGGGAAAATTCTTGGCTTGCTTTCAAATTGTAGCGTTGTTTTCTTAAACGTAGCGTAGTTAGAGCGCGAAAACGGTGAAGTGTTGTTGTTTAAACATCACATTGAACCTTATTACAAAAATTTATAAATCGAAAGTTGCTGAACATGAACAACGAAGAATGGATTTTGTTAGTGCAATTGTATTTCTATCGCAAATATAAAACAAAGAAAAATATGAAAAAGCGGGCTGCACGTCGTTTGTGGGTTAGACCGTTATGCAAAATCGGCTTAACCAAGGAGATGGACTTAATTTAATTGAAGAAATGCGGTTAACAGATAAAGACAAGTTTCACAATTATTTTCGTATGTCCAGTAATATGTACGATATACTACCTACTTGGTATGGTTGGCCCTAAAATAAATAAATTACATTTATCGAGAGAGCCAATTTCACCAACAACAAAATTAGCATTGACATTACGGTATAAAATGTTTCTATCTTTAAGGAAATGTAACGTAAGCGGCTTTATTTTAGGTATTTAGCTTATGGTGATAGTATGGTATCACTTCATTATGCTTATCGTGTGTCAGCTGCTTCGATTTCTGAAATTATTTCAATAACATCCAAAGCAATAGAATACAGAATGTTGCTTTTCCAGAGCTTTCAGAGGAAATGTTTTTAGACATTGCAGAAACATTCTGGTATGATTGGAACTATACAAGTAACAGTCATATATGAAGGTTAAAATCTGTAAGAACAATGATGTAGTTTTAGGCACCAGCACATAGTGGCTCAAATTTTTATAATTACAAAAACAATCATAGCATTGTTTTGATGGCTTGTAGTGATACAAAATATTGTTTTACTTTTGTGGATATAGGTGTGCAAGGAAGAAAAAGTGACGGAGATGTGTTTAAAAATTGTGCATTAGGAACTGTTAGAAAACAAGTCGTTATTAATACCGAAGCCATGTAAACTGCCAAATTCAAGTATGATGTCGCCTTTTGTATTAGTATTTACATTTATAAAATTAATATTTGAGTTTATTACAGAACAACATATCACGCTTCATTCACTGATAACTCTTAAAGAAAAGGAACTCTTTTCTGGTGGCAAGTCATCTTTACGGACAGTATTTCACAATATTGGTTTTAATTAAAAGAAGGATGATCCTAAACGAGCTTTCATGGAACTACCACAAATTGTATTAAAACGTGTTATATTCTTGCAATTCGTATGAAACACGAAAATGTTCGCCAGTTTGTGTTCCTTGATGAAACCTGGGTTTTCCAAGA
The DNA here is from genome assembly GCA_963170755.1 of Amphimallon solstitiale. Lineage (NCBI taxonomy): Eukaryota > Metazoa > Arthropoda > Insecta > Coleoptera > Scarabaeidae > Amphimallon > Amphimallon solstitiale. Next base: position 83,918,300 of record OY720677.1, on the reverse strand, counting down.
TGGAACAATTCGCAAATCTTGGCAAAATTAATCTATAGAAACAACAAAATCATCGAAAGTAGGTGAAAAAAGGTACATTATATTTTTAAGAATAACATATTCTTATCTTATGCATATTTATTATATTATCTTGTTTTAGATATATTGTATTACATGCGGGTAGTTCTAATGGATTTATTCCTGGAGCAGAATTAATATTTCCGACAAATAGTCAGTATCTAGATTATCAAGATGATGTGAACAGAGACAACTTTTTATACTGCTTTGAACACCAACTTCTTATAAGTTAAAAAGAGCCGTCCATAACTGTTTTGAATAATGCCAGTTACCACAGTACTGTTAAAAATAAAAGTCAAACATCATCCATCTGCCACTAAAAATGAAATTCAGATGTGCTCGCCAATAATAAATTTTGTGTAGTAATATCTTTGGGATTTGGATTTCCGTCCCATGTATTATTTGAAAATTTGCACTAAAACTACACATACTTACCAAGCTAAAGTTTACCACTACTTAATTATATATAGCTTACTTATCAGTCGTTAGTCCACAATGTCGCTATCAAGTGCCATGAAACGTAGTCTTTTGACTGCCATGAAAGAACAAGATTTATTAACAATATTTGTATCTTACGAACAACATCAATGCTCAACAGAATTTCAAAAGTTTTGCAACCACAACGGATTCGATATTAATTTTTATTACAATCAATTACTCCAAGAAACCATGACGCCAGAACAAGTTGAGTATAAACTGTCAGATTTAGAGGTTGACCAGGCGGATTATTTTTTATTTTAATAACATTGACTATGACAGAGCTGCTTTAAAAATACAATTATTGGATTTAGTTAAACGGTTAGTACATATATATTTAATTATTTTATTCAATAATTTCATGTATATATTTAGGTAAAGGCATAAACCACCAATTATATATGAAACTGATGATTTAGCAGAGAAGTATGGGCACGTAGTTCTTCGACTTCCACCATACCATTGTATATTTAACCCCATAGAACTAGTGTGGGGAATAACAACAACATATTATAAAATTAGACAATATGGTAGTAAAGTGGACGAATGCATAAAACTGTGGAAAGAGGCATGAACACAAGTAACCCCAGACATTTGGGCAAATAGCGTTAATCACTGTGAGAATGAAATTCAAAAATGGTGGGATAGAGAAGTAGGTTTTGAAAGACAAGGTATATTACCTTTTATAATTAATGTAAATGACTCCGATTCAGAACACAGTGTAAATTATGAAAAAAACTAGCATTTCAACTTAATATTATTTTCTTTTTAACATATACTTATCACAATGTTATGAGTTTTTTAATCACTAATATGTGTAATAATAGATAGATGTTGTGTGTATTATTTTTGTGAATGTAGTATAAAATAAATAAACTCATGTATTTAGAATTTGTTTGTATTTTTTGTACAGTTGAATAATTTAAAACAGATTGATAGTATTTGCTAATATTTTAAAATGTCAGCCTAATCCTAACCACAGATTATTTTCAAAGTACACCTTAATCAAAGCAACATTATTTGCCAACACTGTTATGACATCACAGTGACGCTTCGTATGACGTGTATCGTCTGTTTGGGTAATCGACCTATAGTAATAATCAATATGTAATGCAAGCTACATTTACTGGAGAAGAAAAATAGAAAGGAAATTGAATTAAAAAGGTAGTGACTCATAAAAGGGAATTTAAATTGATGTTATATACTAAACAGTGAATGCACACATAAATAACTAACAACTTTGCCTGAACACGTATGATAATTTTATTCATGTTTCATTTAAAAAAAAAAGTAAGGTGAAGTGTGGTAAATGTGATGGATACTGTGGCTAATGTGATAAAGGTTTACTGCCTTATCAATAGACAATGTCTTAATAGCGTGTTAGTGCGCTATTAGTTAGTAGCCACTAAAATCCTATTAAGTGAATAGTAAAAGTACCTATTAATAGTCGCATATTTAGTGGCTACTAATTAGTATTAGTATTATTCTAATAGCATTTGCAAGATTTATTATTAATCTCGTTAGAGATGAATATTGAACAGGGAAATAGTAATCGCGGATTACCAATTAGTGCAGATATTCAAGTACTTGCCACTATAAGATATTTAGCTAAAGGTAAGTAGAAATACATGATAAAAAAGAAATAAATAAGAAATAAATTTCTGTCGTAGCTGAACTTCATGGTCTATCACCATTGAGATTGGTTGTGAAAAAAACTGTTGGGGCAATAGCTAGACACCCACAAGAAATCATTAATTTTCGAAGAGAAAATAATGCCTTGGGAGAAATGAAAAGCGAGTTTTATAAATTGCTCGGTGTCCACATATTGATGGTGCAGTAGATGGAACACAAGTAAAATCAAAAATCCCGGAGGTGACAATCCCTTGTTGTTTTTAAATCGTGAATGGTACTATTCTTTAACTGTTCAAGTAGACAATAACAGTGTATAAGTATAACTTCAGTTACATTTTTTTAGTAACGTGGTGAGTGATGTGTGTCATAATGTCAAGTTCGTAATATTCTGACTAGATGGAGAGCAAGCACACATGATTCCAGTATATGGAACCTCTGCACATTAAAAAGGAAATTTGAAGTATGTGAATCTGCATAAATAATGATATTTGTAGTGTAGCTTGCTGTATTTTACATAATGATGATATATGGTATATTACTTGGGGTAATGGATATGCCTGTTCTCGATACATCCTTACCCCACTTTTCAACCCCCACACAAATGCGGAAGCTAGATACAATGTAGCCCATATTACTACACGTACTGTTGTAGAAAGATTATTTCGAATAATGAAAAACAAATTCCGTTGTTTTTCTAATGGGCTGAATTTAAATCTGGAAACAATAAAGGCAGCTATTGTAGGAATTGCTGTCATTCATAATATCATTAGGAATGACAACATAGAAAATGAAGGTATAGTTTAAGGAATAGTTATAAGAATCTTATTTTATTTTGTTTCTTCCCTTGCATGTAAATTAGATGGAAGTAGAAGAAAACTTACAAGGGAATGTTTTCCGACAGAATTACGTAAATGGATACTTCCAATAAAAAGAAAAGTTTATGTAGTAGTTTCAATTTTCAACCATTTTGCATCGTCATTTGTTTGTTTGTTTGTTTGTTTGTTTCTTTCTTTTATTCATTCAATTACATATATTGTAAAAAATACATTGAAAACGTCAAGTACATCGAAAACATATACACACACCATGTGATACAACGTAACAACAGTTTAAAAGTTTGAAAATTGACTTAAAAAGAAGTCGGTGATGTTGTAGTATTTTTTGTCTATTATAAGTCTCTTTAGTTTTCGTTTGAAGTTCTCTCTGGGCATCTGCTTCAACTTTGTCGGGAGGGGATTATATATTTTTATTGTTTGTGAAATGACACTTTTATTGATTAATGTCTTTCTCGTCTGAGGAAGGAGTAAATAAGAATTGTTTGTTCCTCTTGTATTAGAACAGTGTGAAAGTTCCTGTTCTTGAAAAAAGGCAAAGTTTTCTTTCACAAATACCGCGCACTCAAATATATATATTCCAAATAGAGTGAGTATTCAATTGTTCCTGAAGACTCCTCGACATGATTCACTACACTTCAGGCCGAACGCAAGCTTTCTGCAACACAAACAACCGCTGCACCTCAGCAGAGGATCCCCAGAACACAATACCATATCTCAGTCGAGAATGGACATATGCGAAATAGGCAGCCCGGCTAGCGGTATTATTTACCGACGCCGATATCACTCGCAGCGCATAATTAAATGACGATATTTTCCCTTCTTCCAGTTCAGCTGCGAAACAATGTATAGACCGAGGAATGTCACCCCTTCTGTAGTTGTAAGTTCAGTATCATTGTAACTAATTTTCCTCTCATCTTTTTTAAAATACGAGAATTCAATACATTTTGTTTTATTTATATTTAGTTGTAGGTTATTTTGGGAAAACCACTCTCTAAAATCCCCCAATGTTGAAGCCACTTCGCCACTGATTTCATCTTTTGATGTCCTGATAATAACAGATGTGTCATCGGCGAACATGGTCGTTGCATGTGGGGTCACGTTCGGGATGTCATTCACGTATATCAAGAACAGAAGGGGGCCTAGTAATGACCCCTGTGGTACTCCTCTCTCGATTTCCAACCAATCAGATGTTCGTTTGTTTTTATCGTTAGATACTACTGCTTGCTTTCTGTTTCGCAGGTAGTTTTCTATTAAATCGAGAGCTTTCCCCCTTACGCCGTATATTTGACAACGTATTTAATGCTATCCTTATGTAATTTTATCTTTTCAATTACAGGAATTTATTTTCACTTATTTAAATAGATTTAAGAAATACAGTCAAATTATTAATTATTTCTGGAAACAGAGACTGAGGCTATTCACAATAAATAATTGTTATTGTTTTCTGAATTGTGGATTCTGTCTTATAACCATATTCCTCCTCATACTATAGATTATTATTTATGTTCTCCCGGATCAAAATAACGTTTTGGAGGGGGACTTGTTTACATACGGGGGTGGCGCCCTTAATTATGATGTGGTACTAGCGGTGCGGTGCGGGTTATTTATTTTTAATAAATACTTAACTAAGGGTATGCACATAATAAAGAAAATTTATATCAACTTGATTAATGAACCTCGTTTAGTTGCCTATAGTAGACGGCGCCTCTTCGCCCTTGCTATTGAGCGACTTGAACCTCGCTATAATCTTGACGGAAATAGCTTATACATCTGCGATCGAATGACCTTAGTGGGATTCGTTGATAGTTACGCCTAACCTCAATTGTTTACGTACGGAAGAATCGTAATTTATGTTTATAAACTGTGTTCATTAATAGTGTCGACGACCATCAGGTAGCCTACAGCGATAGAATGACAAGGAACATAACCTGAGTAAGTGTTACTTTAATTGATTGTTACTTCTTAAAAATATAAATTATGAAATATAGCAAAACACATGTATGGAGTTTCATTTAAACTTTATTCAACATGTTTAAAGTATGGGCATAAATACAAACATTTACATACATATATCACACATTTATTTCGTCTAGTATGAAGAAAATTATGAACTTAAAATTGTCGTTTCCTAAAATTCGATTCAAAATACATGAGATATTAACCTAACCTCTTTTGTTCATTAAACACTATATTGGTAACGTGTTTTCTTAAGCAAATTATTCTTGATTGTCTTATGTGATTAAATGTTAGAATGTAACGGTGCTCTGGAGTTTAATTAATGATACAAAATTAAATATTTGATTGTATATATGAAATGAGATAGATTTTTGTGCGGTTCGCAAACTATTTGTTTATGAAATGTATACGGATAATTTAATGACTGGTTTCCTCATGCCTTGTATTTGGACGAGTTCCTAGACTTGATAAACATACGGGAGTAATTGGCAAACTCTGGTTCTTGGACCGGAGTTTCACCAATTGGAACGGTGCATTGACATTTGCCTCTTGTTCTTGGACAAGAAGTGAATCGGAGAAGCAAAGAACTTCAAGTCTCGGAACCTGATGTTCAAAGGAAAAGAAAGACCTTCCTCTAGGGGACGATCTATATGGCTTGTAGGAAACAAGTACCTTTTACATACACATTTTTCGGTCTTCTATAGCTATTTGAGCGCGCCAAATACTCCCACTTTTGACTGTAGAAATCGAATACAACTGATCAGTGTGAAAAATGTGACGTATCATATATCTTTCCATTGCACGCACGGAAAGTTTTAATAATTTAATATTATTTTGAACAAAGTTTCAAAAATACTAAGAAATATACAAATATACAGGCGGTTACACAAAATCATTAAATTAGAAATATAATAAAAATGTTATACATATCTTGAATGATTATTTTACAGCAAGACAAATATGTACATTAATGACTTTTTTATTTGATTAACGCTGGAGAATCGCTACATAATTTTTTTATATCCATCTGCTTGTGCAGTGTAAAGAACTCACACCATAGCAGCTGACTAGTGGCAATAGCTATCTCCAATATTTGACAGCAGTATACGAGGGTAGTGGCAAGTAAGATACCTTTGAGTGAGTAAGCTGACTTTTAAGGATCTTATTTTACCTTCACGTTACATTGTGTTTATGTCAGTAATTCAGTTACTGTTAAATTAAGATGGATAGTTATGTGGTGACGCCATTTTTCTCTACTCCTATTAAATTTGCAAATATAAGTATAGAAGGGTATAGCAAAGTTCATTTATCAGAAAATAGTTACAAAGGTATTACTTCAACAATCAATAAAGGACCATATTTAAAACTTTGAGTTCCATTTTTTTTCCGTTATTAAAAGTGTAGTTTTGGCCCTTTCTTCGTGACCTATTCAAAAACTATATCACATTCACCCCATTCACCTTAAGTATAATACATTCAAGCAAAGGAAACATTAATGTTACTCTAAAAATAAAAATAAATACGGCATAAACCCACACAAACTTTGAACTTATGTGTAATCAATACAATAGAATACACAAGAGCAGTATTTGTACGTATGCACATGCAAAAAAAATTATGGCAACATATAAATATAATATATAGTTAGAGATGTATTTCTTCTTTGGCATTGGCATTAAACACTAAATACAGTTTTTAATAATAAATACTGATGTTCCAGCAACGATATAGAACTAATGTTACTTGAATCTTATCACTCCAAGACCATTCTTTGGGATCCTAAACAAAAGGATCACAAAAATATTCGATGCGGAGTTACGAATAAGTGCTATTATGAATATTCCTGTAATAGAACTTAAGAAAAAGCGTGACTCGGTAATGTCCAGCTATAGGACTTACAAAAAAAATTAAGGACTCGCAGCACTCGGGTGCAGGTGCGGACGACGTTTATAACCAATATGGTTTGCCTACGACACAATTGATTCATTTCTGGGCGAAGGACTGAAGTGCAGAGAAACCATTAAAACGGTAAGTAAATTAAATTATAGTGTTCATTATATGTAACTTTATTAACATAATTAACAACAAGTTTTAATTGATGCTATATTAGAATTATGTATTCGTTTTATGGATTCTACAAAAGTAATTGGTGAATTCATCTCTTATCTTTCTTGCATTCAAAGCTGGTCGGCGGGCAACTTGTGGTAAATTACGTATAACACACCCGGTTTCTGTTTCAATTATCCACGTACCAGGTCTTACAAGTATGCCGTTCCCGTTGTAATTGGATGTGGTTTTTGGTGGTGTATAAGTCGAGCAGGAAGACAAACTTAGATAATTATGTAATAATATACACGTCATTTCTGTAAGACACACCTTGTCTGGACAAACTAAAAACGGCTTTTTGAATACCCGAAATTTAGTAGCCATTACTCCAAAAGTATTTTCTACTACCACCCGTGCTCTAGAAAACCCTGATTAAAAATTCGTTCTGAAGATTGCACGTCATGATAACCAGGATATGATTTCATAACATGTGTCGAAAGAGCGAAGGCACCATCTCCCAAAAAAATTTAAGTAATTTCTTTATTAGAACCTGGGTGGGGATGCGATGTAGGAAAATTTAAAGCATTAGTATTAGTGGTGTTGCAAATGTAACTATCCGTTACTTAAGTATTCGTTACTCGATAAGATCCGAAGTAACGAATACTGGTTTCAAATAATCGTTACTTTTTAAAACAATTACTCTCATAATTGTTGTAAAGCCAAGGCTTCACACCCTGTATAGTATAAGGTATAATAAATAGTTCATTCCATTATTACAAAACATCATGCATACATATGAGAAACGCTGAATCTTCGCTATTGCAAATTTCTAAAGAACAAGTGTGATGTCACCGTCACATATAATTTATTGCTGAATATAAGTCTTGTATTCATTTTCTAGGAATACTCTTCAACTACGTAATACTTTCATTTTATTGGTTGAAATAAACTATAATTCGAATTCATTGGATAACTAAATTTACACTAACAAGAGTGGAAAAATACAGGTAAATAGCGAAGGTTCGGTAAAATACGATGATTATAATTTGTAACACAGTAAAAGACGAACATATTTCTTTAAATAAAGGGTAATTAGAAGTTCCTAGGTGTGTTTTCCTTAACCCCTACAACAAAGTGGTGTCAAGTGTGGGGTACTTATTAGATTAACTAATAGTGCTCGATCAATAGTGGATTGGAAAAATCGTAACGGAGTGCCTTGAAGCGAAGAACAGATTCCTCATTTCTGTGCCAAGCAACAACTCCTAGTGATTGCCTTGAAGCGAAGAACAGATTCCTCAGATTCTGTGCCAAGGAACAACTCCTAGTTATTGCCTTGAAGCGAAGAACAGATTCCTCAGATTCTGTACCAAGGAACAACCCCTAGTGATTGCCTTGAAGCGAAGAACAGATTCCTCAGATTCTATGCCAAGGAACAACTTCTAGTGATTGCCTTGAAGCGAAGAACAGATCAAAGGATCCGTGGCAAGGAAACCAACCCTAAATTAGTAGGAGGAAAAGGAAACTACCAGAAACAGACTACACCCATAAGCCTGGCGTCCACTGTATGCGAGGCTGTGCTAAGCGGTGCTGTGCGGTGGCTTGCGGAGCCAGCATGTGTTTTCGACTATGTATGTTTTAAATAGGCAACCGTCCACTTGTGCTATACTGTGCGGTGTAGAGAAGCCGTGTCTTGCTCAGCCAGCTTGACTTCGCACCGTAACCGATTTTAACCGAGCTGTGTGCGGTGTTGTACTTCGCATATATACAGCAAAATGGAAGAATTTATTGAAGTTATTAGGAGGCATTTTGTTTTGTGGAAAACGGATGAAAAAAATTACAAGAACCAGGAAAAAAAAAGACATTATATGGCAAGATAGCGCGAACAAATTGAAGTACTTTTATTTTCTTGTCAAAAATGTATATTATAGGTTAGTTTTAATTGATAACCTTTAGCAAAATTAAGCAAAACATAGTTGTTATAAGATAATTTAGGCATTCATTTTAAAATTAAAATGACTATTATCTGAAAAACGTACATACAATATACTAACTTTGTTATGGTTGTTTTGATTTATGGAAAATAATATTTTTAAAGTGTTTATTAAAATACAACATTTAACATTTTAACTTAAATAATAATTCTATACATCAGTTTCACTACATTAATGCACAATTGCATTATTTTGCCAGGGAACTCTCCCTACATCAGAAATAAAGTAATTCACAAATTTATTACGATCTTCGAACGCTTCAATATCAAAGCGTATTTATTCATGAATTTCTAAAAATTGTTACTCTAAAATATTTCCTAAAATCTTCGTCGCTCAAAGAGGATATTAAAGTGCTGTATTCGCCAAATATATTTCTGTCTAATATATGACTTGCAATCCAAAATCTGTATTTTCTTTTATTAACTATATTGTTTAAAATAAAATTACACTCAAATCCATCAAATTATATTCTATTTATACACTTGAAAGAATCGCATGTCAGAGTAAATTCGCTTGCAAATACACAGTAGCAATGGACGGTCCCGCCACGGCTTCAAAGAAACTCGCACGGCATAGCACAGTACAGCACAGCACAGCCTCGTATGCAGTGGACGCCAGGCTTTAGTCAATGGAAGCCGCACCCTAGCAAGTCATCGTTGCCGATATCTACCCACCGTCATTCCATAACTCGTCCGTCTGGTGAGGTCCGCCGTATTTCAGCATCCACAGAAATTGTCAAAATCACCAAAAGTGATACCCTGAGCCCAGCAATGTTGTTCATTACGGCGTAGTTACATGTGAAGCCTGCAAGTCGTTTTTCCGCAGGGTAAAGAATCCCAACAAATATACATGCCTGGTAGCGAAGCAATGCGTCATCGACGCTAACACAAGGGGCGACTGCCAATACTGCCGCTATAAAAAATGTATAGATCTGGGAATGAGGCGAGGTGGTGGTCCAGTAAAAAAAAAGTGGTCTACGACCATCATTGTCCATGTCTAATCTAAGGACGGGGGAGAAGCCTAATCCCATAGATGACCTGACTGGCAACAAGAAAGGTCCTGAAGCTGCGCCAGACGGCCCTGGTGCTTTGCAGAGAGGTCCTGAAGCTGCACCAGACGGCCCTGGTGCTTTGCAGAGAGCTTTGAAAAGACCGTCGGCGTCTTCCACTGACATAAGAGAACTCATAGAGGATCTGGATGAGCCAGCAGTAGACGAGGAAGAGACAACTCCTGAAGCAACACAGATATTTAATTTAAGGCCAGAGCCAGAGGCTACTACGACAGAACTTTTACAAGTACTACAACTAAAAGAGGAAGAATGTAATAGACTCAGGCAAATAAACCTAAACATAAAAGACGATTTTAAAAAACTTACTGAAGAGAACCAACTGCTAATCGAGGATAATCAATTGCTGAAAGAAAAATGTATAATGTTGCATTAAAAAAAAACAATACATTAACTTGTCAGTTAAAAGACAGCGAGGCTGAAAGGAAAAAATATACAATTACCTTCAAGACATAAAAGGAAACATTAGAGTCTTGTGCAGAATTAGACCACAATTAGAAGAACAACGGAAACGCGTATGTATGTTCAAAATAATGGACGAATGCATATTGAATATCGGCAAAAACAAACCTCAATTTTCCTTTGATAAAATATTTCCCGCTCCAACAAGACAAAGTGAAGTATTTGCAGAATTGTCACACCTGACACCACTTTGTTGTAGGGGTTAAGGAAAACACACCTAGGAACTTCTAATTGAAGCGTTTAGATGCAAAAGCAGACATCTGACATTTTTGAAGAAAATGAGTTTGACATGTGTAACACTCAGTATAGTGTTATAAGTATTGTAAAACATTTAATAATACAAGTCAGCAGTTTGACTGAATGCGGAAGCTTACGACATGCATGCTTGCTATCCTAATATGGTAAAATGTATATAGTAATACATAGATATGAATCTAGGTTGCCAATATTGCACATTCCTTTATTTAAGTCTATATATATATCTTGTACATATACGAACGACCACTTACTTACAACTTACAGTTACGATTATAATTAGATTTACGCAGTATTAAGTAAATAAAGACATATCGAACAATATGGTGTTATTAATTATATAAACGAACCAACAAAGTATTACATGGCGATCCATGCCAGTTAGTGCATTACAATTTTAGCACTAAGGCTTGAGAAGAAAACTTTGGTTGATGGTATTTAAATATTTAAAATGGAATAAGCTTAAATTTAAAAATTTTATCGAAACCATGTTCAAAGTTTATGGAACAAGAAGACTGTAATTTAACAGTGTAATAATATACACAGAAGAAAAAAAATGGGACAAACTAAATCCACGGCACAAGACCTGACCGAAACGGGAGTTGTAAACTCAAATTTTATAGTACAAGAGCCAGAATATAATATTACCAAGGATGTTAAAATTATCTTGTATGTGATGGTGGCAATAATGATTGCATCCTTTCTTCTGAAAGTCTCCAAGATGTATAGAAAAAATATGAAGAAAGCTATACACAGAAACTGGGCATCGTCAAGAATCAACGTAGAAGCATAAATCGTGATAATTTAAAATAGAGATAAAAATGTAAGTCGTTTTATGTTAAATTTAGTTAAATTGTAATAGCAAACACGCAACTTTGTACTAATATAGTGTTAATTGTAAATTAATGTGAATTTTAAATTTGTAACTTAATTTTAAGTAATTGCTAAGTCTATCTTTACTATTCATGACTACGTGGGAACAAATTAATTTAAATCTTTTAAAATACAAAGAGGAAATAGTAGGTCAATCCAAACGCGCGATAAAAAAGGATGTTCCCAAAGGAGAAACTACTAGACAAGAAATTCGAGATGCTCTTATCATATTATTTAATGATACTACTAGTTATATAAATACTTTTTGGCATAATTTAGATAACGAACAAAAAATTTCTGTTAAAAATATATTTAATTCAATTAGAGAAAAAGTTGTTAAATCCTTTATTTGCTTAAACGTTGAGTACCTAGTTCCGACTACTTGTTTAGGGAAAGTAGATTGTTTGTTGGTAGACGAAAGCTTCATTACAGAGAAAAAACCCGCAAATATGACGACACCAACGGAATTTTTTAATTTAGCAAGCAAAATCGTGCCCCATGAATTTGACGGTTCACTCGATAAATTGCAGTCCTTTATAGACGCGTTACATTTGTTAGACGCTAATTCCGAGAATCATGCAAGCAATGCAGTTGCCTACATTAAAACGCGCTTATCCGGTAAAGCTCGAAATATTATTACAACAGAAAATTCGTTGAAAGAAATTATTACTACTTTAAAATCCAAAATTAAAGGCGAAAGCTCGCAAGTATTAGTAAATAAACTACTTAATTGCAAGCAAAATTACAAAGATGTTTCAGTTTATTGCACAGAAGTTGAAAAATTAGCACAAAATTTAGAAAATGCGTTTATTAGTGAGGGTGTACCTCATGACGTTGCAAGCAAATATACCGCGGAACATGTCGTTCGATCCTTAAGTAATAATGCTAGTTCAGAAAAAACACGCTTGGTTATGGAAGCAGGTTCCTTTGATACTGTTCAAAATGCCATTACAAAATTTGCCAGTGTCAATCCCAGTAATTCTGTCGATACATCGAGTGTTCTGTATTTCAAACAGAACCGCAATTATAAATATTATAATAACAATAGAGGCAGGGCACAAAATTATAACATCAACAATAATTTCCGATCAAATAATAAAATGCGTGGTAGAGATAATTATAGAGGTAATTATAGATTCAACTCAAATAATGGGAATAGATCGAACTCTTATAGAAACCGTTCGTACGCAGTCAGAGCCACGGGTGCAAACACTCCGTCGGGAAACGAGCAGGGTCCCCAACAAGTACAGTTGGGGGACAAAATGTAAATGTATTTACTTGCAATTTATCTTTTTCTAATTTCGTAATTTTGCCAACTGAAATGACAGGAACAGAAAATACGTACTTAGTCGATACGGGTGCTGATATATCCATCTTTAAAAGAACTAAAATTTTTCCTCAGCAAATGTACCTACCCATTCCCAGTGACATCAGAGGTGTGACAGACGGTGTAATAAAATCTCTAGGAACTACAGAAACTAAAATATTCGTAAATAATCATGCAATCACGCATAAATTTCACATTGTAAATTCAAATTTTCCAATTCCCGCAGACGCAATTTTAGGTAGAGACTTTCTGTCGAAATACAAATGTATTCTTAATTATTCAAATTGGACAATAAACATTAAAATTAATAACGAAAATGTATCCATTCCAATTCACAGTAGTCCAGAAGAACATTCACTAGTTCTTCCTCCTAGATGCGAAGTAATAAGACATCTGAAACATTTAAAACATCTTACGCAGGATTCGGTAGTACTTAACAAAGAAGTATATCCTGGTGTTTTCGTAGCTAGTACAATTATTTCTAAAAATTATCCATTAGTTAAAATTATTAACACTACTTGTGAAAATGTTATATTAAAGGATATTTCACTTGACACCATAAATCTGAATGAGTTTAATGTGTACAACATCGAATCGGAAACTAACGATAGACATTTAACGTTGATGAAGCAATTAAATACTCATGAAATACCTGAATTTGTTAGAGATGATGTAGTTCAGTTGTGTGAAGAATTTTCAGATATTTTTGCTTTGAAAACAGATAAATTGACAGTAAATAATTTCTACAAACAAGAATTAAAACTCGCAGATAATACCCCAGTTTATATAAAAAATTATAGAACACCTAGAGTACACAAAGACGAAATAAATCGTCAAGTTCAAAAAATGCTAGAAGATGGAATTATTGAGCCATCCACTTCTGATTATAATAGCCTCGTTCTTTTAGTTCCCAAAAAATCTAAAAAGGAAGAAAAACAATGGCGTCTAGTAATAGATTTCCGTCAAATAAATAAAAAACTTATTGCGGACAAATTCCCATTGCCACGGATTGATGACATTTTAGATCAACTAGGTAGAGCTAAATGGTTTTCAGTGATTGACTTAGCATCAGGTTTTCACCGAATACCGTTACAAGAGCATTCACGCAATATAACGTCGTTTAGTACTGAAACTGGTTCTTTCAGGTATACCAGGGTTCCATTTGGTTTGTCAGTGAGTCCTAATAGCTTTTCACGAATGATGTCATTAGCATTCGCAGGAGTCACGCCCGAAAAAGCATTTCTTTATACAGATGATCTAATAGTAGTAGGCTGCTCTGAGAAGCATCATCTTAAGAATTTAGAAAAGGTATTCGAAACATGTAGGAAATTTAACTTAAAATTAAACCCCGAAAAATGTACATTCTTCAAAAAAGAAGTCACATACCTTGGGCACAAAATTACAAGTAAAGGGATCTTACCGGATGAATCAAAGTATGATATTATAGACAAATACCCCGTCCCCCAAAACGCGGATCAAGTAAAACGCTTCGTCGCTTTCACCAATTATTATCGCAGATTTATACCGAATTTTGCTGAAATTACTGCCCCTTTAAATAAGTTAACTAGAAAGCATGCCACTTTTGTTTGGACAAGCGAATGTCAACATTCTTTCGAGAAGTTAAAAAGTAGTTTAATTTCCCCTCAGATATTGCAATACCCAGACTTTTCAAAACCATTCATTATAACAAGTGACGCATCTGGTGATGCATGCGGTGCTATACTCGCACAAAAATTCAATGGCGTTGAATTGCCAATTGCTTACGCTTCACGTTCTTTCACTAAAAGCGAAAAAAACAAACCCGCCATTTTAAAAGAACTATTAGCAGTACATTGGGCTATAAAATATTTCCATTGTTACGTTTACGGTACCAAATTTTTGGTAAAAACAGATCACCGACCATTAGTACATTTATTCTCCATGAAAGACCCAACTTCAAAACTCACTAGAATGCGTTTAGATTTAGAAGAATACAATTTCGAAATTCAATACGTTAGAGGTCAAGACAATGTATGTGCAGATGCTCTTTCTAGAATAACAATTGATACACTTAAAGACATTACAAAGAATGTAAATCACGTGCTTGCAACTACCCGATCAATGTCAAAAATATCATGCAAACAACGCGAATTACCAATGATACAGTCGCAAACAAAACCAAAGGTCTATGAAGCATTAGACAATTATGAAACTTTAAAATTGCCCATATTACAATTCAAAATATTATCTACATCACTTAGACTGATGATTAGGTATAAAAGAAAATTGAACGTTCAAAAAACATATCCAATCATTAACGGTACTATTGCATTAGAGCAAATACTACCTAAGCTAGAATCTATAGCTGATGATTGTAAGTTTAATGAATTAAGACTAAGCTTAGCCGACGATATTTTTAAACAGTATACTGTAAATGAATTTAAAGAATTAGGGCACAAGTATCTTAATAAACTTACCATTCTACTTTGCAGTGAAAAAAAAGTGATCACTAATAAAAATGAAAAACTGCAATTAATACAAAAATTCCACAATAACCCTTTCCTAGGAGGTCATTGCGGTCAAAAACGGACTCTTAAAAAACTTAGAGCTTCTTTTAGATGGAAAAATATGTCACGTGATATTGCTAATTTCACTAAAAACTGTCATAAATGTCAGATAAATAAGACTAAGATTAAACCCCCCGAACCATTAATAATTACTCCCACTCCCCAAAAACCCTTTGATATCGTTTCTATCGATACAATTGGCAAACTACCCAGATCGGTTGAAGGTTACGAATACGCTGTAACAATACAATGCGAACTAACTAAATATATAGTAATAATTCCTATAGAAAATAAGGAAGCAAATACTGTTGCAGATTGCATAGTCAAAAATTTCATTCTTATATACGGACCCATGAAGGAAGTACGAACAGATATGGGCACCGAATATAAGAACGAAGTATTCAAAAATATAGCAAAATTGTTAAGAATCGAACATAAAACTTCAACCGCATATCCCAGCCAGTCGATAGGTGGATGTGAAAGAAACCACCGAGTCTTAAACGAATATCTACGTATGTACATAAATGATACAAAATCTGATTGGCCAACATGGAGTCAATATTACGCATTTTGTTATAATACTACCCCAAATACTTATCATAATTACACACCATTCGAATTAGTGTTCGGTAGAAAATCAAACATTCCTGAGTCGTTACTAGGCACACAAATTGATCCCCTGTATAACATTGATGCATATGAGCAAGAATTCAGATATAGAATGCAACTCGCACAGCGAAGGGCGAGAGAGCAACTCGAAAAATCAAAATTTGATCGTAAAAACTATTTAGATAGTAAAGCTAGTAAAATTGATTTGAAACCAGGTGATCTAGTTACAGTAACTAACGAGGCTCGACACAAATTCGATTCTTGGTACAATGGTCCTTTTGAAATTGTCAATACTCACGAGGCAAATTGTACAATTAAGGATAATAAGGGTAGACTTTCCACAGTACACAAAAATCGTGTACGCAAATATAATAATCAAGATTGTAAATAATAACTAAATATAAGATAAAATAAATGCAATGTTCTAGTATTACTTAGATATAAGATTTTATTGTTAGTTAAATAAGTTTAAAATAAGCAGTAAGGAATAACAGGTATGCATGTCTTACTTCAAAATCATATTTAATTACTTTTGAAAATAGAACACCCAGGTTCCTGTTAATGCCTCTTGCAAGTGGCCATAGCAAGGGTCATTCTCCTAAAAATGGGTGGTGTAACACTCAGTATAGTGTTATAAGTATTGTAAAACATTTAATAATACAAGTCAGCAGTTTGACTGAATGCGGAAGCTTACGACATGCATGCTTGCTATCCTAATATGGTAAAATGTATATAGTAATACATAGATATGAATCTAGGTTGCCAATATTGCACATTCCTTTATTTAAGTCTATATATATATCTTGTACATATACGAACGACCACTTACTTACAACTTACAGTTACGATTATAATTAGATTTACGCAGTATTAAGTAAATAAAGACATATCGAACAATATGGTGTTATTAATTATATAAACGAACCAACAAAGTATTACACATGTATTCCTATTGTAAAAGTCACGAGGAATACGAATTTCTGTTCCTCAAAACCGTAACCAGACATTTGAAGCTGCTATTGGCTTTCAATTGTTAACCTTAGATGCAAAAGCAGACATTTTATCACACAAGTTAGAAGCAAAATCAGACATTTGGTTCCGGACCAGTCAGATGACGACTTTTGTGTCACGTGATTTTGCGATGCTGACATTGTACAGTTTGTGAGATTATAGACAGCACGTGGTAAAATAAGTTAATTTTTACTTTAGTTATTTGTGAATATTAATATTAAAACAGTGACCAGGACTCGTCAGAAAATGGATAACATTAAGATTGAGCCATGTCCTCGTGGAAAAGGCAGAACAAAAGTTGCGAATGAACAAGAATGGAAAAGAGCAAAAGCGAAGGCTCAAAGGTTAGGTTATTTTAAAAAAATTAAAAGATTTAGAAGTTTAACACGCTGAATTTCTTTCTAGGTATTCTCGAAAATACATGCCTGAATATCCCAAATGTGGTCACAAAACAAAAACTCTGTGTTGCTCTTTGTTGACTATGACCGATGTAAGAAAATTTAATGAGTCATTTTATAAGAGTAAATCCAAAATTTATCAAGATATGTTTGTGCTAAAACACTGTGTAGCTAATAAACCAAAAAGATTAGGTACGAAAATTAAAGACAATGTGAAAAACAAACCAAAGGCAGTCAGCGTGAAGTACTTTGTTAGAACATCGAAGGGAACAATTCCTGTGTGTAAAAATGCATTTTTAACAATACTGGGAGTGGGGAAAAATCGAGTTCAAAGAATAATCAAGGATTTTTTCAAAACTGGAGTATTACCAGCAGAACACAGAGGAGGGGATAGAGTTTCACAAAAAACCGTCCATAAACGACAGGCTATAAAAATTTTTATTGAATCGTTAACTTGCTGTGAAACACATTACGCAAGGAACAAAACAGTCGTAAGACGATACTTACCTTGCGAACTTAACATAGTTAAATTATGGAAGATATACAATTCTGGTGTAGAGGAACAACTTAAAGTGAAACAATGTTATTTTAGGAATATTTTTGTACGACAATACAATATTGGGTTTGGTTCTCCAAAGGTAGATGTATGTTCACAATGTCTTCAGTTTTCAGAAAAAATGAAAAAATGTACCGACCCTAAAGAAAAGATTAACTTACTGACGGCACAACGTATACATAAACTGCGAAGTAAGGCTTTTTATGATTTATTAAGAGAATGTGACAACAAAATCGCCATATTTTCTTTTGATTGCCAAAAAAATCTACCGTTGCCAAAAATTCCCGATCAGGCATGTTATTTCAGCATGCAGATAAACCTATACAATTTCACGGTGGTAGCAGGGCACTCAAAGTCAAGACTTACTCCAGAAAATGTGAAATCATTTATATGGACGGAAATTGATCGCCAAAGAAGTTCGAATGAAATAGTTTCTGCTGTTTTTTATACTCTACAAAATTTCACTTTTGAGGACATAGAGCAAGTACGTTTAGTAGCGGATGGGTGTGGAGGACAGAATAAGAATAGCACGATGGTTGGAATGGCCCAATTTTGGCTTCAGTGCTGTTCTCCACCTCACATTAAACGGCTAGAACTTGTGTTTCCTATTGTCGGTCACTCCTTTCTTCCCCCTGATCGAGTGTTTGGCCAAATAGAGAAAAAAGTAAAAAGGTGTACAACCGTAATTGACCCTGTAACGTACACTGATATTATTAAAGAATATGCAACAGTACTGTTGGGGGAAGATTACTCAGTTTATGACTGGAAACGTGAAGTTGAAAAAGTTCTGAAAGCTCCTGGTTCTTGGCATTTTCGTTTTCAACCGGCAAAGCGTATAATTTTTTCAAAATCTGCAAGTGGGTCCGTTCTTGTTAGAGGTGAACCCTTTTATAAGAATGATATTGGTGTCGATAAGGGCATCTGTAAGAGGGGCAAAACGATTACGCAAATACGATTGCAACCATTGAGTATAGGTAGAACTCTTAATCCCGACAAAATTAAAAGCATTTCAGCTTTGTTAGTTAAACATTATGATGCTAATTGGATGACCGACAATTGTCTTTACTTCTTCAGAAAAGCCTTTAATAACGAATCAACTAATACTGCAGAAAATCAGCTTGATGAGGAGGATGATAGTATGGTTGTTTTTTCTGATAATGAGAATGATGCGTTAAGAGTATAGTTTAGGTTCTGTTTTGTTTTGCTAATTGTTAGAATTCCCAAAGATGGTTCTTATTAAAATTATTTTTCTAGAAATTTTATTTTATTTGAGTACTGAAATCTTATTACGTAGACGTATCTCACCACAATAGCGACTGTTAACATTATTGTGGAGGTTCAAAACGAGACGTTTGCGGTTTATTCAGATGCAGAAGAAGACATTTACAAGTTTCAGCTGCAAAACCAGACATGTGTCATTTTTTTAACAAAATAACTTCTTTTTATAAAGTAATTGTTTTCTGGATTAAACATAGCATTTATTATAGAATTTGATTAGTTATCTCAGGCTTTTATGGCAAGTTTTTCGCGTTTTACTCAAAATTAGTTATGCGTCAAATGTCTGCTTTTGCATTTATACGCTTCAATTACCCTTTATTTAAAGAAATATGTTCGTCTTTTACTGTGTTACAAATTATAATCATCGTATTTTACGGAACCTTCGCTATTTACCTGTATTTTCCCACTCTTGTTAGTGTAAATTTAGTTATCCAATGAATTCGAATTATAGTTTATTTCAACCAATAACATGAAAGTATTACGTACTTGAAGAGTATTCCTAGAAAATGAATACAAGACCTATATTCAGCAATAAATGATATGTGACGGTGACATCACCTTGTTCTTTAGAAATTTGCAATAGCGAAGATTCAACGTTTCTCATATGTATGCATGATGTTTTGTAATAATGAAATGAACTATTTATTATACCTTATACTATACAGGGTGTAAAGCCAACATAATATATAACTTTTAGAATACATTCTTGTCTGAAATATTTTATTAAGAAATATAATTTAAAGTAAATTACTTTCTACAAAATATTTGAATTTAACCAAATGTTTGTATTATTTGTATTTGCGTAGGTCGATTTCATTATAAAAGTTTTGTATGAACTTATTGTATTGAAGCAATATAAAATAAATTGTGTGCCCTGTACTGCATTCTATATTTATTTGTGTGATTTAATGTCGGAGTCCGGGATTTTTATGGTTTTATGATAGAATATCTCGCCTATCGTAAATAAAATGGGGATTCCTTAAAATATACTTTAGGCTTTGGCATTTTACTTTTGATTTTGAGTTGGAATGTTTGGGTGAGTCTTTTAACGAATTTTATATATTTAAAGTAATATATTGTTGTGAATAAATATTAAACATTTAATTCATGTACTTTGTTGTTGTCTGAAACAAGTAAGAGTGAAAGCTAGAAATAAAGATGTACACATTAAAAAAAATACTCCCTTTAGTAAGTATACAGGTTATGTTTGTATTACATATAAATGCGTAACTCAAATGAATAATTAGGTTAGCTCGTTGCCTGTCTTTATATGTTCTGGATTTTAATCTTCATCTAGTTTAACATATTACAATAATACAGGCCAAGATTACACACTATTTTTCCAAGAAATATTCTTATATATAATTTCTATTATTAGTTCAAAGAAATTAATCCACTCCAGAACAAAGCTAACATCACAATATGGATATGTAATAAATTGTGATGACTGTGTTGTTGTACATCCTGAGGTTAGATTTAGTGTACCTAATATATCTACTTCATTAACGTCTAGCCTGAATATACAAGTAGATCCTTCATTAATTGATATCTTCAAGGGGGAAGAGACTTTAAATACATATACTACATTCAATTATACTGAAGTATCTCAAGAAGATGTACATAAAATAGGATCAATTGCAGCTGGCTTCACCATTGGTTATCAAATTGATGGAACTCTGACAACAGGTTATGCAGATAGAGAGTTCTGTTTAACTGAGATACTTTCACATACATCTATGAATGTCAATTTAACTGAGGTTAAAGTGTCATCATTGATATCTTATCATTGGTATTATATTGCCAAGCAAATTAGTAAGAGAAGATCTACTAAGATATCTAAATGACTCAAATTATATGACACAAACTCATATTTATTACATATTAACTCAAATTATAATATCAGTTGGTCGTATTATAATATTAAGTGGGAATATGAAAATAGAAAACTATAATGATGTAATAAATGGTGGAAAGAAGGGAATAATTACAGGATATTGTGTCAGACAGATATTTTGTAACAATTTTCCATTAATTATTAATACATTATTAACTATAGGTTTTCAGAGTTAGAGGAGTTATATATGACATCAATCCCATCTTAGATCATTAAGTGTTGTAGATCATATATAAAACACTATACTAATAGTCAATTGGGTCCAGTGATTGAATCATTGACAGATAGTTCAAAGAGCTTACAAATATTAAAAGATAATAGAGATTCTCTATACATAAAATTAAATAAAACTCATTATAAAATAAATCATGACAATCAAGAAGATTTAAATAATAATTTAAAAAAAGGTGAACCTAAAAAGCACAATAAGGAGTGTGAATCTATACATAATGAGATACTTAAAGCTAATGAGTTAGTACAGAAGAAATATAAAGATATTGAAGCATTAAGAATGCAAAAGAAACAATAAATAAGAAGAATGAAAAAATCAAGACTTATTCAAGTTTATATTTATACACAATTGAAAATAATATGGATAACATTCAGAATAAAATTTATCCAGAGCTCTTTCATGAACAAGGTTCAATATATAATAAATATATTAGTGATATTAAAATATTTAATACATATTGGAGGACATATGGAAAGTCAAATATAATTAAGATTCATCATGATAAAGATCCTCATATAAAATATATAAAGCTGTAACAGCCGAGTTTATTTAACCTAGAATCATTGCAATATGATATGAATGAGGTAACTTTTGAAAATTATCATCTAAGAAGCTTAAGATATATATAATCTCCATTAAGAAGAATAACCAATGGACCAACAAAAGTATTTCAAATATTATCCCTATTTGAAATAACATATAATAAGTTCTACAATATCTTAACATTAGGAGATGGATGTTTCTCACTTACGAGTTTATTAGCTCATCTATTTCTAAATTCAGAACTTTATCAATACATTAATAAATTCAAACACATATCCATTAGTTGATTGCTCAAATATCTCTTTACCTACATTAATAGGTGATAAACATATTAATTATCCTCACATATTGAGTGTAAATGAATCATTGCTACAGCGGAGAGACAGATTTAAGATGTCCTGAAACTATAGAAAAAATTATTATAAATATAATATTTTGGCCAGGATTTGAACCAGCTATTACGGAATATTACGAGTACGCAAAGATAGATTTCTATTCGAGCATTGAGGAAGATAAATCTTTTATTATCAGAGTATTTTGACACATGTAATTCTTTTAAAGTTAAAATTATATTATTTGAATCGTTCAATTTATGAAATATGCAGTAATTTAAACAGTGTTATTAGAATAAAACTAGAATCAAGGGGTTTATTAATCTTGGGAACATGAAATCCTGATATATAAAATAAGTTAAAACGTAGAGCAATCTTCATATGTGATATTATATTTTTTCATATATTAACTAATTCAAAGGAGGAATAATTGTAGTATGCTTAGATCAGTGGTTCCCAAAGTGGTCCAGGTGGACCCCCAGGGGTCCATAGGAGACTACACGGGGGTCCACGTAGACGTGAAAAGAAAATAGGGGTTCACAAGTTGTAAGTGGAAGTCCACGAAAAATTTTCTGGTTTTCATAATAAAGAACAAAAATTTTGGCTTGGATTTACCTATCAACGTAGGCAGGTAGCATCATTCACTTGGTAGGTACTCACAAATATTCGAGACTCAGTTCAAACACAGAATTGAATAGAACAATAGATAATAGTACACGTGTACACCACATGTCGAGACTTGCAAAGTGCCTCCCGTGCGCCCGCTCGTCCGGGATACTTGTTTAGACCTGCAAAGGGATGAAATGCGACTTGCGCTGTGCTTGCAATCTACATTAGTATAAATACGAATGCCAAGAACCAAACGTTACTCATTTGTTTCCGGGATTTTGAACATAAAAGTGTGACTGTGAGTGAATCGATGTCAGTGTTTGCAGTGCCGGAAAAAGTAAGTATCTGCCTATTTGTTATACTACATATTTTTATTGTATATTGTAATTTATCAATCATATTATATTTGTTTTACTATTTGAGTGTAGTAGGTAGTTATGCAGTAAAAATTAAATACTAGAGATTATCAAAACTTCTATAAAAGAACAAAAAGCCAGGAAGGATTAAACTTTAGGTACCTAGGTACTTTTTTGTTTAAAAATATTTATTTACGAGACGACGGCGATTAATTAAAAGAGCGGTGTTTCCGCGGGCATTTTGTTTTTTTTTATTGCAATAATTCTATTCTGTTGTGTTATAATAGCTATATTCTGGTAAAATCGCCTCAAAAACAAACATTTTTTACAGGTCACAACTGATACGGAAAATGGCTGAATCTAAGAAGAAATGTCGACATTACAGTGTTGATTATTTGAAATTTGGTTTTCTTCCATCAACGGCAGACAAACGATTGCCCATGTGTCTTTTATGCAACAAAGTTCTGAGCAATGACTCTATGAAACCATCGAAGCTCGAAGACCATCTAAGAAGGTGTCATCCTGAAAAAATAGGTTTCAAACATTGAAGGAAAAATATGAAAAGAGACCTACCGTAAATAGTATGTTTGCTTCAAGGTCTCAAAGTAACGATGATGGCTTGCGGGCATCTTACAATATTTCGTTGCTTATAGCGAAATCTGGAAAACCGCACACCATCGGAGAAGAGTTAATTTTACCCGCTATTGAAGAGATTTTAAAAACTGTTCTGCACAAACCTCCATTTGACGTACTCAAAAGAATTCCTTTAAGTAACAACACTGTACAAAGACGTATTGATGAAATGAGCTCTGATATAAAAAGCTTCTTGTGTAATTATCTGCAAACTACTCATTTTTCTATTCAATTGGACGAGTCTACTTTGCCTGGTAATGAAGCATTATTATTGGCATATGTTCGATTTGTTATGGACGAAGAAATCCATGAAGAGCTGCTATTCGCAAAAACTTTGCAGTCGGACCACCGGAATATCGATTCGTCTTTAGTGTCCGACTGTCCTGAGTGATTTTTTTACAGAAAAATCTATTCCATTTACAAACATTATTTCGGTGGCAGCAAATGGAGCTCCTGCCATGTTCGGGCGATATCGTGCGTTTATAAGCCATCTTAAAAGAATAATACCAGGACTAATTGCAATTCACTGTGTCATCCACCGACAACACCTTGTAGCGAAAAATTTGAGTGATTGATTGCACCAATTGGTTCAATTTGTGATTAACGCAGTAAATAAAATAAGAAGCAATGCTTTGAATACCCGTTTATTTGCACTATTGTGCGATGAAAATGATGAAGATTTCCAACGACTGCTCTTACATACTGAAGTACGCTGGTTGTCGAAAGGTGCATGCTTATCGAGATTTTACTCACTTCTCGAATCAGTGATAGAGTGTCTGGAAACAAAAGCACCAGATTTAAAAGAAAATCTGATCAAATATAAAGCGGACATTGCGTACTTAACAGATTTGTTCATAAAATTCAATGACGTTAACTTGCAGTTACAAGGGGACAGCCTTAATTTAATAAAAACAAAGGGTGTAATTTCGGCTTTTCTTGGTAAATTGAAATTAATGAAGCAAAATATTAGTCGGCGCGAATTCTTCCAGTTTCCGCACTTGTCACAGATAGAATATCTTGATGAGGATATTCAGACATACGCTCAACATAATAAATACACTGCATGATGACTTCAAAAATAGATTTGAAGATATTCTGACGATGGAAATACCACCATGGATCATAACCCCATTTGATGAAACGGAAGAGGCGAATGTGGTATTACAAGAGGAGCTACTTGAGCTCAGCACCAACGAGGAACTGAAGGTGGAATTTAAAAAAGGCTATCAAACATTTTGGCTGCAGGCAGAAATCCCCGAAAAATATCCTGGGCTGTGGGAAATTGCGAGAAAATGTTTGATAGCGTTTCCCTCGAAATATCTTGTCGAAAGAAGTTTTAGTGCCGTTACCAACCTGTTAACAAAAAAAGGAGCAGATTGAACATCACAGAACGGGGAGAGTTGAGATTACTTCTTACAAAATTGAAGCCAAATATTGATAATTTGCTGTCAATTCATCAAGTACATTCGTCTCATTAAAAGACTATTTTGTATTGTTGATTTACATTTCAGAGTTCATTGTTGATTTTTTGTCAATTGTTGATTGTTTGTAATAATAAATGTTTATAATTTTGTATAACTACAAGTATTTTTTTAATAAATAGGACACAAGAAAATGTGTTACTTTTTTTTCTTCTTAACACCCCGAATTTAGGGTGATATTTTTTAGGAGTTTTGGGAATACAGTAGAAATGTAGCAGCAGGGGGTCCACCCAAAATAGTAAATCTTTGAAAGTGGTCCACGAGAAAAAAAGTTTGGGAACCTCTGGCTTAGATAATAAAAAAAATAAAACAATTGAGGATGATGAGGCCATTGAGGAAAAGAAAAGATTGGTTCATTTGGAAATAGTGAGAAAATTAAATTCTTTATTAAGTAAAATACCGGTACCTGTAGTGAATATTAAATCTAAATAAGTGTTTAACCATGTAGATTGTAAATAACAATTATAATCAGTGAAACTTCAACTCGAAGTCCATTTTTGTTGGAATTTTCTACGGACAATCCGTGGTGAACAGAAACAGCTGCTGCTATTTAACATCTAGATGAATCCACTTCCTTTTAGGAGCACAAACGGAGTACCTCGAGTGAGAATTGGTCCAAATACCAAAAAGAAACCAAGGTAATTAAATACATGCATGTAGTATTCGATAAGATTATCGAGAGCTCATAAAGGTTATATTACTGATCTTCATATAGAATTAATGGCTTTTGAAAAGCATACTTACTCTTAATTAATAATGTTCGAACAAGTAGAGTCACTTTGCTCCAAAGAATCTATTCAATTTAATTAAGTTAATTGTTAATGAAAAGTGTAAACACATGGATGTTAAAACTAACATCAAGCAGTAAATAATTACTGTGACTTACATATATACATTTATACGTAAAACGTATATGCATATTGCTACGTGCTTAACAACGTCGCTACGGAAATATTTAACCTTCAGGCAAATACTGGGAAACCACTGTAGGGAGGTGGAAGTATTTGGGAATCGCAGAGCCGAGCTAACTCATGTCGAAGATGGCGTGACGGTTCAAGAATTAAAGAGTGTGAGCGTCGGTCGGCAGCGACGCTAGCGACGTTGTCTGGGCACCAGGACACTACGCTACCTTATAGGGTAACCTACCTGCGACCTCTACAAAACGCCACTGGCTGTGTCCCTCCAGTGGGATACACCACAGGACCACCCTGTATACGGAACAGCTTCACAATATTATCCTAGTGCTAGATATGTATAAAATTAAGCAAAACAACAGGATACGCAAAACAAATAAAAGTCTGGGTTCATCAAGACAACTATAACCTCTTTATTATTTAATCAAAATGTATGCAGTTAACTTTTAAAATATAAAATTTTAACATATGAAAATGGTTTATTTTATTAAGATTTATAATATTTATGTTAAATTAAGGAGCTTAATAATTAAAAAAAAAGAAATTATCTAAGAGTTGCAGATAACAGCTGTTATACTATAAACTTGAATATAATTAGTTTTATTTGACAAATTATTAATACTTTAGGTATTTAATCTGTATAATGAACACTGATAATTACAAGAGCTCCACTCGAAGCTGACAGGTCGGCGGCGGAAACGTTTCGTTGCCTTACAAATAATTATTACAGGCAGTTCAAAGGTCACCAAGTAACAGGTATACAGAATTAACTTTACTATATTGAAATTGATATATTTAAATATATAGTTGTAAACACATACGCCTATATCAGTTGGCTAATTAAATGACTTAACCAAAAAAAAAAAAGAAAGTATAATGAATTTTCATGAAACGACAGATCTTCAATAAATTTAACACATGAGCTAAAGGTTAAAATTGTTTTCATAACAGGTAAAGTAAATATTGATTTGAACAAACCGACTCGCATCTGTGCTCCTCGATAGAAACAATGAAAGAATTAATCCCAGCAATAAACTTGATCTACACTTAAGGTGCCACGAAGTGGTTATATATTATCCGTACTATATCAGTAGTTATGCTACATCCACCCTGTATATAGCGGTGGCTAAATAGTAATAGACTAAGCTAAAATGACTATATGCATGTCACAGCACAGGATAAACTGTTCGTCATTACAATTGCTGACCACTCGTTAGTGGATTTTACAAAGGAAACTTGAATTACGACTACTACAGAACTTTAGTTAGGTAGTCGAAGTGTTTATGCATAGATAAATAAGGTATTACAGTATTTAACTGCGAGAACTGCAGAGGATGAAGACCCACTAGCAAGCTGGAGGGGTAATGGAGTCCTTCTGGTCCTCGGTTTGGATTCATCCACAGCAGAATCTTCTGGTGTAGGTAGATTCGTGTGACTTAAGAAGTGCTAACCAAATACGGTAGGTAAAAAAGGTATTTCAAACGGCAGATATAGTGATTCAGTAGGTATTACCATACAACAAGTATTACCCTACACTTGTTCCTATTAAGAATAAAAAAAAACGAAGGAATTAAAATTCTGACGACGAGCAAAAATACAAAACTCTTAAACTTACCCCAATTCTGGAGAACACGATATTCAGATTTACGGAAGCCTCAATAGGCGAAAGAAACGATTAGACCTCCACGTGGTTCGTACAGGAAAACTTAAAGGTGCCCCAATTAAATAATTACGGAAAGCACCCGCGATAAATTTCTGCGAAACGAAACGGTAAGATGCTACATATCTCTCTCAAGCTGCAATAGCAATAAATTGTCTTCTTAGACACTCGATAAATTCATAAAAGATATGTAGATTCGCACTACGACTATTACTTCCGTTAGATTGACATGCAGTGATTTTAAATAACGTGCTTCCGATATCCAACGAGTGGCATTCTTACGCAGGTGCCAAAATACCACGCGCAAACGGTTTCCTGCGATGGCGGGAAGGATTTGAAATTCACGAACACTAAAACTATCCCGTAAGAGAAATCAACAGTAGCATGACCTTAATAATAAAACACAAGCATCCTTAGAACTCCGAATGATGACAGAATAACTTAAAATAAACTTGCAACGAACACAAGACTACATAGTTTTATAAAACGAAGAAAGCAATTTTATGTCTAGAAAGTTCGTACTATGCGTTTCGACAGACCGGTAACCACGCTTGAAAGCAGGTAAACAAAATGTATCTCAAACTAACCACACATTGAGAATGGTCTACACACCAGGTAATTAGATTAATTACGAGCAAATAACGCACACAAAATAGCGGCGGGAATATTCCCGACCTAAATTGAACTTTCAGGTAAAAGTACAGAAATCCCGGAAGGAGAATAATGTCTTCGACAGACACATATACAATTCGTAGAGCCATAAATAAATAAGGCGTTAGGAGAAAATACAACAGAACAGAGTTCTCGTTCACAACGCAGGGCTACACGGAAATCAAACAAAAGCCTAAGTGTGCATGAATGCAGATGTACTTGGACAGCGTATCTTGAAAGTATAAAATGTCGACTGTAAACAAGAAGCGTTTACCAAAATTAGATCAAAGGGTAACTACAGGTAAGAGTGGCTTAAATAAGTGTCGAAGGAAGTATTAATTAGAAATCCTACTCTAAAATAAGCACAAAACAGGTGGCTTTAACGTTTTAAACGCCTCGTAAATTAATAAAACTTGAATTCTGAGAACGCTAGCTTTAAGTAAGAAAATATGTACACATAATAGGCATGAGTCACGTCAAATTTAAACGCTTTAACATACCAGGCACGGTCAATAAATAAAATGATAGTATAACACATTGCGATATGCTAAAGTCATGCGGGATATTGGCAAAAATGAAAGCAGGGCGTAACAATATATGCATGTGTTTGAGATACACACAAAGGTCGAAACACCGGTGTCTGTGCTTTCCATTGTCGGCAATGGCACTTAATGTATGTGTGTATCTCAAACACATGCATATATGCATATACGTTTTACGTATAAATGTATACCATAAGACCGCGTGCGTCTGCATTATCGCGATACCTGTAGAGTAAGCGAAACAGATAGAGATGTCTGTGTATTAGAACGGTAAACAAGTGGACCCAGTGTTATACTGGATTACAACAGAGCTAGTATTTCGCATATGCCTATGATGCACTCGATTTGTCCAAAAAATCTACATTTATACGGTGTAGTCGGGCAGTCGCATTCGCCGTCGCTTCCACATATGGGCGTCAGTTCGAGTTTTATTATTGCTTAAGAATAACATTTTTTTAGCTAATTACAGGTTAATTGCAATGTTGAATTACAATTGAGGAGTAGAAGTAACAAAGGGGCTAAGTGCCATTTTTCCGAAAAGTTAGATATTCCTATAGATAGGTTCTATGTGCCATCGATTATGTCCTATCAAACGGGCGAAGTGCCCGGACAAAAATTCCTAGAGAAATCTACTGTGTAAGTTGGCGTTTCCTACATGTGCCACGATAGTTTTTCAACAAAGGGGGTAAGTGCATAGTAGGCGCTGCGCTGCTTTGTTGAGTATTTATTTTGCAAAATAACATACCCTAAAAGTTATAACTATCAGTTTAATATGAGTACAGAACGTCGAAAACAGGGATTAGGAAGACTAAGTGACGAACAGAGGCAACTAAAAACTAGTGGAAAACAATACAAAACCAGAAAGGGAAATACAGTGTCTGAGCAACAGAAACCTAACCTAGAAGTAAGTTGCTAACTGTGTAAATAATATTTTCACAGAACCCCAACACGTATATTGTTTCCCGCAGGTGCTATGTAAATGTAAATTGAACTGCAAATCTTTGACTTACGCGCAAAGACTAACCCTTTTTGAAAAGTATTATGAAAGCAGACCTGACGTTCGTGGAACGTATATCATGGGCTTAATACAGATTACTGGCGTCAAGAGAAGGAGGCATGGTTCCTATGAAGAAGCTAGTGATAGTCGTCGTGAAGCCAATATCCATTATAGCATTCCAGATGGAGAGGGCAATATTGTGATTGTTTGCAAATCCACTTTTATGAAAACATTTGCTTTGACGAAAAAGCACGTGGAAACTATTATTCAAAAGAAAAAAAGCGGCGCAGTAATCTACAAAGACATGAGAACTCGTACGGCTCCTGGCACATTCACACAGGATGATAGAAGACTTATTAAAGAACATATAAGTAGTATACCTCGAGAGGAATCGCATTATTCACGCGCAAAAAGTGCAAAGGATTACATGAGTCCCGATTTAAATATTAATCTGCTTCACAAAGCGTTCTTGCAGAAACATCCGGAAAGCTTGGTCACTTATAAGTTCTACAGAAGAGTTTTCAAGGAAGAATTTCCACATGTTTCATTTAGAGCACCCAGAAGTGACACCTGTCGAAAATGTGATTCGTTAAATTGCGAAATAAAAGCTCAGGGCGAAAGAAGTGGGGCTGCAAAGGTGGAGTTAGCGTTGCATCATCGAAAGGCGGAAGCAGCCACTGTACAGATGAAAAGGGACATCGCATTATCGCAAATGCCAGATAGCACCGTAAGTGTGTTTTCAATGGATTTAGAACAAGTCATGTTTGTACCTACACTGACTCATTCTGACATGTTTTACCTACGTCAACTCTCGTGTTACAACTTGGGTATTAACTTCGGAGACAACAAGCACTCCTACATGTGTTGCTGGCATGAAGGAGTAGCTGGACGAGGCGGTAATGAGATCGCCTCTTGCTTATTACGCGTCCTTAACATGGGCATTACAGTTAAAAGAAATATTGTTATTTGGAGCGACAACTGCGTCGCCCAAAATAAAAATAGAATGATTGTGTTCATTTACATGTTTCTGGTGAGTTGTGGAGTTTTCGATACCATTGAACACAGGTACCTCGTCAGTGGTCATAGCTTCCTTCAGTGCGACAAGGACTTCGCCCTGATCGAGAAGAGAAAACGCAAGTGTGCTCCAAAGGTACCTGAGAACTTACATGACGTAATACTGTCAAGTACTCAAACAGGCCGATTCGAAATAGTAGACATGGTTCAGAAAAAGTTCTTTGACATACAATCTGCAGCAGACACGGTGTTAAATCTGAAGCAAGTGAATATTAGCAAAGTTGTACGATTAAAAGTCGACTCCCAACGGCCCGGTATAGTGTTGACCTCTGACAGTTTTGCTGAAGTGTCACCGTGGAAAGCAACTCCGATACTTAAAAAAGGAAAAACCATGGAAGACATAAAAAAATATGTCGATTCACCAGCTTCCCGATGTGAATAAGATCGGTGATAACAAAAAAAAGCACTTAATCTCAATGATTCCTTATCTACAAGATAAGAAACACCAAGACTTTTACGTCAATTTGACCAAATAATATATTGGCACATACCCCGTTTCCCAAAATATCTTTTTTAAATTTTTATATTATTGTTACATTTGTATTTTTTACGTAGTTTATGTAGTAGCATATTCAGCCATAAGGTAAAGAATAAACTACATCATTTTTCTTTCAATAAAAAATTGTATTTGTGTAAGAAAAAGTTTTTTGTTAATATCTCGAGTTGACACTTTTGGGACTTAACCCCTTTGTTACTTCTACTCCTCAATTCTGTTTTAAGAAGTAAATATTTTATGTTTCAGTATTTTATTATAGTTGAGTTTTTAGATATTATATATAATATTTGTTGAAAAATATTATTTTAGTTAAGAAGTTTTTTTTATTTTAAAGTCTAGGAGTTATTTATTATTTATTTTTGCTCTTTTATGTTGTTTATGAAGCTGTGATGAGTTACTTCACTGACATAGATAGATAGATAGATAGATAGATGTTTATTCGTGTAAATCAACTTACAGAAATGTCAGACAATCCATATTTGTACAGATAAAATAAATAAAAAATAGAATAAAATAATTCGCTTGCACATATTGCTACCGGATCTACGTCGCATTAAGATAACGGATGAATTAGGAAATGAAACGGAGAATCGCAATAGGGGTTGTTAAACAGGATAACGCAGGGCCGAGCTAACTCTGTCGCAGACGGCGTGACGGTTCAGGAAATTAAGAACACCTAAAAGTAGAGCGTCGGTCGGCAACGACGCTAGCGACCTTGTCCGGGCACCAGGACACTATGCTATCTACAGATAACCTACCTGCGCCTCCTACGAACTACCACTGGCTGTGTCCCTCCAGCGGGTTACCTATTGAACACCCTGTATATTCGTAGCACTTAATCTTAAGTACGTGCTTGTCACAAAAATATTTAAGATATGCAGAGGTAAAAGAAATAAAAGATAAGGTATTACGTAATGTAACAAAGTTTAATTTATTCTTAACGTGTGTTGAAAATTTGTTTTTTTTTAAAATAGAAGTTGAAGTTAGGTTATACAAAATAGCAAGCGTTGAATGAAAAGTTAATATAGGTAAAATGGAAGAAACTAGACAGTTGATAATATATAAACCAAGCGTTAGGTAACATGTATGCAATTTGAAAGAAAATAACAAGACTTAATAATTTAACATAATCTCTGCGCTTCAGCAGAAGTTGGTCGGTTGCAGAAACGTTTCTTCACCTCACATTAGGTGTACAAGAGTTTTCAAGGACACGCCACAACGGCAATGTCGATACAAAGGTGTAAGTATATAAATTTATAAGCGCAAGAATATTAATAAATCAGTTTTAAAGACTTAGTCTAAAATGTGAAAAATTCGCTAAATAAAAAACGCCAGGTTTGATTACATGAACTGAATTAAATTACTTGAAGGTTGTTTATTGACAAAGTCAAAAAAAAATTAAAGGTAAAATTTAGAAAAGAAACTTCATAAAAATACATTAAAACCCTGAGCTTCGAGAACCAAAGTTTGTTACTACAGAAATGAACTTATCTAGCTCAGGTAAATTAATTGATCAACGGAAAGGCAAAATTTACAATCTTACAGCAAAAGAAACGTGAAAAATTATTAACAAATTTTAGACTTTTTTTTTAAATGCAACACTTCATATAACATACAATTATTGTATCCGAAGAGAAAACACTAGGTATATTACCAATTAAATAATATCTACCCAAAAGATAAAGTGATAATATAATGAATTTACTAGAATTAGTTTTAACTAAACATTTGCCTCGATATAGGGCTACAGAAATACGGTAGTGACAAATCCAAAATTCTGGATAATCTGATTATTACATAACAAAAAAAAAATAACGGTAATTTAATAAGGATTAAATTGTGACCACACAGATTACTAAGTGGTGCGATAGTTATTTAGCCTCTCAAAATTCTTGGTAAAAATTAGGCAAAATAAGTCTTGCACTCAGGCGTAAAGACGTCGAAAATCAGACGAAAATATGAGGTAAAAATTACAACCTTAGCTGGCAAGATGGTTGCCGGAAAGACGCTGCGGAAATCCAAAATGGCGGCGACTCCCTTGATGGAAAATTTCCAATTCAACAGGTGGGCTGGATGTTATGAAGCGTCTTCTGATGCGTCGAAAGAAACCACCACGCTCTTTGATGTAAATGCGGGGCTATACCACCAGAATTAGGGCGTCAGAGGGCTTTTGTGCCCGACAAAAGAATCCTATTAAAATTTAGAGAGAAAAAAAACCCAAGATAAAATCCCGAAAATTTAACACAGAGTTTTGAAAACTTACCCCAAGGATGAACGATGGAGATCCCACGATAAACGACTACGAGTCACTTCAGGGTGCAAAATCTACGTTTACAAAAAAAAAGCCAGCACATGGCCACACGTGGATTTTTAGAAAACGATACGACGATATAAAACCACGTTAATAACCCAAAATTAAGGTAACGGTAATTACTGCTTTCTCCGAATTAAGCCGCATACGCGAAAAATATCCTCATGGATAATGTACATAAGTACTAAAGGAAGAAAAGCAATTTGCACACACTGTTCTTTACACAAGATGTGACTATCAAGTGCCGTCGAAAGCGGGAACCTCTTTCAAATCTCATGCGCGTCTCATCACACGCATCCCTGTCAAAACATAAAGACACGAAAATTCCTCAAAGTAGACAGCGGAAGCATTCAAATAAAATTACAAACACGAGTTTGAGTTTGACCGAAAAGGGGGTTAACACTGTGACTTCCAATTAAACGCAAACATGAACAAGACTTAGGCGAAAAGAAAACCAAGCGAAAAACCCAACAATTGTACGAAGAAAATTATCACGTCGGCAGCACGAGAGGAAATTTCATGCCAGACGTTGGCAATTCCGTGTGTAACACTCATTTCACGGCACATAGTAACATGTTCGACAGAAATAAACAAACAATCTTCCACACGTAGTTTCTATTTTATTATGCGAAGGAACAGAATCTCTGCAGGTAAATAACGAAATATCAAAGCTTTAATATCAAAACGCTGCAAGAAGACGGTAGAGAGACCGATCTTAACCTTATGTTACAGAGAAATTACGACCTTAACCCCTACGATGGTTCTGGGGACGAATTAACAGGAGTTCCTAATACTTAGACTATCGAAGATAGAGCAGCAAGTGATCGGCAAGCAATTAATAGTATGCCCTCCATTCCAAACATTTCCTTAATTAATACTCCTTACTTTTTTTTAGTAAGACGACTGCAAAGGAAAGAGGAAAACAATAACACTCGGGCCTGCTCGAGATACTGTGTTTGGCGACACGCAAAAACATGTGAAACAGATAACACAATAACTTGACTGTCGTCTCGGTGCGTTTACAAGCCCCAAATAAATGCATTATGCAGAGATCGGTCGTACTATATAAGAAGATATTTTATAAACTTAAACAAGGCGTAAAAGTATTTGCAAATGCGGAAAATACAAAACTACAGGTAAGATAGAATAAGCTAGAGCTAAGATAATTAGAGTCAGTTATTCAGATATAAGGGCTTCCACAAAAATAGGGTGTAAATGCCCGATCTTACACAAAATGAATCTGTCAAATTCGCGGTACGTGATTTAGAGCGGTGAGGGCTCAAAAGTAGGTTTAAAACACACGAAAGTATACGGCAGGCAGACTTAGTAACCGGTGAAATAGACAATATACAGGGTACGCTCAAAAAGTCACGATCTTATACAAAATTCCCACGGTTTTAGACGAAGGCACACAATCTTTCGAGAGGTACAAACAAAGTAAATTTTACAACGTAACAAATTCCCCCCTTTCCAGCGAAAAGAAATTGATCGCAGAGGAATTTCTTGCACCGAGAACATAGGCTGACGGGATAAAGACAGTGAAAAGGGTAAGCGAGAGTTCTAAAACGGACGTTGTCCACTAACAAACGCACACATCCACACTCAGACACAGCAACACCAAACAGCTTGGCCATAACCACCACGTGGCCCTTCGGCATTCGGCCGGTACGGGAAAGTAACAAAAAAAAATAAAAAAACAAGGGTGTCGAGATTCTGCACAGAGGTACGGATATGCCGTTTCGACAACCATAACATCCGATAACAATAAAACGAGAGAAGTTCGCCAAACAACAATAGATATTAGAGAGCAAAAGTTTAAAGTCTGGACCGGCGTTGTCCCGACTAAAATGCTGAAGGCAACGATAAACCATAAAGGCTGAAGTCATATCCGATTCCTGGAAGTAACATTTTGAACGTAAGAAAAGCAAAAAGGTCGCCAGGACACGGCCCTGGGAAGGCTGAAGATTATCACACAAAAGGGACCATCACTCTTTATACCTCCTCAAATAAGAACGTCAAATCCGGTAGTTAAGCAACATTAGTTAGCTTAAGAGGTAGTCATGTCCGATAAGATAAGGGAAATGTAGTGTGGACTCCCCTAGCAAGGTTGCCACTCCATATATGCAAAGACACGGAAGATCCGATACACACGGAAGCGATAAAGGTACGGGAAGATAAATGCATAGACGGAATCACAGATACAAGCTGTGCAATGGGGCCGGTAATCACACTAACGAAAGGTCGATAAAAGAAAATTGTTTGTCCTAAGGTGGTAGAGGAACAATAGAAGTCAGGGTCCCTTTAGAAGACTTTTACTTCACGCAGGTTCACGGTAGGAGAATTCTTTCAGCCCTCGCTACATGCCGTAAAGCCCCTTTAGATGCCTCCTACATCACGCGAGGTACACGGTAGAGAAATTCTGGTGTTACGGCTGCAAGCCAAGGCACTCTCTACAGGCCATAATGGAAGGAGTTAGCGATAAGACAAGGCACGAAGCAACACATAGCGAAAACGTAAGCGAGATAAAAGACAAACTAATTTATTCAACAGACGAATGTCGATGATTATCGTCTGAAGTCTGTTTCGCAAATCGTCAGGTAACATTGACCAATTGGCGGAAGAAGGTAGATTAACAAGGTACCACTGCAAAACGTAACCCACAAACAAGACCATAGCCGGCCTAAGATAAACGGAAGAAGTCCGAGAAATTTTCATTTTAGAGATACGCTCTCGATAGATGTTCAGAGAAACAACTTTAACAACTTCAAGAGATCCCACGTCCAACGAAATGAATGGATCCGCTTCACTCGTCGGAACAGAGAAATCCAAAGCTGAAGAAACAACAGCGTTTTTATCATAAGCCAGATCAGATATATACAGATTTAAAGATACGCATGGAGCTGTGACATCTGTTGGTTCGAAAAGCTCCAAGTTCAGAGAGACATCGAAATCTGCGTCATTTGCGCAAGCAAGAAGCTTTGAATCGAAAGAAGCTTCCGAAGTTGTATCATTCGCGCATACAAGAAACTCTAAATCGGAAGAAGTGACAGAATCGGAATTATTAGGGCGTACAAAAAGCTCCAAGTCAGATGAGGAAACAGAATCTGTATTATAGTTAAGTACGAAATCGGAAGAGACATTAGAAATTGAATTATGAGTAAGCCCTAAGTCGGGAGGTACGTCAGAAATCGTATCATAGGTAAACTCTACGTCAGGAGATACATCAGAATCTGGATCATAGGTAAGCTCTAAGACGGGAGATATATCAGAGATCGTATCATGTGTAAGCTTTACATCAGGAGGTACATCAGAAATGGTATTAACAGTGAGCTCGGGAGTTTCTAATACGGGAGAGACTTCTGACACAGATCTGATTGGGTCTTCGGAAGTGTACAAGTCAGTGAAGGCAACTGAGACTATCATAGGTGGGGAGGTAGCAATTGGAGAAAGAGTCGGATCTGGCATGACACTAACTGACGGAGAAGGTTGGCCAATATCTTCATCGTCACCCATGTCATCCTCGTCGTCACTCGTATAAATTGGGGCTCTCCATGCCTTATATTTCTCCATTAGGGCACGAGAACTGGTATCGGTAAGGTCACGAGGCGAGACGTTTCCGATATTTCGCATCTTTGAGATAAACTTAGCCCCCAATTCACAACTACGTACCGCAAACCAGATACGTTCGTCCTCCTCTTCGGCAGTTTGCGGCTGCGCATTCTGAATGCGGTCCGAGAC
This sequence comes from Amphimallon solstitiale, assembly GCA_963170755.1. Classification (NCBI taxonomy): domain Eukaryota; kingdom Metazoa; phylum Arthropoda; class Insecta; order Coleoptera; family Scarabaeidae; genus Amphimallon; species Amphimallon solstitiale. Next base: position 83,880,461 of record OY720677.1, on the reverse strand, counting down.
AAAAGCCAGACCGGAAGTTATTCCCCGATATTCAGGAACTGTAGTCTTACTATCAAGTTCAGCGATAAGATATTCCAAGAGAGAGAACTTTAATTTAATTGCCTCAGCGTCCTCCGCATAAGGAAAAGGGTAGTCAGAAGGAGGGCAGACAGCTTCCTTAAAGCCTGGGTGCTCTTCCTCGAGTCTTAACAGGTCATAGTAATACACCTGCGCATCGTCCAGCTCCCCGCCTGGTGACCGTTTGGCACCAAAAGTAGCGAGTAAATAATCCAATTCCTCATAAGAAAGATGCTCCATAAGAATGTCAAAACGCATAGTCTCCATCGTATAGAAAAAAAAATTATTCGAGAAGATTACAGAGATAAACCAGGTCTTGAAATGGTCACAAGACACAAATGTGTACCTGTCGATTACTTAAATGGTTCGTACCAGGTAACAAAAGAAAAAATCTTGATTGATTGCAAGTCTATGAAAAGTCAAAACGCACGCTAAGACTTGCCTAGAAGGTAATCGAAAAAAAATATATAGATATAGGCAAGACCAAAGAAAACAGTGCGATAAGAGTGCTCCACTCAGTAGCCACTCACACAAGTCGAGAAAAAGCCGAAATCGAGAAAATTACGAAATTTGTGCCGGAAGATGGTCAGGACCGAAACGTAGATACAAAACAAGTAGCTTCTCCAAAGTATAACGCCACTGTGCGGTACGACGAAATGTTAGTGGCTGAAATACTTAAAGATAAGGAAAATATTCCGGAAGATGGAGAAAACTTGTCCGAAACGTCGGTTGTCAAATTTGTTCCGGAAGGTAGCGAAAACTAGGTCAAAACGTTAGGTGTCAACTCGTTAGAGGATAGATGACACACGAAAGAAAAAGAAAATTTGAGGGCGACGAAAACTTAGCCGAAACGTTAAGTGCGAAATGTTGTTCGTTAGGCCCACAACGAAGGCATCAAATTGTTAAGAAGGTAGCGAAAACTTCGTTGGAGCGTTGGGTAACGAAGGAGAAAATTCTGTTCCGGAAGGTGGTGAAAAGATGGCAGAAACGTTGGTGTGTCAATTCGTACGGAAGGGGAAGAAAACTTGTCTGACTGTTAAGGGGCAGGAAAAGAAATTCTGAAAATGGCGGAAAATTGGCCGAAACTTGGTTGACACACAAAAATAATAATAAAGGAAAATTGAAGATGGCGGAACGTTGGTCGAAACGCTGGTGCCAAAATTTTCCTATCACCAAAAGAAAGGTCCAGACGCTAGGGCACCAAATTTCTTCCCTTATTACCGAAAGAAAGGCCCAGACGTTAGGGCGCCAAATTTTTTGCTACCGGATCTACGTCGCATTAAGATAACGGATGAATTAGGAAATGAAACGGAGAATCGCAATAGGGGTTGTTAAACAGGATAACGCAGGGCCGAGCTAACTCTGTCGCAGACGGCGTGACGGTTCAGGAAATTAAGAACACCTAAAAGTAGAGCGTCGGTCGGCAACGACGCTAGCGACGTTGTCCGGGCACCAGGACACTATGCTATCTACAGATAACCTACCTGCGCCTCCTACGAACTACCACTGGCTGTGCCCCTCCAGCAGGTTACCTATTGAACACCCTGTATATTCGTAGCACTTAATCTTAAGTACGTGCTTGTCACAAAAATATTTAAGATATGCAGAGGTAAAAGAAATAAAAGATAAGGTATTACGTAATGTAACAAAGTTTAATTTATTCTTAACGTGTGTTGAAAATTTGTTTTTTTTTAAAATAGAAGTTGAAGTTAGGTTATACAAAATAGCAAGCGTTGAATGAAAAGTTAATATAGGTAAAATGGAAGAAACTAGACAGTTGATAATATATAAACCAAGCGTTAGGTAACATGTATGCAATTTGAAAGAAAATAACAAGACTTAATAATTTAACATAATCTCTGCGCTTCAGCAGAAGTTGGTCGGTTGCAGAAACGTTTCTTCACCTCACATTAGGTGTACAAGAGTTTTCAAGGACACGCCACAACGGCAATGTCGATACAAAGGTGTAAGTATATAAATTTATAAGCGCAAGAATATTAATAAATCAGTTTTAAAGACTTAGTCTAAAATGTGAAAAATTCGCTAAATAAAAAACGCCAGGTTTGATTACATGAACTGAATTAAATTACTTGAAGGTTGTTTATTGACAAAGTCAAAAAAAAATTAAAGGTAAAATTTAGAAAAGAAACTTCATAAAAATACATTAAAACCCTGAGCTTCGAGAACCAAAGTTTGTTACTACAGAAATGAACTTATCTAGCTCAGGTAAATTAATTGATCAACGGAAAGGCAAAATTTACAATCTTACAGCAAAAGAAACGTGAAAAATTATTAACAAATTTTAGACTTTTTTTTTAAATGCAACACTTCATATAACATACAATTATTGTATCCGAAGAGAAAACACTAGGTATATTACCAATTAAATAATATCTACCCAAAAGATAAAGTGATAATATAATGAATTTACTAGAATTAGTTTTAACTAAACATTTGCCTCGATATAGGGCTACAGAAATACGGTAGTGACAAATCCAAAATTCTGGATAATCTGATTATTACATAACAAAAAAAAAATAACGGTAATTTAATAAGGATTAAATTGTGACCACACAGATTACTAAGTGGTGCGATAGTTATTTAGCCTCTCAAAATTCTTGGTAAAAATTAGGCAAAATAAGTCTTGCACTCAGGCGTAAAGACGTCGAAAATCAGACGAAAATATGAGGTAAAAATTACAACCTTAGCTGGCAAGATGGTTGCCGGAAAGACGCTGCGGAAATCCAAAATGGCGGCGACTCCCTTGATGGAAAATTTCCAATTCAACAGGTGGGCTGGATGTTATGAAGCGTCTTCTGATGCGTCGAAAGAAACCACCACGCTCTTTGATGTAAATGCGGGGCTATACCACCAGAATTAGGGCGTCAGAGGGCTTTTGTGCCCGACAAAAGAATCCTATTAAAATTTAGAGAGAAAAAAAACCCAAGATAAAATCCCGAAAATTTAACACAGAGTTTTGAAAACTTACCCCAAGGATGAACGATGGAGATCCCACGATAAACGACTACGAGTCACTTCAGGGTGCAAAATCTACGTTTACAAAAAAAAAGCCAGCACATGGCCACACGTGGATTTTTAGAAAACGATACGACGATATAAAACCACGTTAATAACCCAAAATTAAGGTAACGGTAATTACTGCTTTCTCCGAATTAAGCCGCATACGCGAAAAATATCCTCATGGATAATGTACATAAGTACTAAAGGAAGAAAAGCAATTTGCACACACTGTTCTTTACACAAGATGTGACTATCAAGTGCCGTCGAAAGCGGGAACCTCTTTCAAATCTCATGCGCGTCTCATCACACGCATCCCTGTCAAAACATAAAGACACATGCGGAAGCATTCAAATAAAATTACAAACACGAGTTTGAGTTTGACCGAAAAGGGGGTTAACACTGTGACTTCCAATTAAACGCAAACATGAACAAGACTTAGGCGAAAAGAAAACCAAGCGAAAAACCCAACAATTGTACGAAGAAAATTATCACGTCGGCAGCACGAGAGGAAATTTCATGCTAGACGTTGGCAATTCCGTGTGTAACACTCATTTCACGGCACATAGTAACATGTTCGACAGAAATAAACAAACAATCTTCCACACGTAGTTTCTATTTTATTATGCGAAGGAACAGAATCTCTGCAGGTAAATAACGAAATATCAAAGCTTTAATATCAAAACGCTGCAAGAAGACGGTAGAGAGACCGATCTTAACCTTATGTTACAGAGAAATTACGACCTTAACCCCTACGATGGTTCTGGGGACGAATTAACAGGAGTTCCTAATACTTAGACTATCGAAGATAGAGCAGCAAGTGATCGGCAAGCAATTAATAGTATGCCCTCCATTCCAAACATTTCCTTAATTAATACTCCTTACTTTTTTTTAGTAAGACGACTGCAAAGGAAAGAGGAAAACAATAACACTCGGGCCTGCTCGAGATACTGTGTTTGGCGTCACGCAAAAACATGTGAAACAGATAACACAATAACTTGACTGTCGTCTCGGTGCGTTTACAAGCCCCAAATAAATGCATTATGCAGAGATCGGTCGTACTATATAAGAAGATATTTTATAAACTTAAACAAGGCGTAAAAGTATTTGCAAATGCGGAAAATACAAAACTACAGGTAGGATAGAATAAGCTAGAGCTAAGATAATTAGAGTCAGTTATTCAGATATAAGGGCTTCCACAAAAATAGGGTGTAAATGCCCGATCTTACACAAAATGAATATGTCAAATTCGCGGTACGTGATTTAGAGCGGTGAGGGCTCAAAAGTAGGTTTAAAACACACGAAAGTATACGGCAGGCAGACTTAGTAACCGGTGAAATAGACAATATACAGGGTACGCTCAAAAAGTCACGATCTTATACAAAATTCCCACGGTTTTAGACGAAGGCACACAATCTTTCGAGAGGTACAAACAAAGTAAATTTTACAACGTAACAATATACATTATTAAAAGGAAATTTGAAGAAAATACAACATATTAAAAACATGGTGAAGATTCAAAACTATTCTGAAATTCGTCATAATTATAAAAGCTATGATCAATTAAGTATTTTTTCATTTCTAACCTAAATTTATTTATTGGTAGAAACCTAATACCGGCAGGCAACACATTAAACAGTCTCGGTCCCCAGAAATCAACATATTTTTGGGTCCTGGCTATCCGATGATACGGGATCTGAAAGTCTAGTCTCGATCTGGTGGAGTAGTTATGATTCTCACCATGGATTGCAAAACTGTCCTTATTTTGATGTACATAGGTAAGCGCACAAAATATATAAACGCTTGGCAAGGTAAGTATTCTTTGTTTTTTAAAATGTTCTCTGCAGCTGTCCATATTTTTCAGATCACACACCGCTCTGATCGCCTTCTTTTGTAGTCTAAACACTCGCGAGAACTCACAAGACTGTCCCCAAAAAAGTATGCCATATGAAGCAACAGAATGGAAGCATGAATAATATGCCAACCTAGCCGCCTCCTGCGCCGATACGCGCCTGATACGCCTGATCGCGTAAACTGCCGCGGTCAGCCTTTTGCACAATTGCTCTACATGACTCCCCCAGGTAAGTTTATTGTCCATATACATGCCCAGGAATTTTTCTTGCACGGGTTCTGATATGGGTTTGGTACGAAATACAATTCTATTGGTTTTTGACTCATTTTGTAATAATTTATTTTCATGAAACCAATTTCGAGTCTCTTGCATTATCCGCATGGATTCGTCGAGTAGAATATTTTCGTCTCTGCCTCTGACCAGAATCGAGGCGTCATCAGCGTACAAACATATTTCCCCAGCGACCGCCGATAGCAAGTCGTTTACGTAAATGATAAACAGTAGAGGGCCCAAAACTGATCCTTGTGGGACACCATGTTGCATCTCCACAATGGCGGATCTTGTGCCCTGCCATTCCACATATTGCCTACGGTCAGACAAATAAGATTCAAACAGCCTGAGCTGCGTACCTCTAACTCCATAGAACTTCAGCTTTCGAATTAGAATCTGATGATCAACAGTGTCAAAAGCCTTACTTAAGTCCAACATGGTCATTTGCACCATTTGCTGGTCGTCTAGTGCATCTGTAATACAGTTTATTACTTCTGTTATAGCTGTAGTTACTGACTTAGTTTTTCTAAATCCATGCTGTTTATTGGAGAGCAGATTAAACTTCTCTAAATAGTTTATAAGCCTTTTAGCAATTATCTTTTCAAAAATTTTACCCAGCGCAGGCAATACTGAAATCGGCCTTAAGTTGTCACAGACGTCAATGTAACCATTTTTATGGATCGGCACCACTCTAGCAACCTTCAGTTCACATGGAAACACGCCCTCACTAACGCATTTGTTTAGCACACAGCACAGCGGGAAAACGCACTCGTTCACCACACTTTTCAGCAAGTTCATATTCATTCCATAAGCATCTGCACAAGTCTTAGACTTGAGATCTTTTGTAATGTTAATTATTTCAGCTTCAGTGACGCGAAATAGAAGGACTGCACATGTCCAACGTCTAATCTGTTCTGGTAGTTGCCAGGAGAAACCACATTCGGAATATTCTTAACAATATTTTCAGCAATGTTGCCAAAAAAAATGTTTTAATTCATTCGAACTTAAAGCTGATGTTTCAAACGGGTTTTTCCTTTCATTTCTAACTTCTTGATTAATTATTCTCCAAATAGTTTTTTGCTTATTTTCTGCATTATATATTAGTTTTTCCGTTTGTTCTTTCTTATGCTGAATGACTTTGTCACTATATTCCTTTTTGTACTTTTTATATAGATTGCAACAGTCCTCATTATTTGTTGCTTTCATTATCACATACAGAATATCCAAAATATCCTTAATTTTTGTTGCTTCCGCAGATCCCGCAGGACTAATAGCTATGCCTTTCTTAGAAATTTTCTTATTTCTTTCAGGAAAACCCTGATTAAAGATTTCCAGGAAAATGTTGTGGAATATCGTGAACACGTCTTGAGCAGAACCAGTCTCCCCATCAATTTCCCACACCACCTGACGCAACTTTTGCTTAAAAAGGTATATGTTTCTCTCATTTATATCTCTTACTTTTATTACTCTTTTCCTTTCAGCTGTCCTAGTACAGTAGGTACTAAAACTTAATCTCTGTGCCAAATGATCGGAGATATGAAGGTTTATTGTTTCAGTGTAGCAATCTGCCAGCGCAACATTAGTGAAGATGTTGTCAATGCACGTCGCTGCATTATGCCCGTAGCGGGAAGGTTCATCGAATAATTTATATATGTTATACGTTGCCAACAAATCAGTCAAAATTTCCGCTTGTTTATTTTCTTTTAAAAAGTTTATATTGAAGTCACCCATTACGAATATATTAGAATTCATATGATCTGCGTGCAGCAACCCAAGAGCCTCATCCAGACGTCCAATAAATATATCAAAATCGCCCAGAGGGGGCCTGTATAATGCAATAGCAATGGATTTATTTTTTGGGAATTCGGCTGCGGCGATCTCAACATTCATCTCGCTAGACAATGCTCCGATGTCTGTACGGTCAACAGATTTAATGTCCACGTGCGATAACAAGATTACTCCACCATGCAGCCTGCTTTTTCGACAGAAAGCTGCGGCAATCCTATACCTTTGTAATTGTACCACCGATATGCATTCGCCCGACAACCAATGCTCCGTTATCGCTACAATGTCGTATGTATTCGCGTTCAAAATATTCTGCAAAGCATCCAACTTTGGCGTCACTGAATGTTTAAATTCATCATCCAGTGTCTAACAATTAATTTGTCCTTATAGATTCTTTGATTGTCCGACATTTCCTGGTTATCTTTTACGTCTAAAGTAGTTCTTTCATCTTTTAAATGTTTCTCTCGTCCATTTCTATGCCTATGTACTATATTTGAATTTCCTTTTGGTTCACCCTCAATAAAAAACGGCTTATGCAGGTTCCCACCGGCCATAGATTTGGATTTTTAACATCTTCCAGAATATTAATGGGAACAGAAATCTTGAAGGATGCGTATTCTCCTGGGTGTTTAGATGCTAATTTCTCACAGATAATGTCGGTTAAATTATTAGATATCAAATGAGCTAGTATGTCACCCACTTCTGTGTCCTTATTGTGTCTGTAGACATGCAAATAAGCATGTTTGATAGCACCCTTTAATGTTGTATTTGAGGCGGCACCATGTATAGTTGGTTTTCTGTTTTGTAAGGAACGTTTCCTATAAACAACCGTTGTGTAACCATCCGTCTCATTTACGTCCTTCTGGGGAATTTGGTCATATTTTGTGGGATTACGTTCGACTAATTTACTATTTGTCGGTATTATTTTTTTTGTCGCTCCTGTAGAGTTGTCTACATTCGTATTTATCGCTATATTTCTATTGTCTGTATGTTTTTCCGTAGATATTTTATTAAGGTCACGGTCATCCTTTTTCTGTTTATTTACATCACTTTGTATGTTTTTTGTCGCCTTATCTTTTTGCAATATTTCTTTGAAATGTGCATTTGTATCTCTTTTTGTTTTGTTATTTACAGGCAAGACAGGTTTATGTTTATTAAAGGTATCTTCAACTTTTAAAGATAGTTCTTTCACTATAGATTAGGGATGCGCAAAAGTAACCGGTTATTCTAATAACCGGTAATTCTGCTTGCAGTTAACCGGTTATTTTAGGTTATTTTAAAATTGCGGTATAACCGATTAATCGCTAACTGCATGTAATAACCGGCGAAACGGTTATTTTGTGAGTGCTTTCGTTCACACGATTCACACCTACACCTACACCAATCACGCGATAATTAAAAAATGAAACGAAAACGAAACGAGAAATGCGTGTTAGGAAAATGTTGGCAGCCTTGCGCTTGCGCCGTTGCCGGTTGCCATTCTGTGGTTGTGTTTGTGTTAGTCAGTGACAAGATGTCAGTGAGTTGGTGTTTATGTTTAGTAGTTTAGTACTGTGGTTTGGTAACGTCAACGTGGTCACGTGGTGTTCTCTAATGTATTCTCTGATTCTCTGGTAACATAACCAAATCGACATGCCTAAAGCAACAGGTATGAATAGAAAGAGCGAGGTGTGGAACTTTTTTACAGTACAAAATAATCAAAACTGCATTTCGTCGCATTCCGAAGAAAATCACGTAACTCCATATTTTTCCGAAAATGAGGTTATGGCGCCGTCTGTTACTTATCGGTATAACCTTGCAAGTGGCAAAATATGTATGTCCAAATAACAAACGTTAGTGTTTAAAAAGCTAAAAAGAAAATTACGTATCTACAAAGGTTTAGAATCGTCCGCGGAAATTTGCGTAACTCCCCATTTTTCAACGTAAACAAATTGCAATACACGTGTTTACAAGTGTGTGGTTAGTTTTTTTGAATATTTAGTTAGAAAAAAGTGTTTTAATAGTACAGTTCCTGATTTTATGAAACGGTAAGTGTCATAGAAAGGTTGAAATGTAAGATGTAGTGCATTTTTAAGAATATATTATTAAGATAAACTCGCAGAAATGATAGCTGGAGATACGCAATTTTCGTATTAGATTGTGAGGGTCCCATAGTATGGAGTTAAGCATGTTTTCTCGGTTTCATGTCTTGTCTATGCTGTTATGAAAGTGCGAAACGACCGTAGAGAGTTCCGCAATTCATACGAGTGCCTTAGACGCACTTTTCACATGATTGTATCTCATACAAGATGTTCTCTACGAGCGTATAACAATTGACTAACTTTATTTTTATTTAAATTGTGAAATACAAAAGTATGCATCTCAATGTTTGTGTCAATTTCATTCGACATTTATTATTTGTTCCAAGGAAAAACTGTATGAAAAAAGTATGATTAAGGTTTTCGTTGTATTTTCAGGCCCAAAAATGTCTTCAAGATCAAGACGGCTAGTGGCTATGGCTGTAAGTAGTGTCGCCCATGATAGTTTAGAAACTTTTTCTGAAAACGCCAATAAAGAAGAGGTTTTCTTGGAAACTATCAATAGCCAACTACCCAATGATAATGTCGTGGAATTTTATGAGGTTGGTGAGGAAGGTCTTCTGAGTCCAATTCTACCACCTTCAGATAATATGATAAATGATAATATTATTATTGAGAACGTTCAAGACCTTGTCCTGTCAATAGGAGATCGCAATACACAAACTATTGAGAACGCCATTAAGAACGTCAGTGATCAAAGAACTGAGGAGGATAGCGTCAACATAATAGAAAATAATTCTGAACAAAATATTGAAGAAGTCAGCAGAAACTCAGGACAAAGAATAGACGAAGAAAATCTTGAACAGGTCGAGAATTCCAGTGAAGAAAGTAATGTAGCCAACGTAAGCATAGATTTTAGAAAAAAAGAAGGACTAATTCAAGAAGCTGAAATTGAAGATGAAGTACAGCCTGTACAACAAAAAAATGATGAAGCCAACACAAGCATAGATGTGAGAAGGGAAGAAGAAACTGCTAATTCAACTGATCAAGAACAAGAAGCTGATGAAGCTGAAGGAGAAGTACATAATTTAAGAAAAAGAAAGCGGGCTAGGAAACATGATGTAAACCCTTCCTCTTGGTTTCAAAATATTAATAAAATCAATCGTGAAAAGGGCGTACGATACAAAGGTAAAAGGAAGCTTGACAATAAATGGAAATATGATATCCCAAAGAACAAAAAGAAATTACAAAAAAGTTGTGATTGTAAAATCAAACAAATATTAAAAAAAATTCAGTGTAGCAAAGTCACAGAAGAAAACAGACAGGCTATTTTTGATTTATTTTGGGTTCACATGAATTGGCAAGAAAGAAAAATTTACATACGAAGTCTTGTTCGGGTTGAACCTGTTGCAAGGAGACGTGGAACGAATGAAAGTAGTAGGAGAAATAGTTCATTAAAGTATTTTTTAAAAACTGATAATAAAGAAATAAGAGTCTGTAAGAAAATGTTTTTAACCTTTGCGTGACCAAGGGGGTCACTCTGTTACCCCAGTGGGTATTATTTTATAATAACTTTTTTGGGAGTTTTCGTTTTTTTGTAAAATCTTTGCTATTTGCATTTAAGTTAGTGATAAACACATTTCAGAATGAATTTGTAGATATAAATTTCTAGATAGTTATAAATTTTCTATTTTGAAGCCGTGGGGTAACTAGATTACCCCCTTGGTATTTCTTGGTTCGAAATGTTAACCATACTACGCGTGCGCTATCACAGCTGATGACTCTACAGCGCATCTCATAACTAGTGTGTGCTATATTGTTTCACGATTATCACCATTTTTCATCAAGATATCACAAAAATAATGTCAAAAAAAAGGTACTGTAATATCTAGAGTTTTTTTATCCATAAGTAGTATGGTTTCTGGTTTTCACATAGGTATACTGCAGAAGAACTAGAGGCCATACTCAATGCTGACGATGTAGAAGATTTACCGGCTGAGGACAGAGACATGTACTTTGCAATAACTGAAAGTGATGTTGAGGATAATTTGTCTGAAAATAGTGACTATGACGATGAAATAGATCAACGTGATATTGATGTAGAATTGGACGATAACGAGACGCCTGTGTCACAATGTGATGTAGCCGAAAATATTACTTATAAAGGAAAGAACGGATGTGAGTGGAATTCTGTTCCTCCTAAAGGAAGCAAGAGAAATGTTCACAATATAGTTACTAGTAAACCTGGTGTAACAAGTACTACTAAAAATGTTGGAAATATCATTGACACTTTTTTTCTGTTTATACCACAAAATATGGCGGCACTAATTTGCGGGTATACTAATATACATGGTAAAATGATAACCCAACATTATAATGCAGAACATCCTTCAAATCAACGACAGTGGATTGACATATCTGTTGAGGAACTCAATGCTTTTATTGGAATTCTTATAGCAGCCGGTGTAACACATTCAGCAAAAGAATCGATTTTTGAGCTATGGACATCTGATCCAGCTTTCAGAATACCGTTTTTTTCGGCAACGATGTCTAGAACCCGATTTATTACAATTTCATCTGCACTACGATTTGATGATAGGAAGACTAGAGCTCAGAGAATTGAACAAACTGGGGATAAACTGGAAGCATTTAGAAAGGTTTTTGATACATTTGTTTCGGCTTGTCAGGCACATTTTAGCCCGTACGAATCTCTAACTGTTGATGAACGTCTTGCCGTGTTTAGAGGCCACTGTCCATTTCGTGTATATATGAAAAGTAAGCCAGGACGATATGGGATCAAAATATGGATCTGCGCGGATAGCAGTTCAGGGTATATTTGCAATTTACAAATTTATACTGGTATGAAAAACAATCAGCGAGAAGTGAATCAAAGCCAAAGAGTTGTAAAAGACATGACAAAACCCTTTTTTGGTACGGGAAGAGGAATTACTACAGACAACTTTTTTACCTCTGTTCCATTAGCCGAATTTTTGTTACAAAACAAATTGACTTTGACAGGCACTCTACGAGCAAATAAAGTTGAAATTCCCAAGGAATTTCTTCCTAATAAAACAAGAGAAGTTGACTCAAGCTTGTTTGGGTTTACCAAGAATATGACTTTAGTCTCTCATGTACCAAAGAAAGGTAAAGCCGTTATTCTTCTCTCCACGCAACATAATGATAAATCTATCGACAATGAAACCAAGAAACCTACAATCATTTTGGATTACAATAACACTAAAGGTGGTGTAGACGTGGGTGACAAAATGACTCGACAATACAGTTGCGTACGACAGACCAGAAGGTGGCCTTATCGTCTTTTCATGGAAGTCATTGACATGGCAGCACTCAATGCTTTCCTAATATGGAAAGAAAAAAATCCTGATTGGGAAAAAAAGAACAAATCTAACAGAAGAATGTTTTTGCAAAAATTAGCTCTAGAACTAGTACGGCCTCATATCAAGACTAGATATAGTAACCCTACAGGGATTCACCACTCGATAACTACGGCAATGGAAGCTGTTTGCCCAGACTTAAAAAATGAAGCAAGAAACGTTGCTGCTGCTGAACAGCCATCAAACTTATTGTCAGGCAAGCGATGTGAGTTTTGTTCAAGAGCGAAAGACAGAAAAACTAGAATTTGTTGTGCGGAGTGCAAAAAACCAGTATGTAAAAATCATCGCACAGAAATGATTTTGGCAAAATGTATTTCTTGCAATAGTCATTAATAGTTTTATAATTTCACAGTATTTTTTTACTCAATTAATGAATAAATGTTCAAAATTTACTGTTGTTTTATTTTCTTAACAAAACAGTATAAATAAATCTAAAAATATGTTATTAAAGTATGGGGTAATCAGATTACCCCCTTGGTATTAAGCGTATAAAAAATACCTTGATAACGCAAAGGTTAAACACGTTAGTAATGCAAGAATCAACTGTTTTAGATTGGGTAAAGACCGACAAAATTAAAGATAATGAGAAAAAATCGCAAGATAAAAGGAGAGAAAGTAGAACTCAGCGTTTTAAAAATCGAAATGAAAGCCTAAATGAATTTTTTGAATGTCTGCCGAAGGTTGAGTCCCATTATTGTAGGGCATCGACATCAAAACTCTATCTAGAGCCAATGTGGGCCTCAACTAATGAGCTTTATAAATTTTACAAAGAAACCTACTGCGTAGAAAACCAAAAAGAAGCAGTTTCCAGGACCATTTTTTTCCAAGAGTTTTGTAAGAAGAATTACTCAATTTATATTCCCAAAAAAGACCTTTGTGACAAATGTGTTGCATTCAAAATGAAAAATTTACCTGAAGAAGAGTACAATTTACACCAAGAAATGAAAAGAGAAGCAAGAGCTGAGAAAGAAAGAGATAAAAAAACAGGAGCCGCTGTATTTGCTATGGATCTACAAGCAGTTCTTCTCTCACCTAAATCTACAGTAAGCTTCATGTATTATAAAACAAAATTGATCGTCCATAATTTTACCTTATTCGACTTAAAAACACATGAAGGTTACTGCTTCTTATGGAACGAGTCAGATGGTGGGCTCACAGCAAACGAATTTTCCTCTATATTGGTGTATTTCTTGGAAAGTCACGTGATTCCATTCTTGCCTAATGACAAAAGAGAAATAGTACTTTTCAGTGACGGTTGTACTGGGCAAAATAGAAACTCGACGTTATCAAATAGCTTAGTAAATGTAGCAATGATTCACCAAGTTTCCATAATGCAAAAGTACCTCGAAAAAGGACATACGCAAATGGAGGTGGACAACATGCATTCGTGCATAGAGAAAAAAATTCGCAACAGGGCAATCAACGTACCTGCAGACTATGTACACGCCTGTAGAATCGCAAGAAGAGACAAACCTTATAAAGTGAAATACTTAACTTTTGACTTTTTTAAAAAATACGACGAACTTAAATTTTATAAGTCTATTAGGCCAGGAAGAAACACGGTAAATCAGATCCGTGCTTTAAAGTACGAAATAAACGGAAAAATATTGTTTAAGCTCCGACATCCTGATCCCTGGGAGAATTTAAACCAGAGAAGTCAATCTCTTATCCCTAAACCGATAAGTGAAATTCAACCACTTTTTAGAGAAAAAAGAAAAATTAAGGCTGAAAAATACCAACACCTTCAGATTTTGAAACAAAGCTTACTTTCGGACTACCACGCATTTTATGACACCCTTCCCTATGAATAAAGAATGCTTTTATTAATGCTTATTAATGTTTAACACATTTTTCAAAATCTGTTTTTTAAGAATTTTTGTACTGAATCAATATTAGAGATTCTGTATTTAACGTTGTTTGCATACAAATTATTTGTTCTATTTCCTTTCAACATAATGTACTATAATATTTTCTCGTAAGTCAGTAAATTGCGTATCTCCATTTTTTTAAATCCGAAATTAACGTATCTCCAATTACATTTTAATTTAAAAAAATATTGAATTTTTTATTGTACTTTTTTATTAACTACTAATTTTTAATACCTACTATCCAAAAAAGTTACTTACAAATAGGGAATTAAACTATGTATGCAGTTTTTAGTGTCTGGTGTAAAAGTTACTTTTTTGGAGTTACGTGATTTTCTTCCGAAGGGGACGATTTGTAATTTGTGTGGACGTATTTATAAAAGTGGTGGTGGAACAACTAATCTAAAAAACCATCTCCTTCATAAACATCCTTCATGCTCAACTTCAAATACAAATATAAAATCAAACTGTGATACAGAATCCAAGTCCTCTGATTCGCCTAAGAAGAAACAAAAAATATTGAAACTGAGAATGAGAAGGAAATCGTCTTTGACCCACAGCTAGATAATAGCGATCTTGAACTTCAGGTTCTTGAGGTAGCGATTTGATGTTTAATCAAACAGTAAAGTTTAATTCCATTTTGTTTTGTTATAGTCACCAGATCCAGATAATGAAGACCGAGCATCAGAAATGACTGACATGACTGATCTCATTGATCCCCCTTCTCCCACACTTACTAATTATAATCAGCGTCCTGGTTCTAGCACAAGCACAAGCAGTACTAAAAGTACAAAAACTTCCAGTTGGATCCAACCAACAATTGACGCTGCTTTTAAAGAAAAAAGAAGTTATGAAGGTAAATATTTTTATATTTCAATATTATTATTTTTTGTTTTAATCTTTTCTTCCATTTGCTGTATATTGTTTGTTGATGTTTTTGCTTAATATTTTTTTTTAGTTGGTGGATCAAAGGAAGCTTCAATCACTCAGGCACTGGTATTTATGATATGCAAGGACAATTACCCATTGAGCTGCAAGCTGCAAGAAGGTTTACGAAAATTTCTTAAAGTGGCTGTACCATTTTACCAACCTCCAAGTCGGAGCACTGTAAGCTGTTTTATATTTAGAAAAATATGGAAAAATTAAACCTTATTTATTTTAAATTACAAGACGTGTAGATCAAAGATATGTTTCATTAAAAAAAGTTGTAAGCTTGAAACTGCGTAATGCTGCTCATCTTGCTCTTACAACAGATATTGCAACAGTAATGAATGCAACTCGAAGCTTTATAGTTCTGACAGCTCATTGTATTGGTGAGTTTTTAAATATTTAGATGTGAATAATTATATTAGCAGCAACAAAAATTTAACAGATGATGAAAAGGCAACCATGATTTCAATAGCACTAGGCGTGAAAAACCTTACCCCACACCATACTGGTGACAATATTTGCCAAGATTTGCAAGAGATGCTTGAAAACTGGAATATTCCCACAGAACGCATCGTGTCCATAACAACTGACAATGGAGCTAACATTGTTTCTGGGGCCAAAAAATTAATGGAGGGCCATACAGCAAACGGCTTAGATATTCATGTGAGCTGCTTTGCTCATAACATTAATTTAGTTGTGTCAAAAGCACTGGGATGTAAAGACGTTGAAGTTATAGTTCAAATAATTGAACAAGTCAAACGTATAGTTGCCTATTTCAAGCATAGCAATGTTGCTCAAGATGAACTAAGGAAAGAGCAACAAAAAGAAGGAAAAAAAGATGGCACATATTTATACCTTATTCAAGAAGTACCAACAAGGTGGAATTCAACGTTTTACTGTTTAGAACGATTCATATTACTATCAGGCCACGTGGGTAAAATATTGTCGAGCACTGTGCATAAAACAGCTCCACCTATAGTAACTCCTACCGAATTAGGAATAATTCAGGAAATTTTAATTCTACTTCGACCTTTTGAAGCTGCTACAAAAACTATATCTGGAGAAAAATATGTGTCAGGGAGCCTCGTAATTCCTCTTATAAATTGCGTAAAAACATCATTGGAAAGAATTGTTGTTACCAATACCAATGTATTATGCAAAAGTTTGAAAACCGAACTTCTTGCTCAAATTACAAAAAGGTTAGATCCTCTTGAAAAGAATATTTTTTTGTCTGCGGCAACAATATTAGATCCGCGTTTCAAACGACTTCATTTCTCATCTCCCCTGAACGTTGCTTCAGCTATATCTACCATTAAAACTGAAGTGAAAAAGGAGCTTCGGCTTCAAGGTTCAGTTACTCCACCAATAGATCAAAATAATACAAATGACGAACGTGGCGGTACATTAGATTGCAGCATATGGAGTATCCACGAAGAGGTCGCCTCGAAAAATTTGCCAGATCTTGAAAGCTCTGAGGGAATACCAACAGAACTAAAGTTGTATTTAAATCAGCCAATTCAACCCCGGAACCGAGATCCTATTCAGTACTGGACTGAAAGTAGATTTGCCTTTCCTGCAACTTACAAAGTGGCTATGAAATTTCTAACTGTACTTGGGGCATCAGTTGCTTCTGAACGCCTTGTATCAACATTAAATAATATCTGCTCAGATTCTCGAAGCCGACTAACTCCAACCCACACAAATGAATTAGTTTTTCTCAATTGTTTAGATTCACTGTATTGGGATATATGAATATTAATTTTCTTAAAGTAAATTCTGCATTTTTTTCTGTGCCTTCCAACCCCATTTAATTTTTTAATTTCATTTAAATTCAAAACGGACGGTTATTGGTTAATCGGAATACCGGTTATTTGAAAGCAGGTTAACTGGACAGGTTCTTTTAATTTTTAATTTAACCGGTTAACCGATAACCGGTTTTTTCCCAATAACTGCACATCCCTACTATAGATGTTAATCTTGCCACCTCTTGCGAGAGGGCTCTGTTATCGCTATTTAATCTATCAATTTTGTCATTAAAAACAATTGACATCCTAGTAACGATTAAATCCACAACAGTATTGAATTTTGAACCGATAATGGAATCCATTTGCTCACCCAGCCCCTCTTGGTTAACAATATTTAAACTTTTTTTAACTGTTTCTTTCACTACGTCTATTGAGATTGGATTTTCTACACAGGAATTACACCTCCAATCCGTTAATTCACCATTAGTTCTCATATTTGTATATTTCTCAACAGGGACCTTAACACAAGATATATGATAATTCCCAGCACACCTGCCTCTACAGGCCACGTAGTCTTCATATCTATCAATTTTCCTTTCGCACACACGACACTTGCGATGTTACTTCGCGCGGCACTATATAAATCAAATCATATTATCAGTGATTATCTGATGCTTCAAACAACTACAAATAATTACTTACAACGGGAACGCAATACCTATTACACTGCTTTTCACTTGATTTGCCTACGAATACATTTATATAGTTCGTTTCAAGCAATATGAGCGACTTGTATAAGGTGATAATCCGGATTAAAGAGAAACCCTTTCCTCGAGCTGCAGCGGGTAATTAAGAAGCACTTGAAAAGTATCAGGTACGGTCTGCAGATAATTAGAAAATAAAAGCCAAACTAGTTCGTAGTTAAAATCACATTATGATTAATACATATTTCTTAAATACGTAACTATCATCGCCCAATGAAAACAATTTACCTCCACTTTATTGAAAATGTTATTTAAAGTACACTTATCACGTTAAAATTAGCTTATTTAACGTATATTGAAAAATTTATAATGTTCAGACCGTGGGAAGATACTTCCGCAGTTTCTGCAAATGAAGTAGTGCCTATGCAAGTAAATAATAGTGATAATGAAAATGTAAAGAAACGACAATATTTATCGACGGATGCTAAACAAATTGTGTTAAATGTTTATAATTCTTTGGTGAAAGTAGATAAATTATCAAATTCAGCAGCTGAGGCAAAGGCTTCGCAACTGACTCTAGTACCGCAAAGAACCATTAGAAGAATTGTGAATACCGGTGTTTTAGAAAGGAAAAAAAGATGTGATAGTGGTACCTTCCAGAAAATAAACATCGAGAGAGGTGCACATAATCCGTCAGACTATGTATTCGGCCTACAAAAAAAATGAAGTACCTACTATTGACAGTTTGCGGGTTGCTTTAATAAGCGAAGATATTCACTGCTCTAGGTCAACATTATGGAGAGTTTTAAAAAATAATGGATTTAAATACAAGGACATTAACAAAAGGCAAGTTATAATGGAGAGTTCAAGAATATGTAAGGGGCGGTATGATTATTTAATGGCTATAGAAAAGTACAGGCAAGAAGAAAGAAATATATACTATGTAGACGAAACATGGTACGATACACATGACATCGTTAGAAAAGGCTGGAATGACAACTCCGATCGATGCAAATTAGACGTTCCTCCATCCAGAGGAAAAAGGGTAATAATATTTCACTGTGGGTCTGTAAATGGGTGGGTCGAAGGAGCCGCGTTATTATCAGCCAAAAACATAAAAACTTGTTCATTAGATTATCATCAGGACATGTCGGCAACATTATTTGAAAATTGGTTGGAAAATACGTTTATACCAAAGTTAGAAGCAAATAGTGTAATTGTTCTTGATAATGCTCCGTATCATTCCAGGCTAGAAAATAAAATTCCCAATAGCAGCTCTACAAAGGAAACCATTCAGCAATTTCTAATTGCCAATAATATATATTTCGAAGATTTCTACACAAAGAAGCAGCTACTTGAATGTATCAAATCGTTTGAATTCTCCAAGGAGTATGCAGTAGATACTATTGCCCAAAAATATAATCACATTGTGTTACGCTTGCCGCCATATCATTGTATATTTAACCCTATAGAATTGATATGGGCACAAGTTAAGGGTAATATACGAAAAGGAAATAACTCTCCAAAATTTTGTGAAACTGTTATTAAATTAATAAAAAAAGAACTAGAAGGGCCGTCTATAAATGCATGGTGCAATGCAATTCGCCATGTTATGAAAATTGAAAAATCATACATAGAAACAGTTCCGGATTTCGTAATCCATGTAAACAACAATGAACAAGATTCTAGTGAAACAGATTTTGACGACGATACAGATACTTCTGAATAACACCTATTACTTTAGTTTTATATTGTTTCATGCGTTACACATATATTTATCTCAGATCTTCAGATGCTATGTAAATTCTTATATTTTTTATTATCTATAGATATATTATATTGTCACACTACTTTATACATATATCGTTATAATATCCAAACGTAATGTAAATACAATTAAGTGAGTTTTTCTCTCAAATAAATATTTTTAATCCGGTCCTTACTACGTTCTCTTTACTCGGCACGTTTATGACACATAAGTACCTGTCTTAATGATTATCCGTATTATAATTGTATGGGATTTGCCATATTACTTGAAACGAACTGTACGTATAACTTATACGCCCGCTGTCGGTGTGGCAATTCAAGGTGGCATGCCCATTTATAGTCGACCAGTAGTTACTAATACATGCATCGCGCTATGAACGGCGGCCACACGGTATATGTAAGTCACAGTAATTAAGTTAAATGTTGCCCGTTTGGATATTTTTTGTATCAGTAGCCATGTTGGCTTTTAAGAAATATCTTGAATAATTTCAATATGTAATTATATCAAATTAACGTTTTCTTATACGTTGAATCAACTACACTTACAGAATGTTAGTAGTTTAAAGTAATAATAGTAATCATTATGAATTTAATATTTTAATTTGGGATATAAAATGAGTATTCTTGATATTAACGTAAAGGAAGAATAATGTATTTAGAAATGTAACAACTGTTAAAAACTTAAGGTTCTTGAAGCTTCGAGAAAGTAATTTATTATGTAATACTAATATTAGGGATATTTTTGTTTCCAGATAGTTGTCAGATTCCTTGTGATCTGACATAAGTAATAAATAACCTATAATTATTTCAATCAAAATATTAGGTTTAATTGTTAAAAATAAGTTCGATCTTAAAAGTAACATTTCAGTATCATTTGCTACCTCTATACAAATAACAATTATACAGAAATTGTCATAACATATTTATCTAATATATAAAATTCTCGTATCACATTGTTTGTCTCAAAACTCCTCCGAAACGGCTTCACCGATTCTAATGAAATTTTGTGTGTATATTCAGCAGGTCTGAGAATAGGACGTAAACTATTTTTCATACCCCTAAGTGATAAGGGTGGTCCACCCCAAAAAATTTTTTTTTGTTTTTTGGACAAAATTTTATATTTTATTTTTTTTATGATTCGACATTAAAAAATACATACAACCCTAAATTTTCACCCTACCACCATCAACCCCTATTTTTTAATAGCGATATTAGTACTTTAATAATTTTTTACTTTCGGCGGTCGATAATTGATCAGTTACCACTCGATCAGTTATTCCCGCCAGGCGTCTACCGGTGTGACTTATCACCCCGTAAACAGCACAGAGTAGGGATGAGAACGAAGCCGGTCTCCTGTCTTTCTCTCACAATAAGCTTTCTCTCACTCACTAAAGTTAAGGGCCTAAACCGTTTTCGGTCATTATTGTTGATTGTGCGTCTATCGTAGCAGTGACGCTTATACTTATCATTTTACTTTCTCAGTGCAATTCTCATATTAAGCATATTTTCATCAAGGCCAAACGATGTCTGTTTGTGGCTTAAATTTGGGCATACCGTGTTTTGCACACGGAAAATTATACGTGGCACTCCATTGCACTAAGAGACTGATAAAGTTTCTTTTTTAATTGTCATTATTCGTGATAGAGATGTAATTAGAAATTTATTAGTTAAGATAATAAAAATACATTGAATTCAAAAAATGAATGTTTGGTGTTTTGTTATTTTTATAGGCCGTCATCTTTCACAGCGCTCCATTCCTCTTTCAGTCATATACCACATCCCCACACACTTACAATAAGTTACAATATTCACTAGAAATAATTTATATGGCAAAACAACGTTTGCCGGGTCAGCTAGTTTGTATATATATTTTTATCGCGTTGATGTTTATATGTGGTTTTATTTTGGCTGTTCTATCTTTTACGGCGTAAATATACAAAAGCACTAACTATATATTCCGGGAAATACGTGTTAATTTAACTTTCCCCAGCAGCTTTCATTAATTATATGCTAATCCTTTCGATTACGAATATGTGTATACCATAGCTTCCTGTGTCTTCATTGACTTATGTGGACCCCTATCCGTGGCCTTGTTTTGTTTATTTTTTTGGTTAGCCAACACGATAGGCCGCGTGTTGTGAAGCATTTGTATCCCTGTTTGTCCAATCGCTATTATACCATTCCTATACATACATTAACCTTTTCAAGATGACTACAAGATCGCAGAGAATTAAAGCTTCAGCAAATACTAATACAAAAACTATGAATAAAGTCGATAGTAAATTGCTAAATCAGAGTTATGTTACTGTGATTAGTGATTGTAAAACATCCGCAAATCAGGAACTCGATGTGATTAGTGACTTACGCAATAATCTAGCTAAAGCTCAGTACGAAATACTGGAACTTAGGGAGGAAAAAGAGAAACTTGAGAGAGAAATCCAGAGTCTGTGTAATAAATATGAGGGCAGACAAGTGATTATAAATAACTAGTTGAATTTTCAATCTCTTCGAGCTTGAATCGCTTAAAACGCGAGCATCGCCTTGATGCTCTTTATAATATTCGGTTTTCTAAACTTTTGACGCGCACTTTATATACGTCTAATTTAACTGGCATTCCGTCTAAAATTAGTTGACGTTTAACCGTCATTGTTGACATAAGTAAATGTGGCTATTTATTGTGTGTATTTTTTTTTTGTATTAAGAAGCATTTTTATAATATTAAAAACTTGTTATTGTTTTTGTTGTACTTACATGTGATAGCTGAAATCCAATTTTCGTAAGACTGTCATCGAAAATCAAATTTCAGTTGGATGTTTGAAGTTTCTTGTTACTTTAAAGAATATTCCGCATTACATATATAACATTAGCACTTTACTAACTGCTTTTCTTCGGTGTATGTTACTCGGCTAAAGTTTGCACACAGAAGAATTAAAAATGTGCATATCTTCTCTATAATTTTTGTATGTTTAGTTTATGTTTTGTCGTATAAATACTATAATCGTTTTCAGTAAAGTTAATGCCCATTAACGCGTTCGTATTTGATTTTCTCGATCTATATACTCGTCTGTCTTTGATAGTTCCAGTTTTTAATAAACGACACCTGCAAGCGTTTAAGACTGTAATTTTTAAATGATATACCAACAATATATTTCACCTTATGACGTTATAATTCCTTCTATCTTACATTACTATCTTCTAAATGTCAATTCTTTGCGCTCATCGTCCAAATAATTATGAATCTTGATACGTGTGCGCGTTTTTTTTAATTAGCACTGTCCATCGTTATAAGAAAATTTCGAAACATCAAACTCAAGCAGCAGCTGTCAAAATCATACGTCCGTTTGAATTAATGACACGCAAACTCGTCAGAAAGGCTTTAAATGAGTCGTACCTTCGACAGAGAAAGACTCGACACGTTGACACTGTACTCAATCGTTGCGGAAAAGTCCTTACTTTCATATTCTGAGCCTTTACCAGCACGCTAAACCTCCATAGCATGAAATTTCTTCGTCAAAGTGAAACTACCGTGTGCCTGTCATACCTGACATTTTTACGATTTTTATCGGTTGTCGTGGGAATCAGTCAGTCATAACGTAAGCCATTTTTCTGTTACAATATCGAGTGCAAGCTCCCCTTTAGAAGCCAGTATCTCTGCACGCGCTCCACTTGGGAGGAAAATCTCTCCGTCGAGGAACCCTTTAAAGTCGTCCCTACATCCACGCCAAAGGACAGCCGTTAATTCCGCGTATCCAGAGAGGAGTTCTTCCTACCGTTTTGCTAATTTTCGTCGATTTTGCGGTTCGGTTAGTAACCAAGGCGATTCGGTTAAGCTATTTCAACAGAGGCGATTAGAAGGGAACAGACAATTGGCTTTTTTTTTCTTCCCTTTAAGGTTTGATTTCTGCCAATGGTACCTCAATAAGCTAGCAGTAGACCGTATTTTTGATTGTAAAATCCTTTTTACCGATGAAGCAAATTTTTCAAGGACTTCAATTATGAATTTCCACAACAACCACACGTGGGCAGATGAAAATCCACATGAAATTGTAGAAACGCATTTTCAAGAACAGTTCTCATTAAATGTATGGGGTGGTATAATTGGAGATAATTTGATTGGTCCTTGTTTTTTGCCTGGTCGACTTACTGGTCAGTCATACAGGCTGTTTTTGCAGAATGAATTGCCTTTATTACTTGAAGACTTGCCCCTTTTACTTAGAAATCAAATGTGGTATATGCACGATGGCGCCCCATCACATTTTTCTATTTTGGCTCGGGAGTATTTAAATGAAGTATATGATAATAGGTGGATAGGACGAGGTGGACCTCAGCCATGGCGCGCTAGGTCCCCTGACTTAAATTGTCTAGATTTTTTTTTGTGGGGACATCTCAAATCTCTAGTGTATACAACACCTATGAATACTGTTGATGACTTACGAAATCGAATAATCGATGGATTTGAAACGATAAGAAATACTCCAGGAGTATTTGAGAGAGTGCGAGCATCAACGAGAAGAAGAGCGGGCGCCTGTATAAGGGTTGAAGGAGGACACTTTCAACAATTGTTGTAGCATAGTTTCATTGTCATTGTTATTACTTAGGGTTTTTATTGTTATTAGTTATGTTACTTTGTATTGTAATAAAACAATGCTACGAAAACCGGGTCATCCTATTTTTTAACAGGTAGTAGCACCTTAACTCTTAAAATTAATAAACTCAAGTGATTATCTGAATAAAGCCAGAGCCTACTAGACCATTTTAAAAAATTTAATTTTCTCTGGCGAATTACAGAAAATTGTTTTCTATTTTTTTTCTCGGTAACGGTCATAGATAAGAAAAAAATACAAGAGATCAAAAAGTTTCTAAACAAGACAGAAAATTTGTTGCGTATTTTAGAATCTAGCAGTGGCGCATCGCAAAAAAGTTCAGGGTGAGAAAAGAGGGCATGACCCCGAAAAAATTATTACCCTGTAGATTTACATAATCATTTGGCATGGCTAATGATGCAGACCTTATAGCGTAACTTATCTTCCAAATTTGAACAAAATATCTCAAAAACTGCAGGAGCTATACAGTAAAAAGTGAAAAATTCTTGAAATTTCAACACCCTGCATATTGGTAACGAAGCGTTTTGCAGACCTATGTTTATATGAAATTTTAGGCACAAAATAAACCAAATAGTTACCGCCTTCCTTATGTACATGATATTTAGGAACACCCTGTATAATATATTATTATTAAGATATTTGTTTTTCATTTATTAATTTAGTCCTTTTTTCTTGGTTTATGAATGTTTGTGTGTAAGTTTGTCTGAATGTGACTGTGTGTATATGTATATATGTGTCTATGGGCGTATGCGTATATGTGTGTTTGTGTCAGGCTCTTTTATGATAATTAATTACAAAAACGCATAATCCATTGAATAAAACCTTACAAACATAGACTATTATTAATAATGTTATACGATTGAAGAAAAGATAAATAAATAGTATAAGAATTTAATTTTTAGTGTTTATCGTTGTCGTTTTGTTGTTATTTTTTGTTATTATAGAAAGTAATAATAATGAACTGTAATAAAATATATATTTTTTTCTAATCTCATTTCAATATCTAAAAGCATAGACTTATAATTATTTATTTTTTTTTTTATTTGTTAAATTATTCATATTAAAAATATTTATTCGTTCAATTTAAAGAAAGGGTCTATTATGTATATATGTTAGGAGCAAACACCGATTTCGGCCAATGGACGGAAAATATGGTCAAAACGCGTTCTGGCTGCTACGATTTTGTCAATGTCCGAATTATCGCTTTCCGGTCGTTTAATGGAGAACAGAACGCGTTTTGGGCCAACTGCGATTGCCAGAACCCGTTCTGATCTATTCTGCGATTGCCATAACGCGTTTCGTGCGTGTCTCAGCTTGTAAACGATACCTCCGCTCCGGAGCTAGAATATTTATTTCATTTAGTGTTTGATCTTTGTGCGGGTAGTCGCTAGAGAGTGCCATGGAAGAACTTAAGTTACGTTTTAATGATGAACTGCAAAAAGTCATAAGTGATAGCAATGATCGTAGCAATATTTTTACAAGAGAAAGATACGACCAAATACTTGCAGAGGTGAAGGCGGCAAAAGCTTGTAAAAGCAACGGTGACACAATATCTTCGAAGCAAAGACGACGATTAAAAAGGTATGATATTTTAAAAATTGGCGAAACCGAAAAGCTAATTGAAAGGAGAACAGACGAAACTGCCGAACTGCGTTATTTCTGCATGACCCACGAATTATTTGACATTATTCATTCCGCTCATGTGGGTGCTGGACATAAGAGATTACGAGGTTTGTTTTTTTTCATTTTTTTTAAGGGGCTCGAGATCTAAAAGTGCTTTTATTTATTTTAGTTATGGATTCTGAACTGAAAAGAAAATATTGTAACATAACACGGCAAATAATTGAGATTTATTTATTACTTTGCAAGCAATGCCAATTAAAAAAGAAAGTTCAACGAAAAGGTCTAGTGGTGAAACCAATTTTGACAAATGAAATGAATTCACGCTGTCAAGTAGATTTAATTGACATGCAAAGTGAACCAGACCAAGATTTTCGTTTCATCCTCAACTATCAGGATCATTTAACAAAATTCACCGTACTGCGAGCACTGAAAACAAAGACAGCTGAAGAAGTTGCCTATCATTTATTTAATATTTTCAAAGCGACAATGGTAGAGAATTTGCAAACCGTATAATTAAAAATCTTGCTGAAATGTGCCCGGATTGAAGCTGGTCCATGGAAAACCTCGCCATTCGCAGAGTCAAGGGTCCGTAGAGAGATCAAATCAAGATGTAAGGGACATGCTGGTTACATGGTTGGCCGATCAACACACAACGAAATGGTCTGAAGGGTTGCGATTTGTGCAAAGCAATAAAAATCGTTCTCTGCATACAGGAATAACTAAAAGTCCTTATGAAGCTATGATCGGCGTGCCTCAGAAGATCGGTCTCAAGGATTCGTCACTTCCTGAAGAACTTTTGTCTAACATCGAAACAGAAGAAGAGTTACAAAAGTTGTGCGATGAGAACAATTCAAACGAAAGTGAAGATAAACATGATGAAGATCAACAAGAGAAAAATTTGTGTACAATATGCGAAAAAGAAATTTCAGATACTTATAAATGTTCAGGTTGTTACCTACCTATTCATATCACTTGCGGAAAAACTAACGAAACAAATGGAGAGGGTGAGCAGAAAATTACATGTAACCGATGTTTGCGTACTGAGAAAATAACTATTGTACGGGACGAGGCTAAAGAAGGACTGGAGAAGCAAGCCGAGAAAATGATTGTTCTTTCGAATTCAAAGTTACCACCCATAGATGTAGGAAGAACTGTAATTGTACGAGTACCTGATGTTGACAGAGGTAGACTTGCCCCGAGAAATGTGTTAGCTGTTGTACTCGGTATTAACAACTCTGGACTTTATCAGCTTGGTATGTAATAAATTTGTCAGCTATTCTACATAATTTTTAATTCATTTTCAGGAACGAAAGAAGGAACTTTGCAGTCGCTGTACTGTCGTAATGAATTTACTGTGGCCGACTCAAACTTTATCAACATTTCTTCGGTTCCGTCAACGTCTGCTTCTCTCCGTACAGCTTCTGGTTTAGCATCTGGATCAAAACAGGGCTTTGTACAGTGTAATTGCAAGCGCTATTGCGTCGACAAGAAGTGCGCGTGTAGGGCGAAGAAAATAGTATGTAACAGCAAATGTCACAACAATAGTTCGTGTAAAAATAAGTAGGAAAATTGTTCTTCTTTTGTGCAACGCAAACGCGCGTTTTAATGTTTTCCGTTTCTTTTAAAAATAATGTTAATTTTGAAGTTTTTACGTCGTATTTACATAAACAATAAAAATATTTTTTCGCATTGACCATTGGACATTTTTTGTGTGTTCGACTCGTCCTGGCAATGGCGTATGCCAAAATGCTTCTTGGCTGACTTGAGAAGGTCAGAATGCGTTCTGGTAAATGCAAACAGCCCCGAACGCGTTCTGTTCTCCATTAAACGACCGGAAAGCGATAATTCGGACATTGGCAAAATCGTAGCAGCCAGAACGCGTTTTGACCATATTTTCCGTCCATTGGCCGAAATCGGTGTTTGCTCCTTATACATATACATATATATTTTCGTTTTTCTGTTTTTTCTCGACTTGATTAAATTGTTATTGTTCTTTTTTTATTAATAGGCAGGAGAATTGCCCCGCGGAGGTTGGGGCGGCCCCCGTGGAATTAGAAGGGACCGCAACAGAAAAGTATTTTTCCACATGTGTGTTGCGTTGTATATGTAAATTAATGAATATTTATATTTCAGAGACAAAATAGACGCGTCCCTATAAATATAAGCTATAATTTTAAAAATATTCGGACATTTATTAACAATAATTAATTAATTTATTTTATCTGGGGTAGCTTGCATAATAGGTGCGCGATCAAAAGAAATACTCTTCGTAGGTGTTAAGGTACTCATACACGGGGATTTATTTTTCAATCGCAACACATTTTCAAGCGCAATTCATACGATTTTTTTGTCTTTTTACGTGTAAACACGAAGCGATTGAGGAATTATTGCGCGTGGGTCATGCTTGCGCGTGATGTGTCGGCTTGCCGGTTTCAACAAATAACGCATAGTGTACGCTCAAAAGCCACTTATCGTGCGCGTGAAATAAAAATCTAGACGATTTAGAAAATTTTCAATCTGCAACTTTTCAGGCGTGCAATGTTTTTGACGTTTTTGCGCAGTACACTGACAACAGGTTTAGTGCAGGAGTTTCGTGCTATTTGTACTATCTGTAGCTTGGATAGTATTTTACGTGTTATTGATAGGTAAGTGCAAGTTTTATTTCATAGTTTAGAAATAGAATGAAGGAAGCACAAACACTACTTTATTTTTCTCATTGTAAAACAAATTAGGTTTCTGTTTTTGATCCACTTGATAAACTAAAATGAAGTAATTATAACCTACTACAGGGATGGCGAACCAATGGCACGCGTGCCATTGATGGCACGTGACAAAATATTTTGGGCACGCCACCTATCGACAAAGTAACAAAGTTTACTGCGAAATTTAACGAACGACGGGAGTGAGCCTACGCTACGGAGGCGCGCTGCGCGGGCGGGAAGCGCGCTTGTTCTTGTTTGTGGTTTGTGTCCAGATTTGTGTCTTGTCTTCTTAGTTCTTAGTTACGTCGTTGACTGCAATTGCTGATGACGCATAGTTTGTTTACGCATAGCATCATAGTCAATTTCGTTGACACAAGTGCATTTGTGTTATATTTACTAGTGTTATTTAACATGGCTAGTTCAGCAAAAAAACAAAAAGTGCAAGATAGACAATTTCAAACTTGGTGGACTGAGAAATATGGCATGATTAGTAAAGGCGACAAAGCGGTGTGTGTTTTATGTTCTGGAACAGTGGTATGTAGAACATCGTCTGTAAAACGGCATTTTCAAACAAATCACAAATCCGTTTGTCAAAAAAGCGAACCAGAGCAAAAGGAATTAATTGCAAATGCAATGAAAGACAGAAATAAACAGTCGACGTCTATGATTAAATATGTTGGTAAAAATTGTCATATGAGCGCCGCAAGTTTCTCGGCTGCAAATGTTATTGCTCGGCATAGTAAACCTTTTCAAGAGGGAGAGTTTTTGAAGGAAGCTTGGTTAGCATGCGCGTCCTCACTTTTTGATGATTTCGATAATAAAGATAAGATAATTCAGCGCATCAAAGATACTCCTTTATCTAGAAACACAATAAAAGAAAGAATCTTAAAACTGGCCGGAAATGTAACAGATCAACAAAAAAGTGACATTAACTCTGCTCCTTTTATATCTCTATGTCTTGACGAAAGTACTGACGTCACTAAATCTGCACGTTTAGCTGTTTTTGCTCGATATTGCGTAGTAAACGTCATTAAGGAAGAATTAATTGCGATAACATCGTTGCCAACAACTACAAAGGGCACAGATATTTGTACGGCTGTTAAAAAATCGCTTGCTGAGAAAGAAATTGATTTGAAAAAAATTGTTTCGGTAACGACTGATGGTGCTCCAAGTATGGTGGGCAAAACAAATGGTTTCATTAGTTTATTTCAAACAGACATAGGACATTCGATTCTTGAATTTCACTGCATCATTCACCAACAAGCCTTGTGTGCTAAGAGTGGCTTAACATCTCTTGAAAATGTAATGGCGATAGTCACAAAAATAGTCAACCTCATATCGTCGCAGGCTTTAAACAAGCGAAAGTTTGATGCTTTGTTGGATGAAGTCAGCTCGGTGTATAATGGCTTACTGATGTATAATAATGTTCGCTGGTTAAGCCGCGGAAACGTACTTCAAAGATTTGTTGACTGCTTGGAAGAAATCAGACTGTTTCTGCAAAATGAAGGCAAAATTGAACAATACCCACAGTTGTTGGATGTTATGTGGCTTTCAAAATTGATGTTTTTTACAGACATATGCCAGCATTTTAATGAACTGAACGTAAAGCTTCAAGGCACAAATAAAACAATTGTCGTCATGATAGATCTCATTCGCGCTTTTGACGCTAAACTGCATGTTTTCAGGAATGATATCATTACAAAAAACTACAAGTATTTCCCAAACTTGAAAAAAATTTTCAAAGATTTAGATGTGCATGAGAAACCAGACGAAGAAAAAGCTACTGAAGAATTTATTTCCGTAATCGATTCTTCAATCCAGGAATTTTCAGCGAGGTTTTCTCAGTTCAAAGAATTATCGGGAACACTTAAGTTTATTATGTACCCTGATGTGACTTCATTTGATAAACTGAACTTGTCCCAATTCTATTGGTTGGAAATTGAAGAATTTGAAATGCAGCTGATTGATTTCCAGTCTAGCTCAATATGGATTCAAAAATTTATTGAAGCAAGGAAAGAGTTGGAATTAATTGAAACAGAAAGATTGACAAGATATAAGCAAAAATGCTAGTAATAAAATTATGGAAACATGGAATTCGATTCCAGACACATTTAACTGTTTGAAGAAACTGGCTCATGCTATTTTAACTATATTTTCATCTACCTATACCTGCGAGTCATTATTTTCAGAGATGAATAACATTAAAGACTCGCCTAGAAACCGTTTGGCAGATGACTCCAGTTCAGCATGCATTCTGCTAAAAGTAACATCTTACAATCCTAATATAAGTTATTTGTCATCTAATCTGCAACAACAGAAGTCACACTAATGTAATGTAATTTTAATTTGAATTACACCTAGGTATAACTGAAACATTATTATTACTATAATATAGTGCAAAATGTATTTTTTGGTAATAAATGAAGAGTTTTGAGTTGATATTGTTTAGTTCTGTTATTTTCCCCATAATTACTAAGCAAAATTATTTGATGGCACGTCTATGGCCTCATTAAACATTTCTTTTAAAAAAATGGCACGTTGATTCTTAAAGGTTCGCCATCCCTGACCTACTACAACTACTCTGTTGTTATTATAGTTCTTTTCCTTATTGTATTATTAACTTTCAGAACTTGCTATTAAAATGACTGATATAAAAGTGCAATGGTCACATGATCAAATACAGAAATTAATAAGTATGTTGGAATCCGAGGAATGTCTTTGGCAGGTACAGCACAAGCACTACAAAGATAAAAACAAAAGGTTTCAGGCGTTAGAAACAATTGCTAAGGAATTAGGAGTATCACCTGAAAATGTTAAAAATAAAATACATACCTTACGTTCTCAGTATATGAGTGAATTTAATAAAATAAAGAAAACTAAATCTGGAGCTGGTGCAAATGAGAAGTATAAGACGAAATGGCAATTTTTTAATGCATTACATTTTCTATTTCAACATAAAGAAAATTCTGCAAATTACACAAGTAGATTCTATTGTAAGTAACAATTTTATCCTACATTACAAGAGAAAATATTTCATGAATACATTTATTGTCGATTTATATTCAACATCACAAATTCTCTGTTGTTCAGTATATCTGTGTGCTGTGTCTACACAATGTTCCTGACATGTCCTGACCTTTAACAGTTTTGTTGGAATAAATTGGTAGGGAAATAGAGATTAAATAAACCGATACTGCCAAGGAACTTCACCTTCAAAACAGAAATATTCTTTGAATTCATCTCGAATTCTTTTTGCATCTGTGCTACTGTTTCTACTTGAACAACTTTGTAGCAAGTCTAAGCCACCTACATCGTTTCGCCAATTTCCTGTTACAATTGTACCATTTTCCTTTTCGGTATCAAAGGTACCTTGAGGTGCATATAAACGAACGGATCGCGAAATCAAGAAATTATGTAAAACACAAATTGCACAAATAAGTAGTTTTACTTTTTCCGGCGATAACTCAATTGTCTTTCTTAATACCCTAAATCGAGCAGATGTAATGCCAAAAACGTTTTCAATTATTCTTCTACCTCTGGATAATCGATAGTTAAACACTCTTTCTTGCATGTTTTGATTCCGAAATGCGAACGGTTTCATTAAGTAAGGTTTCAACGGGAATGCATCATCCGCTAAAATAACAAATGGCACTGGCTTTATTCGGGGCGGTAGGGGTTTTGAGCGGGGTATATTTAAGGTATTGTTTTCTAAAGCTGAAGATAGAGCACAATCTTGAAATACACCCCCATCAGAATTGCGTCCCGTTGATCCAACATTGAAATAAGTAATCTTATAATCAGCATCTGCTAGCGCCATCCAAATAATGCTATGTACTCCTTTATAATTAAAATATAAACTACCAGAGTTTGACGGCGCTCTAATGTTAACGTGCTTACCATCCAATGCACCTAGACAATTAGGAAAATTCCACTTTCTGTTATAATCATATGCTATAGCTTCCCATTCGGCTTCTGTACTAGGAACCTAAAAATCATGTAAAAGCATTTGCTAACAATTTTCTAATCTCAATTAGTACTATGAATGTGCCTTGGAAATTGTTGGTAATAAAATTTAGAACAAAGAATTCTTAAAAGTCCACGGTTTCATTAACATAATTTTGATTTTTCTGTTTGATTAGTGTTTGTTATTTTCTAGGTTGACTTGCGTGCAGAAACGGAAAATGATGATAGCGATATTGCATCAACACAATCCAATATTGAAACGCAATCCGATATTGAATTAACGGAATCTAATATTGAATTAACGCAAACAAATATTCAATTAACGCAAACCGATAATGAATTATCGCAGTCCAATTTCTATGCTACACCAAAGCCAACAAAAAAAAAAGAGAAAAGAAGCCATTGAATTGCAGGAACAAGCTGCTATCAATAGGTGTATGGCTGTGTTAGGAGCAATAAATGAAAAGGACGAGTATTCTATATTTGGCGAATATGTCGCTAACGAACTGCGTCTTTTAAAAGATGTGCCAGATTTGGCTTTCAAACTCAAGAACAGTATTCAAAGATCTATTTTAGATATTTCATCAGAATATGCACAACGAAGATTTTCTATTTCAGCAGAGTCATCTGGATCAATAAATGTCGTTGTAATGGAGCCAGAACCTTTCATCATATAATTTTATCAAAATATGTACCTTTTAATATTTTTATACAAATAAAAAAATTTTTAGTTAGTCTTTTCTTACTTTTAAATATTCGTCTTTTAATACTTTGAATATTGCTTGGCACACTTCTGGTATTATTTTAGAAATTGTACATGACGGTATACGAAACAGGTACATTAGAGATTGGTAACTGTCACCTACAAAATTGTTTTTGTTTTATAATTTACCACTCGTAGGAGCAGATTTGTTAATAAAATCGTATAAATATATCGTAAATATATTAATATTTTATCTATTTGATATTTTGAAGTACATTTACCTGTTGCCAAAAATCTTAATGTTAGAACTAAACGCTCAACTGGTGATATAGCTTGTCGCATAATCGTATCCTGTTTTTTAATTAGAGGAGTTACTTTCTTTAATAAATAAGCAAAATCCGCAATTGACATCCGTAAAAAATTGGCATAAAGCGCCTCATCTTCACGTTCCAATTCACTTAATAGGTTATGTACAATACCACAATTTTCTCGTTCCTTTATCCAAAGTTTCACCCAAATTCTTTTCTTTCTATGTAGACGTCTTCTCCGTCGTTGTCTTTGAAGATATATTAGCGCCGTACACGCAACTACTTTACGGACTCTATCCATGTTCATATGTATGTACTTCTATCTTTAATATGAATGGCTGAATGAGGTACGTATGTATGTGTATGTATATTGCACGATTGAAAAATTTCGTACAATGCAGCTACATTTCATAGTAATGTGTAAACAGGCATGCAACTCATGTGCAACATTTGTTCTAAACGCGCGTTAATTATATCATGCAAGATAAAAAAGCATGACTTTTAAGTATTCTGTGTAAGTATCTATGATTTTTTTTCTTGCGCAACACAAACTTGAGCGTGATTTTTCGATCTTCGTGTACGAGTAGCTTTAGAAACAAGTGTTGTAGCATATGTAAAAAATATAAACAGCTGCAAAAAATTGCGACACCACACAAATGCTCCAGAAATTGGAAAGGAACTTCAACTTCAATGGAAGCAGATATTTTGCTGGAAGGTTTCAAGTCATCTATGAGCATGCACGGTGTTAAGTATGGCAAAATAATTGGAGATGGTGATAGCAGCGTATTTAAGAAAATTTCAGAAAGCAGACCGTATGGACCAACATTTTTTATAAAAAAAAATAGAATGCCGTAACCATATTTTACGGAACTTCTGCAACAAAATTAAGGACCTAAGCAAAATATCTGGGCAAAGTAGTTTTATAAAACAGCTTTTGAACTCTAATGTTCTAAATTTTAGAACTGCAATTGTCAGCGCTGTGCGATACCGGAAGATGGAGAATTATCCACTACATATGAAAGCTGAAAATTTGAAAGCCGATATTTTAAATGGGCCAAAACATGTATTTGGTTGTCACAAGGAGTGTGCATCTTATTTCTGTAAGGGAACAAAAGATGGACAAAGAAACTTGTATGAAGAATTTACAAAAGAGAACTACTTTTTAATGGTTTTATGGGAGCTTTGACTAGAGTCGCACATTATTCTGCAAGTTTATTGTATGACACCGATACAAACGCTGCAGAAACATATAATTCCATAGTAAATAAATTTATTGGAGGAAAAAGGATTAATTTTTCTTTAGCTGAGTCCTATAAATATAGATGCTACTGTGCTGCTATATCTTATAATAACAAAGGTGACTATTTAAATAAATTAAAAGAACACATAAATCCAGAAGTATCAGCAAGATATACAGAAGAATATGCAAAGAGGAGAATTTTGGAAAATAAAAAAGACAAAATAAAGAATATTAGAATAAAAAATAGTCGAAGAAACAATGCTGATGCAGATTACGGTATATTGCATGACGTTATTGACGATAAGAATGAAGAAGAATTAGAAAAGTTAAAAAGAGATTTTCTGGAGGATTTGACTCTTGCTGATCCCGTTATGATTGAAGAACAAACAAGAGGACAATGCAACAATCAGATGTGGTTTAAAGAAAAAAGAAATCGACTGACTGCCAGTAATTTCGGGAAACTATGCAAAATGCGTAAAACAACCAATACCGCAAATTCGGTTAAAAGTATTTTGTACAAAACAGATATAACAAATAAAGTTAAATCTCTTCAACATGGAATAGAGTGTGAACCGAAGGCAAGGGATAAATTCAGGGCAACTTATAAAAAAGAGACACGAGACTGTGGGCTATTTATCCATAAAGACTTAAAATATTTGGCAGAGTCACCCGACGGTTTAGTGGATGACGACGCTATATTAGAAATAAAATGCCCTCGTAGCGCTTACACTATGAATATAGAAGATGCTATAAAAGCAAAAAAAATTAACTACGTGTAATAAATAATGATGGTACAATTAATCCTCGAAAAGAACACATATACATGTACCAAATCCAGGGGTAACTGGAAATTACTAATCGGGAGATCTGTTATTTTGTAGTTTACACAGAACATGATATTCACTGTGAAATAATTAGAAGAGACCGACAAATGTGGAATGTGATGCTTCCCAAACTCAATTGTTTTTAGTTTGGAGCACTTTTATCCGAAATTTTGGATTCCAGAGTGAATAGAAATATGACTATTCGGGAAACAAAAGTTTTGTGAACTTTAATTTTATGGGCGTAAACAGATTTCGGCTGGTGTTTTCAAATGAAATCATGAAAATCTAAAGCAACAGACATCACAGGAAGAAGGCGCTTTGTTTTTCATGCCAACACTCAGATTTGACGATTTAACAATAAGAAAAAAGAAAATTCACAAGCCGATAAACCTGCTGCAATTTAAAATATACCGAGTGTCCCGCCAAAACGACAAAGTCCACTATCGGTATTTAAAAATGTAGATAGCCAAAACCATGAGTTGTACAAGGTGAAAAAATTTAAATTTATACAGAGTGGTCCAGAATGACGAACCAACACGAACTTATATATTCTTGAATGGAAAGCTATGTTTTTTGTTACATTTGATTCTATGTGATATGAAAAATAATTTTTACAATAAAGGGAAAAGGAGAGTCGACGTAATCTAAGGACTTAAATTATTCATGCCAAGAAAGAAAGCACACGATAGTGCCAATTAAGGATCATATTAAAATGATATATCATATGATAGAACGGTGAGGAGATTTAAAATCAATCGTAGAAAACTCGGAATTGAGCAAAAATCATCTGCCATCAATGTGGTCGCAACATCGTAGTGGAGCGGAAATCAACAAAAAGACGCTCCGATCTGGAAAGAATTGGGGTAGAACCCGTTCAGACCGATGTATTCTCGTAAAGTATATAAATTTCTGCGTGAAATACCGATTTGCGACTTTTTGGCCGGTAATAGTGTAATTGTTATTTTAATTATACCGGATAAAATTGCATCTCTATGTTGCAAAATTCGAATTCCACATTCATCTTGCCTCACCTCGGCATCAGAAATAATTGTCCATAACTCTTGCTGTCTAGGATTATAAAGAACTCATTTTTCATGTGAAAAAACGGAAATGTCGCAAACAATGCACTGCATATTTAAGAATAATTTATCTATCATATTAACAAAGATCTATGCAAGCACAACATCTTTTCATATTAGAGTGTGAGACGCGTCATTCCGATGCAAGCGATTTCCCTACCGCTATCGAAAATAATAACAGTTACAGTCTGTATGACATTTGTTTTTGTTTTAAAAATAATTTTGGACTTTTTCCTTGAAATTGTTCGCTAAATGTGTACATATATTTTTACAAGTATGGAAGTATGAAAGATACCGAAAGTGTCTTTACATAAAACTCAGTATGAGATGAATGTTTTTTTAGCGTAAAAAAATTATTAAAGTTTGCCAAACGAGCATGAATTTGCTTTCGAACAAAAAAGAAGCAACGTATCCAACGTGGTTTTCGGATTGGGCGGTTGTTTTGTTTAAAAACACGTTTCATAAGAATTAACGATTTTGGTCAATTTTTGACAAGAAAAATGTTCAGTACCAGCCAAAAAATTCGTAAATAGCCATTTCATATAGAAAATTATGTACATAACAAGAATACATCGCAGAACAAACCGCCTTTTTTTTATTTCCTGTTGCCTTTATTTATATACGTAGAAAATTACTTTCTACTACTAGCTCTGTTTTTTGCTAAAACTGACATTTAATAATTGATCTCATATTTATGTACCTGTAAATTAATATAAAATTAATTTACTTTTACTTACACATTGTTTAAAATATTATATAATATATAATAATATAAATTAGTTATTTTGAAGACCATATTAAATGAAATGACATACGAAAGAACTATCATGAAATGTAAAATCAATCATAGGAAAGTTACTTGGAATTGAGCCATTAGCACAAGCTCGAGAACATACAAAAGGATTCGTAGGTATGGCCGACAGAAAAATAAAAACCACCCATGATCAGTTCAGTTATGTAAACAAGATCATCATTCAAAATGATCTATTTTTTCCATACCCAGGTAACATAGACACGTTAGTGCCCGTATATATAACGTCCATTTTTAGTCTTATTTGGTCAGATACGTATGCACACCAGAAAATTACGTAATTGAGTCGTAATCTTCTGACCGTCTATAGTACGTCAAAATACTTACGCCTTTTTAACGTTCAGCTTTAGTAGTAAACAAGTCGTAAATTATTAACAAATAACTTTTGCACATTATTAAATTTTATAATTTGAAATTTGAAATTAAAGTGTCATTTTTACTTAGGTATGAGTAAATTTATCTTCTCTGACTTGTGCTGATATATGAATTTAAGACAATGAATAATTTGTTAATTGTTACAAAATTTCTTATAAAATGAGAGAGAACCTCGATCCGAGCCAATAAATTGTTAAGATCTTAGTCTGTCTTTGTTATTTATTGTCAGTTTTATAACAAATTTGTGACCATTTGAGACTATATGAGAGAGAACCTCGATCTGGACAAATAAATTGTCGCGATCTTGGTCTAGCTGTCATTTTTGCATAATTTTATTAGAAATTTAATGTAGTGTCAAACGGCCTTCATAAATCATATAATTTGAATCAAAACTTACCCGCTAAAATAAAATTAACCAATAAAATCATTTCGCTCCAATATCGTTCAATGACAAAATTGCTCTCAGAAAAATTGAGCAGCGTTGCCACTAATATTAAAAACGTTTCCAGCTGTTGGAAAATTTCCAGCCTTATTTTATATTTAGGTATTTAATAATTCTAAACTTACAGACAAGTACTGATAAAGTAAAAGTGTAAATAATTATATATTATACTTTTGTTTAACTTTATTAAACACAGCGAGTGCTATTGGTATAGCAAAATATGACAACATCGCGGCGCGCCATTCTTCCATCCGCCAATAGGAGAGCAGCTAGACTGACGCTGACGGGCTGACGCAATGAGTTAGTAAATAGTGAAGCCGCAGTGAAGTATACCAAGCCAAGCGTGTTTTGTAAATGTCGTGAATGTTTTGCAACTGTTAAACTGTTTTGCCATCAGTGTAATAATTAGTAAAATATGGCTTTTATCGGACTTGAATTTGATGATGGTGGTGGCGTGGCACTTATTAGTGCGAACTGGTTAACGCCTCGTAAACACGAAGCTTATTGGCCTCCATTCAAGCAGCAAAGCCGCTACCACAAAACCCTTGCCAGGCGAGAAGAACCCAATGACAAGGAGGGTTGGAAGTTATACCCCATAAAAAAATTGTTTTTCAGTTCAGGTAGGTATGTGTTTACTTTTGTACTTATTGTTATTTATCCAGTAGTATTCAAATTGTACGACGTGTTCAACCTGAAAAGAATCATAAGTCCGACCAACTTTAATGTATACTTAACAAAGTGTATAAATATTTAAATTTACATGTAAATTTCATGCAGCAGTATTTATATTTATAAATAGTTTGAATTGAAGTAGTCAGTTGGCAGTTGTGACTATAAAAATGTTCTCAGACTTGACAGTTTATAAACTGCCCTTTGGGAACACTCTACTTTAGCCCATGTTATGTATGTACTTATATGATTTGTTATAATTTAAGATGATTTAAATGATGCCCAAAGAAAAGTCAAGAAGTTAGAGTTTACATCCGATATTCAAACATCCGATTGTGAAGACGAAGGGCCTCGTAAGAGAAAAAGAATACAACCTAGACGGTTTTCATTTTCATCATCAGATGATGAAGAGCAGGAAGAGATTACACATATAGATTCTGCTGAAAGTATCACAAATGCAAAATTACCTAGGCCCCCTAAGATACTAAAAAAACAATGGATTTGTTCTCCATCTACAAATCAAGGTATTTTTTTCCATTTTTGAAATGTTTTACATTAATGCAACCAATGTTTTTCAAGCAGTTACAGAGAATGTTGAACTACCTTTAACACCATCCTCAAGTACAAGGAGCTTTATTCAACATTCTAGTAACGTTACATC
Organism: Amphimallon solstitiale; assembly: GCA_963170755.1. NCBI lineage: Eukaryota > Metazoa > Arthropoda > Insecta > Coleoptera > Scarabaeidae > Amphimallon > Amphimallon solstitiale. The sequence continues at coordinate 83,841,051 of OY720677.1, read as the reverse complement.
TGTGACTGAGAAGTTACAGAATACTACAAACACAGGTAATTTTGACAATTTCTTTATTGAATTATTTTTAACTAAAAACATTGTATTCTACATATTAGGCTCTTACAGTTATTGTGGATCAAGTAGTTCAAGATCTACTGTCTCTATCTTGTCAGATCTGTCAGATAAAGGTAATAAGCAAATCTTGATTGTAATAATATGTTTTAACACTATCACATATTAATTTTCAGAATTAAAGGAGCAAATCTTGGCAAAATTGGTAATGCAAGAACAGACACTCAGTGTTATTTTGAGTTATATTAATAATCAGAATTCTGTAAACACTCCATGTGCAATTCAGAATATTGAACTTCCAGTTGATCTCCCTATTTCTTCTGTGGATGACTTCTGTAAACTTGACAATTATTTAAAAGATGACAAGAATTTTAAAACCTTTGTAAGTATATTTTGGGTATAAATCAGTAGTTTTGATTTTATTTAATAATGTCTTTTAGTGTCTATGTTTATCAAGTTTGGGGGGCAAAGCAGGAAGTCCAAGAGTAAATAACATTTTAAAGAGACTGATGCTATTTGATGTTGCGTCCTCTTTTAATTTTTGCGGCTCCAGAGGGAATAAAATTGCGTTTCAAAATACTAAAGTCAAGGATGCTGTAATCAGTAAGTTAGAAATTATTTTAATTTTGTTTGTTTGTAACATTTTTGTTTTCGCAGAGGCGGTTAAACACGCTTGTGCTGATTTGACGGAAAAGGAGATTGAAGATTGTATCAAGAATTGGTTGAAGCATGCTCCTCAAAGATTGAAACTGCAACGTCAAGGTACACCATTAAATTAATTTATTTGTTTTTTTTTTTTTAATGAGAAGTGTTTTTCTTCTTGTTATATTGTCAAGAAGTTAACTTGATTTAATATTGTTTATTTAACTCATTTATCATGTTAAAAACTCGAAAAAGAATCGTTCAGAAACGTCAAATGTATCGTAGAGTTGCAAGAGCCAAGCAAGAAATACTTAATGAGGTGAACATAAAAAGACTAGACGTTTTGGATAACAATAATCTAAACTGTGAGATCAGTCATGAAAATATATTTTCTGAAAGCAATGTTGAAAATTTTGATCCAGTTAATGTTGATAATAATTGTAGTAGTAATTCTAACCACATTAATTCAGGCGTTAATATCAATAATAATTGTTTGATGAGTTTGGATGCTGATCCAACGCATTGTGATACAAAAGATTTAAAGACTGAATTACGACATTGGGCTTTACAAAACCGTTTAACACACTCTGCCCTTTCAACTTTGCTGCATTTATTAGCCCCTTTGCATTCTGAATTACCTACTGATGCTCGGACTTTATTAAGAACTCCTGTAGAAACAGTGAAAATGATTTCCAGAACTCTTCTTACTGGCCAGTATTGTCACATCGGGCTGTTAGCTAATATTGTACATTTTTTATCACAGTGTAAAGACTTTAAAGATGACGTAATTACTATCAGTTTTAATATTGATGGCGTTGAAATATTTAAGTCTCCGCCCTTGCATTTTTGGCCAATTTTGGGCTTAATCAAAAATGATAAAGTAAAAGCTGATCCCTTTGTCATTGGAATTTTTTGTGGAAAAGGCAAAAAACCTTCACCACTGGAATCTTACCTACAAGATTTTATTAACGAATTAAAATATTTGCAGGATAACGGTTTTAAACATAATAATAACCAGTATAATTTAAAGATACATAGTTTTATTTGCGATGCCCCCGCCCGAGCATTTTTAAAGTGTGTTAAACCTCACATGAGTTATTCCGCGTGTGATAAATGTACAGAGAGAGGTCAGCAATTTATGTCGAGAAGGATCTTTAAAAGTGTGTCAGCCCCAAAGAGAACTGATTCATCTTTTTTACAACAAACAGATATTAGTCATCATACTGGCATTTCTCCATTAACAAAACTCAATGTGGGTTTAGTTACACAAGTCCCAATCGACTATATGCACAACGTTTGCTTGGGCGTGATGCGGAAGATGTTGTTATGCTGGTTATTAGGCCACCCTTCTGTGAGATTTTCAAAGGAAACGGTTAATTCATTTTCTAATCATTTATCTCAAGTTGCCGATTATATTCCTAGAGAAATTAATAGAAAATCTTTATCACTGAATGATGTTAAAATGTGGAAAGCAACAGAGTTTAGAACGTTCTTGCTTTATACAGGCCCTCTGATACTCAAAGATCTAGTTGATCCCGCAATTTACGAACATTTCTTATTATTTCACTTTAGTATCACTATTCTTGTTTCTAAAGTGCATCTAAACAGTTTTGGTACAGACTTACCTGAACGTCTGTTAAAACTGTTTGTTCAACACTCTGAACATATTTACGGTTTACAGTTCCTTATTTATAATGTACATTTACTAATACATATAACTTCTGACGTTCAAAATTATGGCCCTTTGGACGAATTCTCAGCATTTCCTTTTGAAAATTTTCTTGGACAGTTAAAGAAATTAATCAGATCTCCCAGTAAACCACTAGAACAAATATACCGACGGTTAAAGGAAATTCAGATTTTATCAAATTCTGGGTTAGTTATTTCTTCCACCACATTAGATAATATAACGTTTGTTGATGAACATACCCTAGGCCCATTTTTAAATGATACTACTTTTGCTGTACATTATAAAACATTCAAAAAACTGGTTCACATTGACTTTACTATAGTCATTAACTCTGTTTCAACATCAGATTCTTATTGTTTAATCAAACTTGGTAGTAATCTTTCAGTTATTGAAATTCATAACATTGCGGTTACTAATGATCACAATATATATTTAGTTGGAAAACGTTTTCATTCCTATTCTTCACTGTATACATATCCACTTGATTCTTCTTTATTAGGTATTTTTATTTTAAATAATTTGTCACCAAATTTTGAAACATGGGATTATAAAAACTTTTATGCCAAATGTTTAGTGCTTCCCACTAACGATTACAGTTCATTTGTATCACTTCCTTTAATTCATTCTGTAAACTTGTAAGCCAGCAACTCTTTATGAAATAGGTGTAGGTATTTAAATTGTTTAAACCTATAAAAATGTATGTGTCCTGAACGAATCTTTTTTAAGTGTATTTTGTTATGAAAATCTGTATTATTATAGTTTGTGCTTTGTGATTTGATATCTTGAAGAGAAGGATTTGAAAAGAGAAACTTGGATTTTTAATTTGCCAACGTTTCACCTACAATTGAGGCTTCTTTAAGGCAATTACAATCGTGATTATTTTGACTTCCTAATGTTCATTTACAAAATTTTTAAAAATAATATACAATTACAAAAAAGTATAAAAAATTACATCAATTATTATGTGAAAAATTTTGTAAATGAACATCAGGAAGTCAAAATAACCACGATTGTAATTGCCCTGAAGAAGCCTCAAATGTAGACGAAACAATGGGAAATTAACAAGACAAGTTGCCCTTTCCAAGTCCTACTCCTCAAAATATCAGTCAAAAATTTAAGTTAAGGACCAAAATGTGAGACCAAAGTTTAAACTAATTCGTTAATTTTGTAATTTATTTTTTCAATAAATGTTTATTTGCAGTTTTTGTGTAATTTATTAATTCAATTTTCGTATATTTGACGTTAATTATACGGCCAAACTAGTCCAAAGTAAGTCAGCAGAATCTCGTATTAAATACGTAGTACATTGACGTCCTTTTACCTGTGTCTTAGGACCAGACTTTTGCACGTCTATTCCACGACATTTTTTAAAGTCTTTGACGTCTCAGATGACCAAATATAGACGTCTAAAGGACGCTATTTTGTTACCTGGGTAGGTACCTACTTGTAAAATAAAAATTCATTTATCTCCACTCCATTAACACTTTTATGTATTTTTAATTTTATTTACTCGGTGTTTGGGATAACTGAATGTTTTAGAACATGCAAAAAAACAAAAAATATATATAATAACAGAACAATGAATAAGTGAAAAAACAATAAAGACATTTTCTATTAGACGCTAAATTAATATAAAATTATAGTTTGTTGTAGTTATACCTATTATACCTTCTTTAAAATATTATATAATATTAAAATAATATATAATTAGTTGTTTGGAAGAATAGCTACTTTGAATTGTTGATATCTATTATTAAAAAAATTTGGCAATATTGAACAAATAAAGGGGGTTACACACCTTCCGTTTATCTGCGCAGTTTATCACGTGTGACGTCATATCTGAGCGATAAACTGTGTGAACTGCGCAGTTTAGACCGGTTTTCACGCAGATAAAAAGTCTGCGCATTTGGACCCTCTTTTGCAACGATAACCTGCACAGTTTATGCAGTTTATGGTACAGTTTGGTCAGTTACCATCCCGACACGATGACTACAGTTCCAAAGAAAGAGTCGCTTTCCGCATTCATCGACGGCTACCGGTCTCTTTCCAAACTTTGGGATACGACATGCCTGTCTTATACCAATCGTGCTAAGAAAGCCGCAGCGTATGATGTTTAATTGAAAAATTGAAACCTCTCGAGCCTGATGCAACACGTGATAGTGTAGTGAAGAAACTAAACAACCTACGATCCGTTTTTCGCAAGGAACTGAAGAAAGTAAACGAATCGAATAAAGTATGGCTCCTATTTTATGAATATTTATTTAGTCACACCTATGATCTTATCAAGAAATTAAAGAATGTGTACCTGAATAAAATTTTGCAGTACTTTCCGTATTGCCACGCATGTTTCTATTATTATCTCTCCGAGTGCTTGAGGAGATACCCTCATCGAAAATTTCAAATCTTGGAAATTTTTCCCAATTGCCAGGAACCGAAGAGTCGTAAGCAGTCTCACATGCGGTGATATTGCTTCTCTCAAGACTGTGTCCTTTTTTACAATGAGAGAAGCCACTTTGCTTAATAAAATTTGAAATGCATTTTTGTCCATCCGTAGGTAATTTTTATAATCGTAATTTTCACCTCCTTCTTGTAACTCGTTCAGTAAGTGGTAGTCGCTGGGCAAAACGCTTCTTTGCAGATACCAATTTTTACACCACCGTTCACGGCGTTTTTTCCTTTTTCCTTCTTCTTCTACCACGATTGCTGCAATTATGCAACAAACTGCTGCCCTTATTATTCTGTCACCCATTGAATTTATTCATTTATTTAGAACCAAACCCCTCGAAGGTGAAGAGGAAACTGAAGAAAAATCGGACGAAACTGAGACGAAAACTGAAGGTATCCTACACACCTTCAGTTCAGATAAACGTGCAGGATTTCACACAGTTATTTACCACAGATACCTGCGCAGATAAACGGAAGGTGTGTCACCCCCCTTAAGAAACTGAACACGGATATATTTCAGATATGTATATGTAAGAAAACACAAAAAATGTGTAGCTAACTTTTTACTGAATAAAATATTCATTCCGATGTTAGAAATACGATACACATAAACACGTGTGTGTATTTCGCTAGACGACCCCCCCCCTGCCCCACTCAGTGTGTCTTCTGACAGTCCCTTACGTATAAATATGAGTTAATCAGATATTCTCTTGGAAGGAAAATTATTCTGTTGCAGTCTCGTAAATGTACGCCACGCCCCCTATAGGGGAAGTATTAGCCGAGGGGTAGGTACTGGGGACCTTTTCAATCTTTTAATGAAGTATATGCTATGCAACCCGTATTACTTAACATCGCAATATTGAAATCAGTAGTCCGGAGCCTTAAGTAATAGAAAAATAGTCGTATCGTTATCCGGCCACCAATCGGAGGAAATTACGAATGGTATGGGAGTACCACAAGGGCCAATCTTGGGCCCTTTACTATTCTTAATATTCATAAATGACTTGCCGAAGCTCATAAAAAAATGGTCTTGTAGTGATGTACATCGGTTACACTTTCTGCAAGTAATCGGGAAGATCTGCAAAATTTAATACGATCGGTGATTGATCAATTCCAATCGTGGTGCAGGAGAAACAGATTAATGATAAATAGTGACAAGACCGTGTGTATATTCTTTTCTCAACGTAGACTTATTACTTGCGACACGGATCTGTCTAATATAGTATCTAATTCTACGGTGTTTTTAGGAGTCATAGTTGATGCTTCCTTCACTTTTGAAGGTCATGCTGCTGACTCTGTATGTAAAAAATTAAACAAATCATACTATGTGAATTAAAGCTGAAATCATGCTTATCATTGTTATCATGATTTTCCCGTTTTGGTGGGATTTATTGTCTTTTACGGGAAAACGGGATAATACGCCTATATGCGGGAAAAATTAAGTATGCTATAATTAACAAACTTTATGAATTCCTAAAGCGACTCTGAAACAGTATTTCTGTTTTTGAAGTTTTAAATTTGACACTCCAAATTTACCCGTGCAACTGTATTGCCATCTAGCGGTAAATAGTAACTGTAACTTCTATTTGGAAGCTATAGTAATTTTGAACTGCTTAATGTGGTACCACTGCTAATTTCATCGTTCTTTACGATTGAGGGGTTTCTCCATTTTCTCCGGCTGTTAATAGGTTATGTTCTGTGGTTATGTTATAAAAATTGAAAGTGACGAGTTGTGTTGTAGGCGTGTGTGCAGGTGGTTATTTTCAAATTCTAAAGTAAAAAGTATTTTATAAAGGATAAGATGTCTTCGACTTCTGCTGAAGCGATTAAATACACCACCGATAATGAAAAACAAAGGCGACGTAAGAAACTGAAGAAGGTTAAATATTTTAATCCTGAATGGCTCTCACAAGGTGAATTTAGTGGTTGGCTTGCTAGTGATGGTTCTAATAAAATGAAATGTAAATGTGTGGCCTGCAATAAAATATTAAAATGTGGCAGAAGCGAATTGATCAAACATGCTGGCACTGAGATTCATAAAAGAAATATAGGTAAAGTTGTTAGTCAACGAAAGCTGCATGATTTATTTCTACAAACCCAATCTGCTCGTGCAAAACAACAACAGCATGAACATGCAGTTAAAAGAGCAGAATTGCATTTATGTTTATTTTTTGCAGAGCACAATATTGCATTTTTGGCCATTGATCACTTAACGGAAGTCCTCAAAAAGGCCTTTCCAGATTCGCATATATGCAATGATGTGCAATTAAAACGTACGAAATGCACATCTGTAGTAAAGAATGTTATAAGCAAATACCAGTGTCAGGTATTGATTGATGAATTCCAAAAGGTATTAGCATTTTCTTAAAATTTCTAGGTAATTAATATCATTATTACAGGTACAATTCTCTATACTAATCGACGAAAGCACGGACATAACAGACACCAAATTTCTATGTGTGTTGGTTCGTTTTGTATCGCCTATGTCAGGTGAGGTGGTAACAAAATTGCTCGAGCTAATTGAATTGGATGCAAGTGATACAACAGCAGCAACTATTTATAACACTTTCAAGAGTACCCTTGCAAAATATGGCGTTCTTGTCAACAATATTATAGGAGTAGCTGCAGATGGAGCCAATGTTATGGTTGGACGGAAAAATTCCTTTTTTTCACATTTACTTCTGGGTGTTCCTCACGTGATTCTCTTAAAATGCATATGCCATTCGGCAGCCTTAATAGCTAGTAAGGCATGTTCAAAATTGCCACCTGATGCTGAAAATTTAATTAGATTAGTGTATACATATTGCCGTGATATCTTACATATTAATAAGATGATAGCAGTAGTATTAAGATTTAATTTAAGTGTATAAAATATGAAAGAAACTATAATAATAAGTTTAAGGTAGTTGAAGGAATTTAACATGAGTATGTTGGGTTGCATACACTTTTATGCATACAGCAAATTGAATTTACATTTGCAATTTAAATAAGTACTAAAAATAAAACACGAGATAGAATTTAAGATGTATATATATTTCTTTTATAGAAAAGAGAAACAAGATGTATGGTTTGTCTACAATAAAAAACAACCTGACTTTATAAAATGTGTGAGAATTGCACTGAACATTTTAAATAATGGACCGTTGTTTAAAAATAAAAAAGAAATGAAAGCAAATAACCGAGAGAGGGTCATGCTAATGGATGGTAGTGTAATACGAACTAGTCATCTTAATGCAGTAAAAATGTATGAGGAAAATAGAATTCGATATGCACGAGACAAAAATAATTGAATAATTAGATAAACTTGAGAACGTGCATAAGGTAATAAATAAAATTTATTAAATAAATCATGCAGAAAGAATAAATATTTACCTTAATTTATTAATAGATAAGTAAATAAATAAAGAAAAGGATATAAATAAAATTGTTCTGAGATATCAGTAGTAGTGTTTTTTTATAAACGACAGCTGGTAATAATAGAATACATTCAGGAATTTGTATATGTAATATCATGTATCATAAACAGTAGAGAGGTACTTGTACGGTTCTTGATAACCTACAAAATAAAAAGAAAATGTAATGTAAACTTGGTGTGTAGTTTATTACAGATAGACATATCACCGTTGGAGAAGTCTTGGATAGAAGGAGGTTACGAAGGGGCAAACCAAGTGGACCATGGTGGTGCAAGTAATCTTAGTAAAAGGATACCTGTTGTTTGCAATGTTTTTCCTATATTGCCGAAAGCTGGAAAAAGAACAAAAATAAGAATTGTACTAGCCAATGGAAAGAATAAATTTATAAACAATTATAAAGAAGAGTTATACTAAAACAAGTATACCTACGTTGGAGAAACGCTGTACAATTTATAGGAAGTTTTAAATTGTAAACAGACAATTCTTGGGGTGTTGATCTTTCGCGGTGAAGAACTGTCAAAGAGACAACGAGTGCGTGTGTGTGTGTGAGTGTTCGAAACATTACGGCAACTTAAAAGTCAGGAGCACTGAAGATGCAGGGTGACAACGTAAATGGTAGTTTCAGAAGATGGCGTTGAAAACGGTCACATGTCTCTTCTGGAGATATAAATTGAAGACAAGAATAGACACGATGGGATTCATTCATTGATTTTTATACAGTTAACAAGCATTCTTTAATTCATTTATACAGTTATATAAATCGTAGGGTTAGATACACCACGATTCACATTTATTTCTTTTGTATTAGCATATTAATTTTATTTTCATTCAAGTTTCACTTATTTTATTTTCTTTGTTTAATTGTTTTGTGTTATAATGGAGATGCAAATGATCGAATTCAAAAAGATTTGTAACGATTCAAAGTAAGTTAGAGACAAAGACTTATCAATGTAGCTATACGAATATTGAAATATATCGTGCGAACGTATATTCAGTACAACGTTATGCAACAGGGATAATAAATATTTTTCCTGGGATAGTAATAAGCATTCTTTAATTTCAAGATTATAAGAAATAAAATTATTAATGGTGTTAAGTGTTAAGAGGATATAGCGTGCAAATGTATATTTTCGGGCACAGTATTTGGCATCATTAATAGTTACAATAAATAAGGAAAATGTTTCTGGGTAGCGGACTCTGAAATGCTAGCTATAACGCGTGCAAATGGTTGTAGATAGTAATCAGATTCGAGCTTTTCTCCAAACATTGACTATGAAATAAACAATTTACAAAAGTAAATTGGATTTATTTGTTGACAAACAGGAAAATATTTTTAGAGTTTTATTTAATAAAGTATAAGAAAACATATTCGCATCATGAAGAAACGTTACAACCTAGAACGAGGTACAAACGTTTTCTTATAATTATGTTCTTTTAAAATAAATAAAGTGAATACAGTATAGCAATGCTATATTTATTTTTATATAATAAATGTTAAATAAATTCGACAATTATGTGTTATATGATTTCTGATTTTTCATTTTTAATAAGCTATTACCTTATCCCAATCTTAAATAAAAACAAGAGATTAGACGAGAGGGAAGAAATTCTGATACACTGAAGGATTCATAAATAATTATAAAGTACGTGCTGTTAAAAATAAATAAAATACACATCTGGATAATAAAAATTATCATCATTTTAATTATTTATGTTGTTGAAACAGCACACAACATAACTTATTTGGCAAGGCCTAAGGTATGGCAATGATACTATTATCATATTCAAATAATTATGTTGCCACAGCAATATGTATCAGGCAGTGCAAAACGTAGTAGTCAATTACAGGAAATGCAGTCATTTTTTAACTTACAACATTATAAAATGTTAAAATTATCAGGCACACGGTGGCTTTCAGCTCATCAATGCATTGAACGAATACTACTTAACTGGGAGCCATTGTTAGCTTATTTCAGGATAGCAGTTTATGAAGACAACTTACCATCAGCTAATGCAATATTAAACCTGTTGCAAAACAATTCTAACAGAAGTTATTTTCTTTTTTTAAAACATGTGCTTAATTACATGAATCAGTTTAACGCTCTATTTCAGTCTAGGGATATTTTAGTACATTCGTTACAAAAACATTCACGAAAACAGTTTGATCAGTTTTGTCAAAATTTTATTATACCTACATATCTCAAGACTGATATTGTTCTTTCTAAGCTGTTGCAGCCTTGTAATTATTTAGACTTAAACAGTATTTTTGTAGGCATTGAGTGTGACAGTTTTATGAAAAACTGTTTATCAGCGAAAGACCGTCTTAAGATTCTGGATTTCTATATAACTGCAGCACACGAGATTATGCAAAGGTTACCCTTGCAGGGTGAAGAGTTCATGGAGTTTGAATTTATTTTACCTTGCCATGCATTTAATAGAAACAGAGAAGTGTAAATCAATTTACCAAAATTATATAATCGTTACAAACATATTTTAAACTTTGATGCAGTTATGAGTGAATAGCGTAACATGCCATATGCTTTGGACCAAGAAGAAATTACTATGTTAAACAACTTACCAATTGATATTATGTGGAAAAAACTATCGGAATATAAAGATTTTTCGGGACAATATAAATTTCAGAATATTTACAAACTAGCAGAGATGATATTATCACTGCCGCATAGCAATGCAGAGGCAGAAAAAATATTCTCAGTTTTAAATGACATTAAAACAAAAAAGAGAAATCGACTAGGTGATGATACTCTCAATTCTCTATATGTAATTAGAGCAAATTTTCATGCCAAAGGTGAAAATTGTATAAATTTTGTACCTACAGAGAAACATTTTAAATATTTTAATAACGATATTTATAATTCTAAATAAATGTGCATCTAAAAATATATAATGTAATTATTGTTATCTTAGAACGTTTTTGTGCAATCAACAGATTATGATATTGTTGTTTGGTTATTCATAGTTTGCAACATTTAGCTTTAGTTGCTTAAATTAATAAATCCTAAAATATTTTCTAGTTGTGTTTTTGCAATTGTATCTTTTTACTTTATATTACCATAACCTGTATTTTTGGTTTTTAAGAACCAATAAAAAGGTTAAATTTAACGCAATATTTATTTACTTATGTTTTAGCAAATTGTTTATTCAACATCAATCGGTTCAACTAACACGACACCGATTTAGACATGAGTAACGCAGCGCTGCGTTGAGTTAGTGCGTTGATACTTAATACACTGAAATGTGAAACGCAATAAGCGCAATTCGTAATACACTTAATACAGTACACACTGCAGTCATAGAATTGTCGGGCGCCAGGAACAATTTTCGATTAGTTTATATGGTTTTTCAATTGGCATTGGGTTTAGAATTCGAATTGTTTTGAATTAAATATATATGACACAAGAATATAAGCGATATTTAAAATGTAATTCATATTAACAATACATTGCTCATTTTAACTTTATTTTTAAAACAAGTTTGGATCATTACTTTCAAAATTACAAATGTATTTTTTAATGTAGACTATATTTTCAAATAAATCTGAATTCTTAAACTTGCAATATTTTTGTGTGTGCAGAGTTGTTATTTCTATATGATAGATAAACTACAAATTTGGTTACCAAAACAAAACAATAAATTTTGCTATCTACAGCTTTTTAAAAGCCTATTAAGGGCCGGGAAATTAGTCTTAGAAGTGGGAATTTTAACTGGTGCGAGTGGGAGTTTTTTAGTTACCCAGCTGGCAACACTGTCCGTGAGTGTTATTGTGTCATTCGTATAATATATTTCTTGTTTAATGGTGTTTATTATGTGTTGTTTGTATATTTTTACAATTGTACATTTTAATGACAAGGTCGATATTGTATTTGCGATCAATGACAAAGTTATTATTATTATTATTATTCAGTCATCAGTATTCCTGACTACGAGCAAAACACAGCTTCCCAAATAGTGAAGTGATTCATCCGCCGATGACTGAAGAAGAGTCTTTAATACAAATTCCAATTTCCTCCAGTTCTTTTTTACGAATACATGTTGAGTTGAATAAATAATATTAAATAATTAACAAAGCATGTTGTTTTAATTACCTTTACTTATACCTTCAATACGTGATTTAAAGCAAGGCTTTGAAAGGTATCGCTTGAAGCTATAAATCGCAGGGTGACGACAAGGTAAAGCCGAGCTGACATAGTTTCCCCTAGCTGAGTATCTTGCTTGGTAATAAATTATGTAACCGAATGTAGAAGATACTCAAAATCTGCTTTGAGAAAACCCTTTAAATTCATGTCCGTCACCAGAATAAACTATTTCAGACAACTGTTTTTCCATTGTTATCCTTCAAATATAAGGTATTTAATTTTAAAAAATATATATTGAAAACACGCGTTCGATATGGGTGAACATCAATTTCAAAAAATGTTTCGATTATCAAAAGCCTTAACACATAACATAATACATTGAGGTTCATACTGCTCCTCCATCTCGGGCTTCAGCATTAAATGCTGAAGTAAAGGTAGTGTAACATATAATAGATGAGGATGTTATGTTGCATGAATATTTTATTTTTTTAAAGGTTCTAACAGCATTAAGATCTTTTTCTTCTACAGGCAGCTACCAAATGGACATTGGGTGCAATATTAACATGGCTTTGTCATACTTCAGTAAACCGATGCATCAAGGAAGTAGGTCAATATTTTGAATATGGACGATATTTTCATTGCATGGGTGAAGTTTCCAAGACACGTAAGGGAAATGGAAAATATAAAGATTTCTGCAATTAAATTGCAAGTAAAAATTTTATTTCAGATTTTACAGAAAATATGACTATCCAAGTGTTATTGGATATATTGATTGTACTCATGTAGCCATACTACCGCCAGTAAAGGATGAACCAGTGCATCCAGAGCATATTTTTGTCAATAGAAAAGAACATCATTCTATTAATGTACAACTGGTATGAACTGTTAATTAATTTTTTTTTCTGTTAATTCACTTTACGAATGTTTAAGATCTGCAGTTCTGAATTAAAAATCATACATTGCAATACAAGATTCCCTGGCAGTGCACATGACAATTTCATTTGGAACAATTGCAATGTCTTACCTATGCTATATAGACTTCATGAGGACACACATGGATTTTACCTTTGCCTCTTAATTTTATACCTTTAACTCTTTCAGGTTTGGTGGTTAGTTATTTAACCACTTATTGTTGCTTGTTTAAAACTTGTTTTCGTGCCACCTATTGACAAATTATTAAACAATTACATTTTTAAAGACATCGTTGATCATTTGTTGCGAGACTTTGTCGCTAGGGTGTACTGGTTATATATATATATATATATTGTACTAGGTAATAACTCATACATATCAGTTCAACTCTCGACATAATCATTAACTCCTATTACAGTTTAAATGTCATAAATTGAACCGTATATGAAATGAGATAACACTCTAGACATGTTTTGTAAAATTACTATTATTTAATGAACAACCCTCGTATGTGCTAGTTTTATAATCTCTTTATATATCTCCTAATATTCCATTCATTATACGAAGGTGTTTTATTTTTATGCCCGACTAGCTTTATATTTTATCTTTATATAAATTATTTTACTCTATCCTAACTCTTTATTTAATTTACAGTATTTAACTCTGCCTACAATTATATACTTTTATTAATCTCAATAATCCTTTTTGAATTACTTATTTTTTTCTCTAAACTAACATTTTATAAATTACTGATTTCTGTAATATTTTTATACATTCTATACTATAAATAATCCAGTTTACTAACAAGTGTTCAATAAAACACCTAGATGTCACCACTACTCATTCCATTTCAATATATCAAATGTCATTTATTTCTTTGAGGTTATAAATTAACCAAAATATTTCTTATAGTTGAGAATTTGACTATGATAAAATAAAACAATATTCTACTAATAAATAATATGTTTATATTCAAACTTCGTGTGTTTTTTTATACGGGACAATGGTTAACAATATTTTAATATGGAAACTGAATATTTGACGTTTAGAAAATATTTACTCCAAGGTGTATAGTTCCAAATCCAACTAAATAATTTAGGTACGTACTCTGATCTTATTTATTATTGATATTCAAAAATTAAGTAATTCTTTCTATTACTATCTTTCTCAAATTAATTTAAACTATTATTATAATGTGTTCAAAACTATTTAATGGCTTGATAACTCCATAAATTTGTATATAAATGAAAATTATTCATATCTTGACATAATACTGGATAGTAGAGAATTAAAATAACTTATGTTGTTTATAATAGATGTACTTGTTGTAATAACTATTAGTTCAGTCTATTTTAATACTGAATTATATTGCAAATAATTAAATCTTTTCCAACATTCACAAAATGATATCTTTCTTTAATACTGACACAAATAAAATACTAAAATAGTAATACTTAATTGCTTTCTTCTTTTAGATGAGTAACTATCCACTTCCTGAAGACGTTGTTGGACGGATACTACTTCTTGGATGTGGTTAAACTTCAATCTTGTTCAAACTCGTGACGAAAGAATACCAATTATCCTGTACAGGAGCTTGCTCGACGTTTAGAATAAATTGTCCACTTATTAGGATGTCGAATCTCTTAGTGCACAGCAAATTCTCCTTTACACCCGGAACTTGTGATATTCACCAACCTTTAAGAACCTCTTGTGATAATCTGCCTCTTTTGAACACCAGTACTTCTGGAATCAGCTACCTTTTATAATAACCGGATCTTGAAGATTTCTTCACCCTTTATGGAATTTCAAAACTCTGGTACTCAATAGCCTTCTGAAAACTTCTATGATCCCGGAGACAACAACCCTATTTCGGATATACCTGGATCTTGTACAAATTTGTAAGTACAATTACTTTTTTATATTAATTTATTTGTAGTTAACGTAGTTCACTCAGGACACACTTTTCTCTTTTATAATTAACTATTATCGCGTTAATATCAGAAAAGATATTCTCTTTTTCAAAAACACGTCTACCGCTTTTTTAAATTAGAAAAATTCTTTTCATAATTTTATCAACCCTTCTTTTCATATTCATATCCCAATACCTCTCTACATTTATATTTCTGAACACATGTCAAATAATGACAGTTCCTGTATTTCAAATTATTCCCGGGAACTGTTCTACAATACAATCTATACACCTTTCAAAATAAGATTCTAAATATTTTTATCACCTCATAAACGTCAATTACCCAAGTTTTTACAAATTTATAATACATTTTACAAAATAACAACTAATATTCAACTCTCTTCTTTCCAGAATATTTTGAACTTCTAAGAAAAATGAACATGGTCAACCTTTCCATATACAGGTGGTTTATTATAAAATTCGAATACTTGTTAAATACGATAAACCTAATAAATCTTATTTTAGACACATCATAATAAATTTTTCTACGTTTATTTAATTCAATTTGGTAACATTAATAACTTTCCATATTATATTGTTAACGTATGCCTTTATACTATAACATATGCCCCTTTTAATAAATGTAAATTTAAACCTCAAATAAACAAATTTGCATTTATTAAACTAATATAACTTCAATAATTATACTTTCAGTAATTCCTATCTTGTAAACAATGTTATTACAATAAACTATTCATATTCAAATCCTATGTACAAACATTTCACAATTCTCAACAATTAACAAATATGTTTAAGCAAAATTTTTTTTTTTTATATATAGTTTATCCAAAGTAATATAAGTACCAATTATTTTAATTCATCATAAGAAAATTTTACATACATAATAATTATGCCCTGTATATTCTATTAATATTTTAGCAAGTATTCTCTACATAAATATTTAGCCTCTATACAATTTTTATAATCTCATAGTAACTGTATTACTCTTAACATTTCTTTTAGGTGATAGTTTCAATTTTTTTTATTCAACTCTTTCTCGTAAAGATTATTGCCTCTATAAAATATTTTACTTATGCTCACTTATACATTTATATTATATTTATTATTTCTATTCCCTTTGCGCATGTATCCCATAATATTCCTATAGACATATCCGTCTTCCCCATACTTTCTACTTATATTTACGTTTTATTGGCGTACGTTACCTTAATCTCTCATTAGACATTTTAGTCCTATATAAATCATCATATTAGGTTACCTTTAACCCATTCTCTAACATTTATATTATAATTCCATATTTTAATGGTACATTTTATATTTATTCATTATTGCAAGCATTTTTCCTTCAATTAAAATATTATATCATAAAGGCTTTTACTATCTTTTATAATTAGCTTTATAACATCACCTACTTTATTATTCTGCAAATCTCTTTTACTGCTTCAATTATTTTACAATTTTAAGGCTTTATATAATTCTTTCTTTTCCTCAACTACTAAATATATTCCTTCTAAGTTTTATATTTGGGCATATAATTAGACATTTAATTCCAAATAAATTTTCTTATAGTACTTTGGTTTTATTTTTCTTTTCATAAATAAAATATGTAGGAATGAGAGTAACATATGATACAATTCTTTAAACAACATTCTTCAAATATTTCTAATATTCTAAACTTTATATTCTATATTTTGATTCTGAACCTCTTTCTATATATCCATTTTTATACTAGGCTTTATTCACCCTACTTATGAACTTTAACATGCCCCTTTCTCAACAAATCAAATAATTCAACATATTTTTTTTATATCCGATTATGTTCTTGTTATAAAAAATACTCCTACTATGCCCCTAACTTCTATACCATATAAAAATTTGAACTCTTGGATATAAAAACATTTCTTGTATGGTTTGATGATTCTTCAAAAACAACATGTGAATGAATTAACAATATTTGGATACGGAAGTGACGTTACCCACTTATATAACACAATCAATTCTAATGTAATGTCCTGCCTATAACTTGAGATCTAATTTATACTCGGAAAGCAGGTGTCGTAAATACCTTCAGAAGTTGACCTCTTTCCTTCTGTCCTGACTATAACTTGTTGTTCTTTTTAAGAATCACTTGGATAATCATGTAACATCGACACATGATAAATACCTTTCAAAAATCCAGTATCTCCATCTATTAATTCATAATTATTTAACCCAATTTTCCTGTATACTATATATGGCCCGGAATATGGTCTGATTAACTTCGCTATAATTTTATTCTTTCTATCGGTTACTCTTAATGCTCGAACTATAACTTTCTCATTAATATTGTATATTTTATATTTACTCTGTTTTTCCTTCTTCTTTTCTTCCCATTTTTCCTTTCGATTAATTAACTTTAACCTAATTTCTTCGTATTTCTTTTCTATATTAGCAATTTCATCATCTTGCCAAGGTCTTTGTGGTGATTGTCCTGTAAAAATTGTAATGGGACACGATTCATGTACAGTACTCGGAGTATTGTTCATGACTAATTCTATTTGTTTCAAACACCTCGCCCATTTGTGGTGACTATCTACTAGCAATATACGTAAATACTTTATTACTTCTTTGATATACCTCTCAGAAGGATTAGCTTGTGGATGTCGTATTGAGATGTGATGAGACTTAATGTTCCTACTATCTAAGAAATCGTGATATCTTTGGTTCATGAAATACGTGGCATGATCTGAAAGAATAATTCTTGGCGTTCCAAAATCGGTAATGTACTCTTGTAAAGCTTGTAAAACAGTGTCGGTATTACATTTTTGTGTAGGAATTAAACGTACATGTTTAGAAAATAAGTCGCAGAATACTAATATGTTGCGATAACTCCTGGTACTCGGTATCAAATTTGAAATAAAATCAATTGCCACTATTTGTAATCTGTCTACAGCTAAAATACTTAAACTAATATTTTGATTAGTAAAATTCTTTTCTTTGGCTAAAATACATGTTTCACATTGTTTAAGTAATCTTTTAATTATTTTTTCATCATTTCGACAATAAAAAGCTTCTCTGTACATTAGCCAACATTTCCTAGCTCCTATATGAGTATAAATTTCATGAAGATGTCGTATAATTTCAATAGTATGTTTTTCATTTGTAACATACACCTCTACATCACCTATCTTCTTCACAATTATCCCTCTTCGTAAACTCATTCCCTTATATGAACCATCTGTCTGTAATTTATTTTTAATTATTTCCAAATCATATGACTCTTGTGCTTTTCTGATACGCTGCATTGAAAAAATACCTTCTCTTCCCAATTTTACCAAATTTATTTGTACATTTACTGCCTTTGCTTCACCATGCTTCCTACTTAAAATATCAGCAGCTATCATTTCCTTACCCGGTCGATATACTATCTCTATATCATACTGTTGTATCAACAAAGTCCATCGATAAATTCGGTTATTATTCAACTTGGTAGTCATGATATTTATAAGTGCCTTATGATCAGTTTCCAATTTGAAACGCTTCCCTATTAAATAATAGCGTAACTTAGTTAATGCAAAAATGACGGCAAGCATTTCAAGTTCTGATATACCAAATTTTCTTTCGCACGGCTTTAATGTTCTTGACGCAAAATATATTGGAACTTCGATACCATCTTTGATTTGTACTAGTTCTGCAGCAACGGCTACATTCGATGCATCTGTTCTCACGATAAAATCTAGGTTAAAATCAGGATGATATAATTTAAGATTTTCAACAAAATTTGATTTTAATTGTACGAAACATTCTTCACACTCACTAGTCCATTTCCATTTTGTACCTTTCTTCAATAAATTTAACAATATACTTGTCTTTTGGCTGTAATTCGAAACAAATTTCCTATAATAATTTAACAATCCCAAAAATCCTCTTAACATCTTGAGCTTCGTAGGTCTTGGATAATTCTGAATTTCTTCCAATCTTTGAGGATCTAATAAAATGTTCTGTTGATTTACTACATACCCTAAATAGTTAACCTCTTTTTGACAAAATTGACACTTAGATAAATTTAATTTCATACCGTTTTCTTGTAACGTATTTACAATTATCTCAATATGATTAATATGAGACTCAATATCATCAGAAAATATTATAATATCATCCAAATAATGAAGAGCAAATTTCTCGTACTTATCTAGTATCATATGAAGAAATCTGATTAACCCAGCAGGACTACTTCGGATTCCGAAAGGACAGACCTTAAAATTATACGTAATCCCATTTACATTGAATCCACAATACTTTCTCGAATTCTCATCCAACCTAATCAACCAAAAAGCATTTTTCAGATCTAACTTACTATACCATTTTTTATTTCCACATTTGGTAAGTAAGACATCAATATTTTGTGGTGTTTCGTGCTCCGGCATGATCCTTAAGTTAATTAATCGAGCGTCAATGCAAATGCGTATGTTATTATCCTTCTTTTTTACTAATACTACAGGACTTATAAAATATGTATTCGACCGCTCTATTATATCCGCTTCTTCTAATTTTTGTAATTCCTCGTTTACACGTTCTTGAAAAAAATATGGAATAGGATAATTCTTACATGATAAAGGCGAATCATCCTTAATCATTAACCGATGTTCATAATTCTTGGCAAACACAACTTCGTCATTAACTAACTTTATATTCTTTGCTAAAATTTCTATTAAACTATCTTCAATCCACGGTTCAGGTAAATTCTGTTGTAATATAAAAGTTTGAATGTCGTTTTTATTTCTTATTACCTTCACCTCTTGTTTTTCTTCTAACACTACCGCATTTCCATATTCTACATTAGTATCAATTCTAGGCAATTCGAACATTGCTCCTTCCAAATGTTCTTGTGCGTCATCATCCTCTTCTCTATCCGCGATAATCACATTATTCACTTCATTTTGTATGTTTTCTTTATATTCAATATATGCATTTATCTCCTTTAAATCTACTAATTTGTCTAATAACATTTCCTTCCCTCTTATCTTAATTTTATTCTCTTCAAAATCTAAATTCATTCCAAAAGCTCTCATATTATCAATCCCTATTATACAATCATAGAACAAATTTTCTAGTAAATAAAATTGCATGATAAATTTTTGTCCATTTAAAACAACATCTATACATATCCTTTTGTTAATACTACCCATTTTTCCCCTATTTGCCGATATAACATTTGTACTTTTAACTTTTATAATATAATTTGAATATTCAGGTATATTCCTAACCAATTCTTCTTTTATAAGAGATATTTCCGCTCCAGAATCTAACAACGTCTTAAATCGAATATTTCTAATATAAATTGTAAAGAAAGGTAAACTTTCATAATTATTTATAATCTTTCCTATATCTAATAAACTATTTTTATCTCTCATTCCCATTATTTCTTGTTTATTACTACTATTACTAATAACTCCACCTATATCTACTCTATTCTCTAGTGTGAGGTTCCTGGTATCTGATCCTGGAAAACCCTCGAATTCTCCAAAATTGGCGTTTTTTTTTCTTCCATGTCTTCTCTTGTTAACTTCTCTTTGTTATGATTATTACAATCGACACTTCTCCATTCCTGTGTACGAATATTATTCACTGTTCGTGAATTGTTATACCCATAATATTTATCATCTTGTCCTTGATATGACCTTTCTTGAGGAAGATGTTTTGAATTTTGATTATTATTATTAAAAGAATTATAACTATTCGCATTAGGTCTTCTATTCATACCATTTTGAGCACCTCTATTATTATTCCAGTTTCCGTTTCTATTCCCTTGTGAATTATAATTTCTGTAATTTTGATTCTGTTGCTGATTAGCATTTTGATAATTCTGTCTTGTACCAAATCCATTATTATACTGATTAATAGGATAATTATTCCTAGAATTGTTCAACTGATTCAAAGCACTATCGTTACGATTATTATTCAGATTAATACCATTATGTTCATTAACACGTTGATGACTATTCACTCCTTCTTGTCGACCATTTAATTGTCTATATTCACGATATTTCAACCCATCTGAATAATCATCCAACCGACGAAGTATATTAATCAAGCCATTCATATCAGTAACATTCTGACATATTATTGCATGTGTGTCAACTGGTATAAAATGTTGTAAAAGATGCTGCGAAATAGTTTGTTCATCTAAATGTGAAATATATCGGCAATAATTGAACATCCTTTGTGCGTAAGCCTCCCTTGAAGATTTACCTGGTTGATATCTCCCTGTCAATAATCTTTGATGAGCTCTAGATTGCTGCGTCTCACTCCAGAAGTTATTTTTAAATAGTTCAACAAACTGTCTTAAATTCTTACAATCATCTTCTATACGTTGAAACCATTCCGCTGCTCCATTATTCAAAGTAGCTCTTATTATATTCATTTGGCTTCTAAATTCAGGTATCTCTTCGATATATCTTAAAATATTGGTTAAATAGGCCATAGGATGTGTGGACATTTTCTCTCCACTAAAATGTGTAATATTTTCTATTCTTATCCCATTATTTAAAATATTGTAAGACGGAGTGTAAGTAACTGGCGGTATCTTCATATTTTGGGACTTCAACAACAGTTCTTCCAACTTCAACTTCTGTTCCTCACATTCTTTTAAAATCTCTTCCATTCCTAATTTCTGTACATTTGTGGACACAGATAAAACTCTAATATCTTTTAAACATTTTTCCTCTGTAATTTCTATTTTCTTATTAAAGTTCTCTTCCAGTTTTCCTGTTTTCTCTGAAACATCTTTATTCACTATATCTACTTCATCTCGTATCCGTTTAGCCAATTCCTTATATTTTTCATTACTATCTTTCTCTATTTGTTTCACATTTACTTGTATACTCTTAATTTTACTATCAACCTCTTGTACTTTATTAGTAATAAGAGTTTTAACTTCTGTATCTTTAATTTGTATCTTATTATCCATTTCTTTCCGCATTTTCACTTCCCTGCTATCCATTTCAGTGGAAAGTTTTTTAACCTTATCATCTGTATCTCTCAGTAAAGTTTTCTTTAATTCTTCCAGATTCCTTCTAGTTTCTTCTCTAGTATCAATACTCGCCTTTTCCAACTTATCCAATTTTTCTCTTAATTCTTTTTTATCCTCCTCTCTATTTTTATTAGCTTCCATTTTATCCTCATCCCTATTTTTCTTATTCTCTTCACTAGCCTTATCAAGTTTATTACTTAACTCTTCCTTCAACTCCACTAAATTCTTCTTACTTTCTTCAGTCATTTTTTCCATATTCTTATTACTATCTTCACTCGCCTTGTCCAATTTATCGTTCATATCTACACTAATTTGCTTTAACATTTGTAAAACTGATGCCATATCTACTACTGTAGCAGACATTTCTATTTTAGATGTCTCTCCTTGCACTTGCAACTTGTCTCCTCTATCTTGTACCTCTCCTGCCTTTTGAATATCTTCTTGAACCTGTAATGTAAGTTCTTCTCCCTCTTGTAAATTTCCTTCTTGCCTAACCTCCACCTCATCATCACTAGATGATTCTGATCTATTCATTCTTGAACTACTTTTAGACCTTGTATTCATTTTTTATAACTATTATGTGACAACAATACCAATATAATTTCCAAAATTATCAATATACGTTTTATTAAGATAATCCCCTTCGTAAAATGTTTAACTATATTCACACATATAATAATGTAAATAAAATATTGAAAATACTATATTGCGAGTCTTATTTTACGTGGCCCCACGTTGATGCGTCATAAAATGTACTAGGTAATAACTCATACATATCAGTTCAACTCTCGACATAATCATTAACTCCTATTA
This sequence comes from Amphimallon solstitiale, assembly GCA_963170755.1. Lineage (NCBI taxonomy): Eukaryota > Metazoa > Arthropoda > Insecta > Coleoptera > Scarabaeidae > Amphimallon > Amphimallon solstitiale. The sequence goes on along the minus strand of OY720677.1, from coordinate 83,818,043 downwards.
CAGTTTAAATGTCATAAATTGAACCGTATATGAAATGAGATAACACTCTAGACATGTTTTGTAAAATTACTATTATTTAATGAACAACCCTCGTATGTGCTAGTTTTATAATCTCTTTATATATCTCCTAATATTCCATTCATTATACGAAGGTGTTTTATTTTTATGCCCGACTAGCTTTATATTTTATCTTTATATAAATTATTTTACTCTATCCTAACTCTTTATTTAATTTACAGTATTTAACTCTGCCTACAATTATATACTTTTATTAATCTCAATAATCCTTTTTGAATTACTTATTTTTTTCTCTAAACTAACATTTTATAAATTACTGATTTCTGTAATATTTTTATACATTCTATACTATAAATAATCCAGTTTACTAACAAGTGTTCAATAAAACACCTAGATGTCACCACTACTCATTCCATTTCAATATATCAAATGTCATTTATTTCTTTGAGGTTATAAATTAACCAAAATATTTCTTATAGTTGAGAATTTGACTATGATAAAATAAAACAATATTCTACTAATAAATAATATGTTTATATTCAAACTTCGTGTGTTTTTTTTATACGGGACAATGGTTAACAATATTTTAATATGGAAACTGAATATTTGACGTTTAGAAAATATTTACTCCAAGGTGTATAGTTCCAAATCCAACTAAATAATTCAGGTACGTACTCTGATCTTATTTATTATTGATATTCAAAAATTAAGTAATTCTTTCTATTACTATCTTTCTCAAATTAATTTAAACTATTATTATAATGTGTTCAAAACTATTTAATGGCTTGATAACTCCATAAATTTGTATATAAATGAAAATTATTCATATCTTGACATAATACTGGATAGTAGAGAATTAAAATAACTTATGTTGTTTATAATAGATGTACTTGTTGTAATAACTATTAGTTCAGTCTATTTTAATACTGAATTATATTGCAAATAATTAAATCTTTTCCAACATTCACAAAATGATATCTTTCTTTAATACTGACACAAATAAAATACTAAAATAGTAATACTTAATTGCTTTCTTCTTTTAGATGAGTAACTATCCACTTCCTGAAGACGTTGTTGGACGGATACTACTTCTTGGATGTGGTTAAACTTCAATCTTGTTCAAACTCGTGACGAAAGAATACCAATTATCCTGTACAGGAGCTTGCTCGACGTTTGGAATAAATTGTCCACTTATTAGGATGTCGAATCTCTTAGTGCACAGCAAATTCTCCTTTACACCCGGAACTTGTGATATTCACCAACCTTTAAGAACCTCTTGTGATAATCTGCCTCTTTTGAACACCAGTACTTCTGGAATCAGCTACCTTTTATAATAACCGGATCTTGAAGATTTCTTCACCCTTTATGGAATTTCAAAACTCTGGTACTCAATAGCCTTCTGAAAACTTCTATGATCCCGGAGACAACAACCCTATTTCGGATATACCTGGATCTTGTACAAATTTGTAAGTACAATTACTTTTTTATATTAATTTATTTGTAGTTAACGTAGTTCACTCAGGACACACTTTTCTCTTTTATAATTAACTATTATCGCGTTAATATCAGAAAAGATATTCTCTTTTTCAAAAACACGTCTACCGCTTTTTTAAATTAGAAAAATTCTTTTCATAATTTTATCAACCCTTCTTTTCATATTCATATCCCAATACCTCTCTACATTTATATTTCTGAACACATGTCAAATAATGACAGTTCCTGTATTTCAAATTATTCCCGGGAACTGTTCTACAATACAATCTATACACCTTTCAAAATAAGATTCTAAATATTTTTATCACCTCATAAACGTCAATTACCCAAGTTTTTACAAATTTATAATACATTTTACAAAATAACAACTAATATTCAACTCTCTTCTTTCCAGAATATTTTGAACTTCTAAGAAAAATGAACATGGTCAACCTTTCCATATACAGGTGGTTTATTATAAAATTCGAATACTTGTTAAATACGATAAACCTAATAAATCTTATTTTAGACACATCATAATAAATTTTTCTACGTTTATTTAATTCAATTTGGTAACATTAATAACTTTCCATATTATATTGTTAACGTATGCCTTTATACTATAACAATATCTTTATTTAAACTCAGGGCAGCCCCTTGCTTTTTTAACAGGTCGGTTGTGATTGAAATAAAGAAGCATAGAGTGTTTATTATTAAACGAAATCAGTGGTATTTAGTTATTTAGTACTTGTTTTTTTGTTATGTGATAACATATATATGTAACAAGAGCATAATATACAAAAAATAACGTAAGTAATATGGTGGTTAGATTACTAACCACTGTGACTATAGTACATTCTAAACAATCTGTTCGCCCAGCTATAAAGATTACTGGTCTTCTGCCCCTGATATGAAGCACGTATACATATCTTCCTTTATGCCACTCAACCGCTTTGGATGGCATCTGAATTATTTACATTTGAATGACAATGTCCTAATGCCCAAAACAACCGATGATAATTACGACAAACTTTATAAGATATTGTTACCAAACGTTTTATTTAATAACATTTAAAAGAGTAAATATCACAATAAATAATTATGTATTGATTATGTAACAAACTGACATAAAAATTGTCATTTGACAACTGACTCAATAATTTCCCTCTGACGTTTTTACTCCCGTCAAACACATGACCTGGAGATCATGTCGAACAGCGTCGTTCCATATTAACATCATGAAAGGTAACATATGGGAAGGGTGGAAGGGGTGGTAACATACGCTCCCCCCTCTGAAAGACGCTAGTTCGATTGATGCTCCAGGTCCGTTTAAAACTTATTGTGTCCAAACCATGTTTAGGAATCCGGCGACTAGTCCCCGGTCGTGGCGCTTCTGTAGGTGGTGGCGGTAGCGAACCTGGTTCTTGAGCTTCTTGCGTTCGACCGGTGGACCTGGATGATGAGATTCTGGTCCGGCGGATGCCCGGATCAAATGGTTTATGATTCGCTAGGATCCAATATGTTTGACCTATCTTATTGTAGTTTTGGCGTTGTTGGCCATTTTGCATGGTTCTCTTCCGGGTAGACTTTAAGGTTCTTCTAAGCAACTCCTTGGGTCGAGTAACTATGCTTCGGTTTTGACGACTTGTCAATTTGAGTGTGGGCTGCTTGCTGTGAAATGGTTTGCGTGAATTTCGGCACCATAATCCGTCAACTTTCGTGGTGGGTACTAGTTTGTTCCGCGCGTCGCTGGTAGTTCCTAAGGTAGGTATATTGTGTTGGCTTAGCACGTCCGTTGGTGTGCTAAGTTTATTTGCCGAAGAATGTAACGATATCTTCTTAGTCATTGTGGTCTCCACACAATCGATAGGTTTGGCAGTTGGAAGATTGGTGCAGGCTGTTGGGACCATGACCCCGCCTCGGACTGGCACGTCCGTGTCCATAATAACTCCATCTACTGAGGACCGTGATGGTGTCTTGTGGTCCACACCGTCGTTATTCCCACCGGTTGGGTGATTGGTGTTGATCACTGAGCTTGAGACATTGTCTTGGATGGGCAAGCGCGTTGCCGTTGGAGGTCCTTTTGTTGAGGACTGCGACGCCGTCTCTTCATTCCGCGTGATCTTCACACAATTCATAGGTTTGGCAGAAGGACCCTCGGTGTATGCTGTTGGAACCACGACACCGTCCTGAACTGGCACGTCCGTGTCCATAGTAGATCCATTTGCTGTGGGCTGTGACGGTGGCTTGTGGTCTGTTGTGTACACGTAACCCATGTGTTTGGTAGTCTCGATACTGGCAGACGGAATCTGAGTTTCTCTCAGATATGTCGAGTAGTCTTGATCATTGAAAAACTCGGTCCGAAACCGCCTACCAAATTCTTCTATTGTCTGGAAGGTTCCCCAAAAGTATTGATGCCACTTCTTTGCTACACCTGTCAGGTGAGGGCTGACTGCCAGGTCAACATTTCTCAATACATCCTGAGGGAATTGTAGCAGATAATCCTCCAGTAATTCTATGAAGACTAGTGGGTCTTCGTCAAAGTATCCACCGTAGGGCGGCGGCGGTTGGATAGTTCTTACACTGGAGGAATCTTTTATATATTGTGTTGTTTCCTGATTAACTTCCACTGCACACACATACTCGAATGGCGCATCGTCTGGAGTACCAGTATCAGCCAATGGAGTCCGTTCGCAATCACCTTGAGGTGAATTCTTCAGGAATTCCGCATATTCTTCGTCGTTAAAGAATTCCATCCGGAATCTGCCACCGAATCCCTCCACATGCCATAAGGTGCCCTTATTTTGGCGGTGCCATGCAGCTGCCCTTCCACTAAGATATGGGCGTACTGCGTCATCTATGTCCTTTGGCGAGTCTAGGTCATACTGTTGAAGGTAGTCCTCTAATTGGTCTATGAATTCGCGTGGGTCCTCGGCTGGGTGCCCACTGAAGGGATGCGGTGGTTCATAGTAGCCATGACTATAGCAGTGGTTAACAATTTTCCTGGGGGCGACTCCTCGTCCGAGGAACGCCATTATGGTTGGCGATGGCCGTAGCCCTTTGCTAACAGCCCTTCCAGGGAGGGTGTGGCAGCTTAGATCCTCACTGCGATGGTTCTGGGAGAAGGTTCGCGAACACTACACTATGTTCAATGCCACTTAGTTGAGCGCCAAAATGTTACCAAACGTTTTATTTAATAACATTTAAAAGAGTAAATATCACAATAAATAATTATGTATTGATTATAAGCATCGTAACGAGCATATTCTTCTTGGGAACCTGTCCGTGAGAGAATATCGTCGCAGTAACGTAAGCCATGTCGTCTTTGTGCTTTTCCCTAATAGCTGACACGCACTTGTCGTAATGGCCTTGTTGGAACTGGGTGTCCACGTTAAAATATTGCCTTAACAGGTCGTTGGACTATTCCTTCGGTTGCCAAGAACAACCCATCTCTTTCTGTTCGCTTGGTCATACTGGCCGCATGACTATCTATGACGCTGGCGATTTGTTGAGTCGGGAACTGGGCTAGGACAGATGTTATGTTTCTTTCGTACAGCGACATGAGGCGGCGAATTTTCTTGTCGACGGCAGGTGGAATACGCCCAGATATAGACGCGATCACTTCTTGCAATTCGAGAAGTGGTAAGGCTCGGATCCGCAGGCTTGCCATGCATTTTTCTACAACTTCTCGCAGGCGAGCTGTGTTGTAAGGTTCTGGGAGACAGTAACTATGCTAATGTGACTTGCGACATCTAATTCTGGGAAAGTTCTTTTATATAGTTGCGCCTTTGTAAGATCGTCTAATTCTAGAGTAGCCACAACTGAACCGGCATCCTTAGTGCTTTTTTCTCTTTTTCCAGCGGCCTACTCCAGGAGGTGTGTAGGTTCTCTTCCACCGCCGCTTCCGCTTTTTTCAGGTGGGGGCTCGGGTTCGGTGTCGGTGGGACTACTGGAAGGACGTGGAGGACTTGGAGGATTTTCGGCGATGGCGACGGCAGCGGCAGCTGACTCATGAGCCAGCTCTGCTGAGTTATGAGCTGTTGATGCCGACCTGTGCGCCGAAGCAGCCGCCAGGTGAGCCGTAGAAACGCTATTCATTGTTTGGCACGGTTCAACCAACGGCGTCTCAACCACCGGCTGCTCTGCAAAGAGGCCCGCCCTGTTGCTCCGCCGGAAAAATTGGAAAACTTGCCGAGCATTCCTGTCAATTGCCACTTGGTCCCTGAAGAGCGGTCGAACTAAATTTCGGCATTCGTCTAGATTGAAATAACGTCCAGATTCCACTATGTCTAGGAGCGCTGGGTCTAACCTAATGGCGTTAAGAATTTTCGCCCGCAGGTCCTCGTGATGCATAATCCCCCCTTTTTGACCGCCATTTCGGAGGATCCATTAAAATAACCTTGATTTAAAGATTACACCTCAATCACTAGCAATGTTCTGGCTGTGTTACTGTGATTTCTAAAAATAGGTATTACTACTTTACAGGCACTAATTTGAACGATGTGAAAAGTTCTATCTTATAAGCGAAAGGAGTTCTTTAGTATTTTAATAACAAAACAGATTCAAATGTTAACAAACGTTTTATTACTAACATCTACTAACATTAAAAATAAAATATCAAATTCTGTTTTTAAAATATGTTTGACCTGACACAATGTCATATGACAACTGTCTTATCTGACATCACTCTAAACAAAATAACCATTGACAACCGGTCCACGGCTCATTCCAATTCAATCGTACCCGACCTAGAGAACACGTCGAACAGCGCCGCTACATGAATGTAAGGAGGTAAAAGGCAACGGTAACATACGCCCCCCCCCCCTCGAAAGACGCTATTTCGATTAATTCTCCAGGTCCGTTACGCATTTTAATGTCTCTCATCTGGTTCGCGGCTGGTTCCCGGGCGTGGCTGTTGTTCAGGAACTGGAGCTGGTGCCTGTCTCATGGGTCGCACCTGGTTGAGATGATATTTTGCACGTTGTGCCCCGGGTCGCTCAACCCATACGCAGGTATCTCCTGCCAGTTCCACAACAGGATAGGGTCCCATCCATCGTGGTCCGAAATGCTGGCCAGGTGGAGGATGCGACTTCACCATCACTAGGTCTCCCACCTGCAGATTTATCGGCATGGGGGCACCAGGTTGTACGTAGCGTCGTTCTCGATATCGGAGCTCATTTTCGTGCACTTTCTGGGTTCGTTGTTCCGCAGGCTCTGGTTCCTAATATTGCGGGTCTCGCCACTCACCCGGGCGATGCAGCTCATACCCGAACAGGGCTTTGGCCGGAGAGTAGCCTGTTGCGGCGTTCTGGCGACATCTCAGGTTGAACAGCACGGTTCCCAGCTTCTCATCCCATCTTTCTGGTGTCTCACCTTCGAGCTGAATACGGAGTCCCTTTTTAATGTCTTGGTTCTTTCGTTCCACGGGGTTGGCTCTTGGGTGGTATATTGCCGTAGTCCAATGTATGCTTTGCCACCTCCGCAGCGCCGCCTCCCATGCCACCGAGTTGAACTGCGGGCCATTGTCAGTAAGGATTGCCATGGGGTATCCAAATCTCTGAAACATCTGTTCCAGGTACTCGATTGTTGCGGTGGATGTGGCATTTTTGACGGCTCCCACCTCAATCCATCGAGAGTACATATCTTGGGCCACGATCCCATAGCGGTTTCCTGACCGAGCCTCCGTCATTGGTCCAATGATGTCCACCGAAATCACCTCAAAGGGGCGGGCTGGAGCGTGTGGTCTAAGAGGTGCCTGGGTCTGGTTGGCTCCCCTCTTGAAGGCATTGCAAATGCGGCAACATTTGACGTGGTCAGTTATTTCGGATTTCATGTGCGGCCAAAAGTATCGCTCCGCAATGGCCCGGATAGTCTCTTCGGTCCCGGGATGTCCGGCCGTGTGGTGGTCGTGGTATTTGTTGATTACCAACGTTCGCGCCGTGGAGGGTACGAATATGGGTAGTCTATTCCCAATTCGTCGCCGAAGGAATCCATCGCGAAACACCCAAGGGGATTCATCGTCCTCGTCCGTGGGTTGTATGGCCGTTTGGACTAATTCTTGGATATGTGGGTCCCCTTGCTGGGCGTCTTGTAGTTGGTGGAATAGTGGTTCTTCGTCGGTGATGATGTAAACGTTCTGGCCTGCCTCTGGGGCTCGGGGTGACTGGTAGTCGTATGGGAGCAAGCGCTCCGTGTCTTCCAACTCGGGGCCTATCCTCTCGTTCCCCGGGTTCCTGGAGAGGGCATCCGGCAATTCATTTTCCCGGCCGGGTATGTGTTCGACTGTGTATTGAAACTCCTGCAGCAACAAGGACCATCTCATAAGCTTGGATTTGGCTTCCCGGAATTGCTGGAGCCAGGTGAGAGCCTTACTATCCGTTCTAAGCTTAAACGGTCGATCCTCCAAGTACGGACGGTACCTTTTAATGGCCCAGACCACTGCCAAGCATTCTTGTTCGTTGACATGGTACCTCTGTTCTGTCTTGTTGAACTTCACACTGGCGTAGCTGACCACTCGTCGTTGCCCATCTTCCTCTTGATAGAGAACAGCGGAGCCGCCGAGGGCGCTGGCGTCCGTCTGGAGGACGAATGGCTGCCGAAAGTCCGGTCGGTGCAAGAACAGAGGTTCCGAGGCGGCTCGCTTGATGGCATCAAAGGCTGCGGCAGCGCTCGCGTTCCATTTGTAGGTTGTTTTCGTGTTAAGGAGATCCGTCAAGGGAGCCATTATCTCTGAGCATCCTGGGATGTAATCCCTCAACCAATTGATAATTCCCAGGAAGCGCTGCAGGGCCTTCCGAGATTTTGGGGCCTCAGTAGACATGATGGCGTTCACATGGGCTTCTTGCGGTTGGTTACCGGTAGAGGTGACGATATGACCCAGGTAGTTTATCTTGTCGCTGGCGAATCGGCATTTCTCCAAATTTAGTCTTAGTCCATGTTGGGACAAACGTTCGAACACCAATCTTAGATGTCGCTGGTGTTCCTCCCAGGTTTCGGAGAACACAATGACGTCATCCAGGTAGGCAATCGCAAAGTCTTGGAGGTACCCCACCAAGACGTCTTGTACCATTAGTTTTTGGAACGTCGCCGGTGCCCCTTTGAGACCGAACGGCATTACTTCAAATTCATAAGCTGCCCCATCCGGGGTGGTGAAGGCTGTAAGTGGTTTTGACTCCTCGGCGAGCGCAATTTGCCAGTAGCCGTTTCTTAGATCAAGGGTCGAAAATATTCTTGCCGTTCCCAGGTCTCTCAGGGACTCGTGAATCGGGGGTAGCGGACTGGACTCGTGGGTACGGTCATTTAGTCTTCGAAAGTCTACACAGAAGCGAGGTTCGTCGTTCTTCTTTGCTACGATAACCACCGGAGAGTCATAATTGCTGTGGCTAGGGCGGATCACCTGGGCAGCCAACATCTTTTCCACCTGCTCGGCGATTATCTTCTTCTTCTCCGGGGAATAGCGGTATTGAAGCGCCCTTACTGGTGTTGTATCCTTCAGCCGGATAGTATGTTGGGTAGTGGCTGTGGTGGTTTTAGTCAGTTGTCAAATGACAATTTTTATGGCAGTTTGTTACATAATCAATACATAATTATTTATTGTGATATTTACTCTTTTAAATGTTACCAAACGTTTTATTTAATAACATTTAAAAGAGTAAATATCACAATAAATAATTATGTATTGATTATGTAACAAACTGACATAAAAATTGTCATTTGACAACTGACTCAATAATTTCCCTCTGACGTTTTTACTCCCGTCAAACACATGACCTGGAGATCATGTCGAACAGCGTCGTTCCATATTAACATCATGAAAGGTAACATATGGGAAGGGTGGAAGGGGTGGTAACAATATAACCTATGCTAGATGCACTAAAAATAAATTTTAATAAAAATTATCACGCACCAGAAAACGTGGCTATAGATGAGAGCATGATAAAGGTCAAGGGTAGAAATTCCCTCAAACAATATATGCCAAAGAAGCCAATCAAACGAGGATATAAAGTTCGGATGATGTGTGCTGAGTCCGGATATTGTTTAGATTTCGAAATATATACTGGAAAGGATGGTGAGAAGATACAAACTGATCTAGGAGGAAAAGTTGTTCGAAAATTTTGCATGAATTTGAAATCAAAAAATCATAAAGTATTTTTTGATAACTATTTCAATAACTATCCTTTGCAAGTAGACTTGTATAAGGACAATATATTGGCCTGTGGAACTGTCAACTCAAATCGTAAATTTCTACCACAGCTGGAAGAGGACAAACATATAAAACGAGGAGAACATGATTACAGGGTCAGTGATGAGAATGTGGCTTTTCTGAAATGGAAGGATAAACAATCAGTTTTTATTCTCACCAACAACATAGATCCAACTCAGGCAGGTGTTGTTACTCGCAGAGAACGCAATGGAGAGCTAAATGAAATAAATAGTAGTGAAGCTGTCATACAATATAACAGATGTATGAACTATGTTGATAAATTTGATCAGCTGAAAAGCACTTATGCCATTGACCGAAAATCCCGCAATGCTGGCATTAAATTTTTTTTTCATTTTCTGGACTGCGCCGTCATAAACTCTTATATTACATACATCAGCTCCACTACAGCTGCTGTTAAGGGCAATAATTACTATGGCACTGGACCGTGTTTAAACACAGTCCAGATTGACGAGAAAATTGTCCGGCAAAAAATCGTAGCTATTAATGTTGCCAAGGGAGCCGGTCCTGATGGTGGGTCTAGGTAAATTGTTCGAAAACAGTTATTCGAATTACAATTGTTCGAATGCAATTGTTCGGAAATAATTCTTCGAAAAGACAATTATTCGAAAACAGTTATTCGATGTTGTCAATTGTTCGAATGCATTTGTTCGAAAATAATTCTTCGAAAAGACAATTACTCGAAAACAGTTATTTAATGTTGTCAATCGGATAATTACTCGAAAACAGTTATTTAATGTTGTCAATCGGACATAATTCTTCGAAATAAATTAAAGTGAATTAGTGGATGGATATCCAATTAGTGCGAATTATCACTAACAAATGAGGTAGACCCGTAAATAGGTCGAAATAGATGAAATAGTATCAGTTTTCTTATCGGCTGTCAACTGAAAAGTTTGGGAAAATGGAATACGTGTTAAGTGAAAAAGGCAACCAGAAGCTAGTGTTAGAAGGATTTCTATTTGTGAAGGATAAACAAAATGAAAGAAGAATTTATTGGTAAGTTAAATGTTGTTACTGCACTTGCTTTTTTTACCCGACTACGCCTAGCAGATAGGGTTATGTGTTTTACATATGGACTGTTGAATCTTACTCTGGTTCTTAGTGGTTCGATACTTGTGTGGAGTTTGCAATAGAGTTTTTCGGAACGAATATCGACTTGGAACTTCAAATAATTACGTTTTATATAACAAAGATTTTTTACTTTCTTATACTAATAGTATAAGGAAGTATTGTGATGACGAAAATTTTCGACCTCGAGATTTTTGCAGATGTCGACGTTTTGAGGTCCCCTGATACCGAAAAAGTGGTTTTTAAAAAATGTCTGTCTGTGTGTCTGTGTGTGTGTCTGTGAGCGCGATAGCGGCCAAACCGCTAAAGATACCAATATCAAATTTTATATTTAGGAATATAATCATCGTCGGAAGAACTGATTAGTTTTTCAGTGAAATCGGTAAACCGGAAGTAGCAGTTTACTTCAGTGAAAAAATCAAATTTAACCAATATTTCGTCAAATACTAAATTAAAACAAATTTCTAAAGAATACAAATGTACTCGAAAATAAATGTTAAATAAATTTTATGAAAAGAATTTTTCAAAATTTTTACCGGAAGTAGGTCTTTTACTCTTATCGAAAAACAGTTTTTTGCGAATATTTCGCAAGTGAAGCTTTGTTTACAAATATTTTTTTTTGACAAAATTAGGCTTATCTGTAACAAGTAGTACCTACGTTCTTTTACAGGAAATGTGAAAATATTGGTTTTAAATATTGTATCTACTATTTTTTCTTTCTAGGAAGTGCGAATATTTCAATACCAAAAAGTGTCGCGCGCGTGCAAATACCGAAGGAGACGAATTAAAGAAAATACCCACAGAACATAATCATGGAGGAGACGCTGCTAACATGGAAGTAGCAAAGTTCATGGACCAATTGAGGACATCGGCTAAGGAAACACAGAATACACCACAGTACATCATCTCCTCGCTCTCAACGACCATCAGTAACAGTTGTATGGGTCGCCTTCCAGATGTTAGCTGCATGAGGAGAACAATTCGAAATGTTCGAAAAACTAACCTTGCAGCACCAACTCTGCCCCAGTCCAGAGAAGATTTGGTTATTCCTGACAAATATCGACAAACGATCAGCGGAGACGAATTTCTGCAGTTTGACTCAGGGCCCACCAATTCCAGAATCCTAATTTTTGCAACACAACGTTCGCTAAACATTCTCGGAAACTCAGAACATTGGTTCATGGACGGTACATTCAAAACTGTACCTCAGCTGTTTGCGCAACTGTACACGATTCACGGATTAAAGGAAAATACCGCCGTTCCGCTAGTTTATGTGCTTTTACCCACCAAAACTGAAAACGTTTACTTGGAGATGTTACGAGAAATTAAGAACCTTTGCCCCACTGCTGCGCCAGCGACAATAATGATCGATTTTGAAAAAGCCATGTTTAACGCAATTGCAGCGGAATTTCCAGATACTGTAACGAGGGGGTGCTTTTTTCATTTTGGTCAATGTCTATACAGAAAAATTCAATCTGTGGGCTTAAAACAGCGTTATGATAATGACACAGAGTTTTCACTGAAAATGAGAATGTTGAGCGCTTTAGCCTTTGTGCCACTTGATCACATAGTACAGGCATTCGAGGAACTGTGTGATAACGATGTTTTGCCTGCAGAAGCTCAAGAAATTGTAGATTATTTTGAAGACACGTGGATTGGTCGACCAGACCGAAGATACAGGCGAAGAGCTCCCATGTTTCCACATAACATGTGGAACTGTGTTGGAGCTGTTACTATGGGTTTGGCAAAAACAAACAATGCTGTAGAAGGTTGGCATCGCGGATTTGAAAGTCAAATTTCAGCCACACATCCTAGCATTTGGAAGTTTTTGGACGCCATCCAAAGAGAGCATGCTTTAAATCAATTAAGAATTGAGCAATATTTCGCAGGAGTCCCACCACCTGCACCAAAAAAAAAATACAAAGATTGTGCTGAAAGGATTCGCCGAATCCTAGAAACATTTAATACAATAAATATTGTAGAGTATTTAAGCGGAGTAGCACATAATCTGAGTTATTAGAGAGCAGTGTATATATGTATGTATATAAATAAATAAAAATTCAAAACTATTTTGTTTCTCTTTTTATTCTTAAACATACTGCATAATAATTAATTTCCTATTTGCCAATAAATGCATCAATTATGAATCTTATGATTCAACGCATGTTACAAAGCCAATAACTTACCTTCGAATAACAATTGTTTTTCTCAAGCTAGTAATATCGAATAGTAGTTTTCGAGCTAGTAGTATCGAATAAATGATAAATAATTGTTTTCGAACAATTACATTCGAACAATTGCATTCGAACAATTGCATTCGAACAATTGTCCTTTCGAATAAATAATGTCTTCGAATAATTGTTTTCGAACACTTGCATTCGAACAATTGTTTTCGAATAATTGTTTTCGAAGAATTTACCGGCACCGCCTGATGGTATACCTCCATATTTTGTGCGTGAATGCGTAGATGCTCTTAGTTTCCCATTAAGTGTATTATTTCGTGAGTCACTAAATCTGGGTATTTTTCCTTTAGAGTGGAAAAAGTCGCGTATTACGCCGATCTATAAAAGTGGCAGCAGGGAGAATGTCGAGAACTACCGCCCTATTTCTATTCTTTCAGTGTTTTCGAAATTGTTTGAATCTATTGTCTATGATACAATGTTCTATTTCACAAAAGTTTTATTAATGAATAACCAACATGGCTTCTTCAGAGGGCGGTCGACTGAAACCAATCTAATTGAATATGTAACGTACTTGCATCACGCCATGGATAGACGTTTACAGGTTGATGCTGTTTACGTAGATTTTAGTAAAGCTTTTGACAAAATATCTCATGTTATATTGCTTGATAAGCTGGCTCGCTCTGGTATTTGTGGCAATTTGTTGCGTTGGTTTAAGTCTTATGTTGATAGCAGATTGCAATTTGTGTCAATATGCGGCTATTCGTCTGAGAATGCTACCATTCCCTCAGGGGTTGCACAGGGAAGCCATCTCGGTGTCCTGTTATTTATTTTATATATAAATGATATTCAATATTGCTTCAAAAATGTGCGTTTCTTAATGTATGCAGATGATATAAAAAATGTTACGACTATTAGTTCGTTTGCCGATGCTGAGGGAATGCAGCAAGATTTGGATCGCTTAGATTGTTACTGCCGACAAAACTGTTTGTATCTAAATCTCAATAAATGTGCCAAAATAACTTTTACCAGAAATAAAACCTTTACGCTGGCCAACTATCATATAGGAAACAATAACGTGCAATCGGTGGAATATATAAAAGATCTTGGACTTACGATTGACTCAAAAGTTTCCTTTAAGATACATATAGATAACATTGTAATAAAGGCTAATAAAATGCTTGGATTCCTCATTCGTTCATGCTATCACTTTACTTCAATTTCGGCGCTTAAAGTATTGTACTTCTCCTTTGTTTATAGTCAACTGCAGTACTTGAGTACTATATGGAATCCGATTTGTGAGATATACATTAGTAGAATCGAACGGGTTCAAAACAAATTCCTAAAGTATTGTTACTTTAAGCAATTTAAAGTTTACCCTCACGGAATTTCTTATGGTGATTTGCGCAGCTACTTTAAATTAAAATCGTTAGCAGCACGCAGAAAGATGAGTGATTTTTTAACATGTACAAAATTCTTGACAAATCTATTTGATTCACCCACCTGTTTGTCATCTATATCTCTTACTATACCTCAGAGGACCTTACGAAGTCATGATTTTTTATATATAACAAAATTCAATACTAATGCAGCAATGAACTCTCCTCTAGTAAGAATCTGCAGGACTTTCAATCAAATCGATATTGACATTTTTTAACTCAATAGTCGCCAAATTAAATATCGTTTACTTGATGTGGTTGAGTGAGACGCGACTAGGAATTTCACTACAAAGGCTTGTATTTATAGTTTGATTGCCATATTAATTAAAAAATTATTATTAATTAAAAATCTATTATTCTCCAAACAATTAGTGCCTCTTTGCCTTGTGGTGTGAACTTCTCCAGCTCGCTCTATGTAACATTCATTACATTGTTATCTTTGTTATTTCATTAATCAATTGTGATACGTACTAAATTTTGTAATTTGGGATACTCTATTAGGTACGTCCTGTTTGTATCCGCTTCAATAAATAAATAAATAAATAAATAAAGAGCTCCAGAAAACAGACCACCCAGAACTTGATCGGCTCAGTGCCAAAGAGTTTCCAAGAAGTGTTTACCTCGGGATCCTAGCACCAGTTCAGGCGAAAAAACCCAAATCAGGCATTAAGCGCTCAATTTCGGAACCCTCTTCTCCACAACCGGTACAAATAAAGAAACACAAAAGAGAATTGCGTCTGGAAAGCAGTATGCATCAGCCTGAGCGATCTACATCTAGAGGTGGGTCGTTCGTGAACGAACCGGTTCCGTGAACCAAATCCCAGCAGGGAACCGAGGGAGCCGGTTCACTAAATTTCAATGAACCGGATCTCGGCTCATTTGGAAAGTAACTATGCGCGCGACTGAACCGACCAGATAGAACAGTTCTAACATAATGCGATCCGCTTCGGTCGCGAACCGAGAGAGCCGGTTGACAATAAATCGGATCCCTGTTCGTTTTAGGCGACGACGGCGCCGAGTATTACATGTCCTACACGTTCCTGGAACGGTATGCTATTATGGATCCACACGGTTCAAATGAGCCGGTTCCAGGACCCGGCTCACAATGAGGAGCTGTACCCGGTGAGCCGGACAAAGAAGGGAACCGTTTTGCCCACCTCTATCTACATCACGAAGATGTGCAAAATGCAGCACCAAAAAGAATCCGGTGCGTACTATATGGCAATGCAGAACCTGCAAAGTTCCTCTTTGCATACGCACGATTTTCATCAGAATTAATTTTTTGTTATAAAATTTGGCTGCGGATACTACACTTTACTTGAATACTTTTTATGCCAACCGTCAGGGTGGTTACTTAACTAATCACCCTATTCCACAAAAGCCTGAAGGGCAAATTTATATTTTTCTTTTTTTTATATAATAAATAAACCTTAATCAAACCAAAAATGCAGTTGTTTTGTTAATAAAATTATATACTATGTAAGACTGTGGCTGAAAGAGTTAAGCTATAATAGTCGTAATTATGTTGATGGGAGATTCTCGACATGGACTAAGACTATGGATAACGACGCCACTTCCAAATGTTGCTCCTCGATTAGCTGAAGATCGGTACAATAATTGCTATAAACATACTGGAGCAACAATTGAGCTCTGTAATGGTGTTCTAAAAATGAGATTTCGCTGTCTTCTCAAGCATCGAGTACTCCATTGCACTCCAGATATGGCTGCAAAAATTATTAAAGCATGTGTAGTGTTACACAATATGTGCATGCATAATAATATACAGCTTGAGGAAGAGGAAGAAGAACATGGTATTTTTGATTACGGCCTTCTTGTACCAGAAATTATTGAAGAGAATGCAAATAGACAAAGAATGGATCCAGAGTTACTAACGGGGCGAAGAATTCAAAGGGAAATTATTAGAAGACATTTTAGCATTATTTAAATGTGGCATATTATATAAATAGAATATTGTGTTGGGTTACTATGGGCATATTACTTGTAAACAATAGAGACAATATCATTTATGTACATACTTAAAATCCTCTTATTGTATAATGTGAATTCTGTTCTCATTTATGAGAAAATTTTGCAATACTCTTACTATAGACTTTCCATAAGCTATTATTTAAAGAGTATTATTATTCATTACATTAATTTGAAAGTTACAAGGATCGTATTACCAAGGAAAGCAAAATATGTTTCAATTTGCCCTAACTCTCATAGATCAAGAAATTCAACCATTGCTTTTTTCTGTTCTCGAGGAATGGCATTTATTCGTCTCCGTTCCATGTTTATAAATGCGGTAATTCGTCAACGAATGTGCAGAAATGTTCGAAAAATACAATTTTAATTTAAAAATATATGAAGAAATGTACACCATATGCAACGTACAGAGACAATTGATGCACGGTAATAAATCACATTGTGATTTTTCCTATAAGTTTGTAAATAACTTTTTGCACGCATAGCAGCTACGATTACTTACATCTTATTTGTCCAATTGTAGTAAATATTTCAAATAAAATGTAATAAAAACATTGTGCATCTATTATTAACAAAGGAGAGTCGAAATGAACGTAAATCTAGTAGTAGTATAATTTACAATAAAAGAAGAAAATCAACTACAGTACTTAGTGATTCCTGTACAATTTGCAGTAAAATGTTCAAAACAGTGTCAGAGAAAGTTGTGCATTATTTTTATTACTTCTTCAAATAATATTGAATGCAAAAGGTGCCACACTCCCTTCGCAAATGACGTAATAATAAATGCGCGTCGGTATGCGTAAATGCGTGCAACTCTACATGTGCTTACCACATGTGCAGTTACACGCCGTTAATACAACACTATTATTCGGAATTATTTCATCATATGCATGGCGTAATATTTGGTGGTTGTACGTTTTTAGTTATCGTGGATGGAAATGATAGTAAGTAGTTTTTGAACTAATTTATGAATATTTTATGCATGTCAAATATCAATATATAGCATTGCTCTTTTTACGAAAACAGTGAACGTCCCTAATATAAAATGGATAATTTTGTCAAAAGCACGCTTGAGGAATGGAGTCTGTTGGAACTTGCGCGGTTTTTTGAAGGTACATCATTGTTTATAAATAAGTATTGTATTTTTATTAAGTAATATACTTGAATGTGGCACATACAATAAGTTGAAAATTATGTTGTTATATGTTGGAGTGACAAATGAAAGACTTTTACTGAGCTGGTTTAAGGAAATTCGTGATTTTACGATTTTTATAAGACCATTGCATGTAATGATCTAACCTCAAATGTTTTTTTTTTATTTTTTACTATAGAACATGAAATTGGTGAAGACGTATTTACAATATTAACCAGGGAGGATATAAAGGAAATTATACCTCCTTTAGGGCTCAGAAAAAAGTTTGAAATAAAGTACGAACAATTCAAAACAACAAAAGTAAGAGTCTCTAGCATTTATTTTCCCATTTGTGATAATAACAATGAATGTTATAGGCCCTGGAAGATGACATTATAATAAGTTCGCCCTCTTCAGCTGAAACAGTTTCAACGGAAGATACACAATCAAATGTCGATTGGCAAGAAGTTGTTTATCCACAACGTGCTACTATAAACGCACCATATATAGCAAATGTTCAACAGTTTCCTAGCACATCTGTATGTTTATCATATTTATTATGACAGTTATTTTTGTAGCTATTGTGATTTTAGACTGTTCACAAGTTAATAAATGAGACTGAGGAAGGTAAGCTTGTAGCGGCTAGCTATACAAATCCAAGACATACTCCCTTCTTGAGGAATAAATTAGCCGAATTAATTGTACGAAATGAACTAAAAAATTCTCCCGATAAAAGGTTTACCTAGAATCTAGTTACATATGTAGGTACTGTAATATTGATTATTTTTAGGATATCATGCAGTAGATTTCAGCAGTTGGCTTTTTACATGAACGTCCTGAAATTTATTACCAAGCTTATATTCCAGGTCGTAATAAAGGTGAATCACCGAGAGCTGCAAGAGGAAAGCTGTATTCTGCGTATACGAGATATACTTACGAAAACAATATAAAGTGCATGGATTGTTAAGAGTTCGTTCTTTGTTGATGTCAGGTATATTACAACAATTTAAATGTGATTTTTTTAGACCAATCGAAAGCAGAGGAGCATACTAATGAACCTACAGATGACCAGACAGATGAACTAAAAAACAATAACACCCCATTCATAGAAGTTGAGGGAAAATGGGGAAAACCACATTAAATCGAGCAAAATTTTTAGAGTGCAATGATATTCACATGTATATGAGATCTTTTCCAGCTCTTAAAGAACCATTGGGCTATAGATTGGTAAGTGTATATCCCATTTGTCTAAATAATATGTATAATTACAAATTTAGTTTCAGATTGATTTCAATAACGTGTATCCTGAGAAACAAAATTGTTTATTCAATAAGTGGCCCATTGTAGCTAAAAAAATTATTAAGCAGGCCGAATCTAGGAAGGATAATTGCATAAAAGAATTGCTTGCTGAAATCAATAATAGCGAAGATGATGGTAAGACAAGGTGTAGGAATATTCAGAATTTCTTATTATTTTGATTCTTTATAGATGTTCAGCAAACATTGGCTTTAAGTTTGTTACCCCTGTTATTTTCGGGAATCAACATAAAAAGCAAAACACGTGGAGTACATTGGAAGCCCTCAAGAATAGAAGTAAGAAATGGATTTTTGCTGTATGTAAAAGATGGAGAAATTAATAGAGCATTAGAAGAGAGACAGGAGAAATTGCGTCGCTATAAACTGACGGGACAACCAATACCAATTATTACTGGGATATCTCTAAATAATATACAGGCAAGCTACATTAGTATTAACGACTTTTTGTATATCGTTGAAACTCCGCTTAAAGCTGTGGATATATGCTTTAAAGCATATCATGCATTGCAAGCAGAGTATCCCAAAGAGTGTGAATGTGTTTGGTTATTTATACAAAATTACATATACAATATTTCTACAAAAATAGATAAAAAATATGTATCTGTCGAACAATTAATATCCGATATAGAAAAAATTGATTAAAACATGTTAGTTTAAGGTTTGTTTAAAAA